>JABTTQ020003426.1:0-490185 GCA_016081115.2 Rehmannia glutinosa | reverse complement strand
TTACGTATTGCCTCATTTAACTGTGGTCGGGCCTAAGGGTATACCAAGAGAAATTACCAGAAATACCTTTCACCTTTTGAAAAAAATACCACTAAATACGCCTATCACTTTTGACTTATTTTTTTCATTTTTCACGCTCCCGCATTTTTTTTTGATTTTTTTACGTTTTTTTTTCGCTTTTGTTCCAAAAGATTAGTTTTATATGTTATATATATTTATTAAATTGTTTTTTTATCATTTGACAAGCTTCAAAATAACTTTACCTATCT
Organism: Rehmannia glutinosa; assembly: GCA_016081115.2. Classification (NCBI taxonomy): domain Eukaryota; kingdom Viridiplantae; phylum Streptophyta; class Magnoliopsida; order Lamiales; family Orobanchaceae; genus Rehmannia; species Rehmannia glutinosa. The sequence goes on along the minus strand of JABTTQ020003426.1, from coordinate 489,916 downwards.
TTTACGTTTTTTGTCATGTATTGTTTTGTACATTTGCTTCTATTGCTTTCCACGTTGCTCTATAATATTTTAATATTGTTTGAATAATTTTTCTCTATTGCTTCCACGTAGCTTAAATTGTGTAGATACAATTTTTTACCATCATGCTTTTTTATTCATGTGGTGTTTTTAATATTTTTACGTTGTTTCTAGGTTGTTTTCATACCGTTTTTAACGTTTTCTTGTGTTTTTGTCGCTTTCCACGTAGTTTTTGATGTTTAAATACAAGTTTTACCTATTTTTAAGCCTCTTTTGCTCATACGCTTTTCTATATCATTTCTGGGTTTGTTTCATATTGTTTTCGGGTGTTTCAATGTTTTTGTTTTCATGCATTGAATCAAAAATCAATTGTGTTTTTCTACTCATGTTATTTCTATATTATTTTCAATTTGTTTGGTTTTAATATGTGTTGTTTTATGTATATATTTTTATTTTTTATTAGATTTCAAGTATAAAATGGATTAGTTAACGGGGACAAAATTTATTTTTTTCACCTAAAGAAACATGCTTTGAAAACAATAAAGAAACAACAACGTAAAAAGTCCGAAAATTTTTGGAAGACGCAAATTTGTCAAAAAAAAATGTGCAAAGAAACTGAATTTCATTCAAAATCACCTAAGCATAAAAGTTTGTTTTTCTCCGCAAAAATGGGGTAATTTTTTGTCATTATCCCTATACTCAATATTACGCTTGAGCTTACGTACCCCAAAAAAATTAGGGGCCCAATTTTATTTTTTGCCATTCACCCACATCGCACTCAAAAGGCAAAAATGATCCTAGTCCCAACCCTCACTTCTTCCCTCAAGAGTCAAAACCCTTCACGTCCTAGCTTATAGTGCTCAAATTCTTCTCCAAACCAATCGTGAACATTAGTTTCACTTATCGATTGTTCTAAATATGATAATTTGTTTGTTAGTTGATATATTATTGTTCTTTTGGCGATGTTACTATTCTTAATTAATCATATCGTCTCACTAAAATAAATATTTTCCCGAATATTATTAAATAATTAGTATTATAATTAATATTTTGCTTTTGATTTAGTATAATATTTTAAGATCAAATTTCTTTGCCGCTTATATGGCCCTAGTTTTAGAATTTCGCTAGAGCTCTTTTGCATAGTCCGACTCTCATATTTAATGAAAAGTTCGGTGATAATTTTTTTCTCTAATTACCCAATTGAATTAAGAGCTTGTGGATTTAAGTGCATTATACACTCATGAGAAGTTGAGGCAAATACTAAGTGTGTGTTTGGAAGCATTTTCCTAATGAAAGTCGATCTATGAAATTGATTTTTTCAATATGGACTTTTTTAGAAAAGTTCTTATGAGTATTATTAAGTGGTTGGTGGGAAATAGATTTTAATGTCCATCCAAAGAGAATTGCAGTAAATGAAATTCAAAATCATAAATTAGCACTTCTCCAAAATAAACTTGGAAAAGTAACTCATTCTATGTTTCCTTAAAAATAGTTAACGAAATAACTTTTTTTTCTTTCTAAAATGATCTTCTACCTAAGAGTCTATTTCAAATGGGTTTCTAAAATGATGCTTTAAGAAATAAAAATATATCAATTCTTTTTACGATTTAAGCTTCTTTGGAAATAAATTTATTTAAATATATAATTTGTCTCATATTTATATCTTACAGATGTCATACAAGTTGTGGTTGAATTAATGCTTGATAAATCATAAAGTCTATATACTAAATGAAAAACACACACATATATATATATATATATATATTTTAAAAAATTGGCTTTGTTATTGCAGAATCGAACTAAGCCTTCACTCAAGAGAATATTCCGTGGCAACCTCAAGTTAACTCCAGGTTTACAAATAAAACATATGTTAGCAACTTACTATTCCGAGACATGTGGCAATTTCTCTCATTCTCCCAACGACACATGCTCGACTTCACATTTATCCATAGTTAACCATTTTCTTCCATATTTTCTCCATAAATAATCTAAAAGGGTATAAAAATAGTAGAAAAGGTAAAAAATAATCTTAAAGAGTCTATCTATATAATCTAAATAAGTAAACTACTCTAAAGAACGGAAGATATATTTATTATTAGATACTTTGATTAATAAACTTAATACAATCAACTAAGGTTTTTTAAATGCCAAAATTAAATATGACCCTCGCTATATACCAAGAATTGAAAATTAATGAAAATGGTTGTAATAATGTAATTAAAAATTAAAAATTCACATCATTTTGATAAGCCAAAAAACAAAAATAAATAAAATAGTATTTGCCCACCTATTTAAATTTTATGAAATTAAAAAATAATTTTTTTGATATTATTGATTAATAAAATTAGCACAATTAACTAAGTCAAGTACAACGCCTCTTCTCATGGATTTGTCGCCAGGTGACGAAAGCAAGATGCTTTTCAAGTCTTCAATGTTCGCCGGCATTTTCGAGGTCCATTCAAACTTTTCTTCGCTAGTGAAGCAATTTGAAAAAGTGGTGCCTTTTGCTTCACGAATTTGGAGATGAAGGGCTTAGAGAGGCCATGCAACCTGGCCGGGCCAGACATCCTTTCCTTTTTAGGGGACATCGCCATGTTCAAGATGATGTCATATTCTATGGGTTGGCTTCAGGGCCCGCATTCACCGATCATGTATCTTAAGAACTTGCCCCCCATGTAATTCGTAGTTATTATCATCGATTCAATTTCAACCTATAGACTTTTAATACACTCAAACATTCTTCTAAGTTCCAGAACATCGTGGTGAGCCCCCATGTACTTCTCACCAATATGTCGTCATAAACTTCCATGTTCGCCTATTTGTTCTTCGAAAATGCGATTGACCAATCTCTAGTATGTTGCTCATGGTTTCTTCAGCCGTGCATAACCTTGTAATAATATATAAATTTCGCTTAGTGATGAAGTCCGGGTCTTTCTCCGCTAGTTGTATTTGAGGCATCCTGGAAAAACGCTCATGGCCGGGACGAGTTCACATCCCGAGGTGGTGCCTACTAGCAAGTTGATCCTAAGAGGGAAATGGATCATCGGGGCAAGTCTTGTTCTCATTAGAACAAAAAAAAATGTTTGCCAAAATTCTACGGGTATCGAATGCTTGATATATTTTGCCTTCGAGTAACTTTCTTTACCTCTTCTTTTAAGTGCCTTTCCCATCTGGCTACCCCAAAAGGCTATTCTTCTTTGTTTCACGTGTTTAAAGTCGAATCCATACCCAACCAAAGGCACGACACTTTGGGGGGATTACCCGCAAGTCTTTCATCTACTACAAACATTTCCAAGCGTTTTCTCCCGAGCACTTAAACGACCCTCCCACTCCAAGTCAGTACCCTGCTGGGTCGCTACCAAACTCGATCTTGTCTTATTTGTCAACACTGGCCAACACTCTTCTCAATGCGAGAGTATGTCTACCGAGCCGTCAATATCAATCAACACTCTTCTCACTCAAAATTGGCTATGGCCATGATAATGATGTGAGAGGTCTGGGGAGACGCCTCCTCCAGCACTCCCAAGAACGAAAAGTCTTCACTCTAAATGTTATCTCTTCCCCGGTGTTCTTCAAGCAATATAGATTCCTTATGAGTTGTAGCACGATGTCAGGAAGATGTTCCTCGTGATGCCCGTGAAGCGGTTTTTATATCTCGAGTTCTCCTCCATACATCGTCCTCTCGAGATAAAGGTTCACGACTCAGAGTTGTCCATATCACTCCAACAATAGTCTACTGAACCTCCCGCTATATTCCCATTAAAGACGCCAAAATGATGCTTCTTGAAAAAGAACATATCACTCCAAGTCCGCGAGTTGAATTTGCCTGCACAAATTCCACTCCGTGAGCTACGATAATTGTTGCCTGGTTTTATACCAACGATTAAGTATTCTGCATCAGGATTTTGCGTTATTTTCGGGTATTTTAGTGTCGCTTGAGTCGAGTTCATGTCATTAGTTGTCCTCGAGAGTCGATCGGTTCGTAGATGAAAATTGACAAGAACGATGAAAACATATTCGGTAAGAAGAATCACAAGTTAGAAGTGAAAAGCGAAAATATGCATTAAAGGTCGAGTGACGTTAGTCAAGCAAAAACCCCGTAGGGCCGCAGTCGGGGCTGAATCCGACAAGAGAAAAGTTAGGTGCGCCGAAAAGACCATCCAGGGTGCGCCACGCGGGCAAATGCGATGTGTGATGATGTTCGCCGCGCTTATTGCGCCCGTATAAAGCGGTCATAGACGCTGTCCGAATCGAAAGTCGGGCCGTGATATTTTCTCGGGCTTCGACGGATTTTCGAGGGCTTTCACCTATAAATACACCAAGGGGGCGTACGAGAGGGGGTTGGATATTATTTTGAGCACAACACAAGGCAAAGAGACACAGAGTTAGGGTTCGGATGGTAATTGAGGCACTTCTCATCCGACACAAAGATAATTCCTTCTCTCTTCTTTGATTCCTTCTTTGCTTTTATTTGTCAATTCTGAGATGTATAATTATTTCTTTATGAGTTTTTGTACATCCATTATGAGCTAAACCCATATTTCTAGGAGATTGACGTAACTTACGCTTTGAACCTATGTTTGACTTTCTTCTTTATGAAATTCGTGATGTTAGTTAATCTATATCAGGTATTTCAATTGATCAGATTCAATTATCTCGATCAATAGTTTAGATTGTTTGGTGTGTTTGATTTGACACTGAGAGAGTGTAATTGAACACTGCCATAGAATAGACAAACTAGGGTTTCATGAACCGAGATGTTTATGAATATTTCTGAAGCTGTGATGTAATATTCATCGAAATAGCTATTAAAGTTTAGTTTATGATTTTTATGTAGATATCAAATCGTAATTTAAACCTGAATCACATGGCACTCGGAGAGTTTAAGCATAACCGGGTGGTGAATATCACTTATAGATTAATAATCGTGATTAATGAACTGGATTGAGAACTTATGGGATAACTAAGTGAAACAACCCTCTAAAATTCATCTTTTAAGTTGTTTGATTAATCGTTTCAAACTAATTGTTAGTTCAATTTTAGTTTTCTTTTTAGTTTAACAAAAATCCATCTCTTTTTCGATTTCTAGATTGAATTAAGCTATTTTAATTATAGTATTTAGTATAAAATTTGATAACAATCCCTTGGAAGACGATAACCCTACTTTCAAACTATACTAAAAGTTGACACCGTATGCTTGTGGTAAGAATTTCTATCAAGTTTTTGCCACGCCGTTGTTGTGTGGATTGTTTTATCTTATTTTATGATAATATCAATTAAGCTAGTCTTAATCCTAACCTGACTAGTTTAGAATTATAATTTGTTTCTTATCGACTTGTTTGTTTATGCGAGATTCTCAAGATACTAATTTGCTTTTTTTGATCCGCAGATTGAAAGGACACTTCGAAAGCAATCGTAAAGTTGTGCTTGTTACGTAATCGAAAGCAATGGAAAAAGACAGTAAACAATGAGAATAAACTAAACGGGTTGTGAATGGGCCACCACAGCCTGAGGCACAAAGAAAGTAATCCTGATTAGTTCCGCCGACTATGAACCGAATTACTCCTGAAATTGTGCGCTGTACCATAAATGCGAATAATTTCGAATTAAAATCGGGCCTCATAAGTACGGTTTAGCACTAGTTAGTTTGGGGAGTCGTGGATGATACATTTAATACACATATGGCCACATTCTTGAAATTTGCGACACCATCAAGATAAATGTGATCATGAGGCCATTCGACGAGGCTTTTCCTATTTTTACTTCGGATAAGATGCCATACAAAATGTTACATACATTCGCCCCCGGAGTATTACGAGCCGGGATGATCTCACTCAAATTTTTTAGGGCAAAATTCTTCCCTCCCAACAAGACACTCCAACCCAAGAGCAGATAGCCCAATTCAACCATTGATTTTGGAGTCGTTATATGCAGCTCGGAGCGATTTAAAGATCTATCGTGAGATGCCTCCACAACGGCACAGACTAAAGCGCAGGTTCAATATTTTTACAACGGGCTTAACGGGCATACGAGGACGATACTAGATGCGGCAACATGAGGTACATTGATGGCTAAACTCCACCGATGACTTACTTCTACTTGGAAATGGCCACAAACTATCAATGGCCCTCTCGAGAGATCAACGCCTGGTCACGTGTTTTCTCGGATCTTGATAACAAGCCGCCTTGGCAATTTCAAATCTCGAGTTCCGATTTAAGCAATTAACAATCATGAATACCGCAAAGACACCACAAGACGCGCGATCCCACTCGCAAGAATCGCTCACGTAGCCGCCACTCACGCAGGTCGAGCAAATCAATTATGTGAATAACTCCGATTTTAACAATAGAGCTAATCCATTACCAACTCATCGCCACCCGAGACTTCACAATCACAAGAATCTTTCTTATAGCAACAACAGTAAATGTATTGAACCCACCTCCGGCTATCCCAACCCGTCTAGTTCCAATGCACCCCGAGGTGAAAAGAGGTAGTCGCTAGAAGAGATACTTTGATCATCTCATAAGAGAGACCAAACCCTGGATGAATAGGTTGATGCCAAAATTGATAGTCCGGGGTACTAAGATGAGCACAATGGAGACGATATTAGGTCAATCGGTGACAAATGGGTCGGGGCAACATTAAATTCATTGCAAGGTAAAGAAAATTTTCGAGCTATACAAAATGTTAATCCGAGAGAAAGCACCGCAATGCAATTTATGTGAAAAGGAGAAAATTCACCGCCACCAAGAATTGCCCATTTTTGCGAAACCAAAGGGAATCCAAGAAAATGAAGTTGAGGAGTTGAGACTGCCTATCCTGATATATAATGTAGTGCAATAAAGGCAAAGTAAAACCACCCTTTAAAATGAAGGATCCTTGAGTTTCACTATTCCTTGTACTATCGAGTAGTTTTCTTTGAAAACCACTTGTGATTCAAGGCCCAAGTGAATCTTATATCTTTTCTAATGTGACAAAAACTGGCTCGGAGGAGTGAAACCGAACAATATCACATTGTAGTTTGGCCGATCGATCCATCGCCTATCCTTGGGGAGTCATTGAGGACGTGTTAGTAAGTATTGATAAATTTGTTTTCCCGGATTTTGTAAAGGTCGATGCGAATGAGCATCGTAAAATACCTATAATCTGGCGGCCATTTTTAGCTGCAACAAGTGGCTTTGATTGATGTAGAACGGAGCTAATCATGAGATATCGTATAAGTCATATTCACCATCTATCCAACCAAAAGGCTAAAATTCAATCAAAATGATGGTCAAACATGGTTGGGAATATAGTCAAGACATTGAGGTTGGGAAGTTTTGGTAAACGTGGATAACGTGCTTATTGAGCCCCAACTGAGGATAACTCGACAAAGTCCTGGGTCAAGATTGTAAACTTAACGCTTCGTGGGAGGCAACCCAAGCCATTTTTATTGCTTTCTTAAAGTTAATATATTTAGTAGTTGTTTTTTTAATCACATCATAGTAGAAATATTTGCATTCTTAGGAGAGCGAGTCGCATCATTGCCCAACCCCTCGTGGTTTGCTCATGTTGCTGTAAGCATCATGATGGAAAATCGGGCGGGCGATAGCCTGAAATATGCAGTCGAAAAACAAGTTGCTGCATTTCCAAAGACTGCAACGCTCGGGAAGTGGGCTCTCGCAGCAGTCAGGTTCCCAAGATAAGACAGAGCCACCTTCCGATTCAAAGATCGTAGCAGGCTTTACGTTGGCCGCAACGCCCGACCACCTGTGCACAATTTTTTTTTTTTTAAGCCCCAACCTTCTTTTGTTTTAAAATATAACCATCATTCTCTTGGCATGGCAACTCAAGAGCACACACGCTCACCACAAAAATTCACACAACTCCACTTCCATCTTCACAAAGGAGAACTCTAACACCACACACATCATCTTCATCTCCCTCACTCATTATTTGGTAAGTTTGCACTTTCCAAAAACCCATCCCATGGCTTTCCCCATCTTGTTATTTTTGTGTGGTGGATTGTAGTAAGTCTAGGAATATTGTGTTGATTTGTGGATTGTAGATTGGTTGATCATGTTAGACTTAGGGTTGGTGTTGAATTTTGGGGATTGAAATGAGTTGCCCATTCATTTACCACCTTTCCCAAATTCATGCATTCGAGTGTTTGATCAAATTCCCAATGATGTTTTCACATTGTGAGTGCTATCTTGCATATCTAAAGCTTATCTTCCCGACATAGACTACATTTCCCTTAGGTGCATAGTGCACAACTTTGAGTTTTGATTTCTTACCCATAACCTAATTTGGCTCCACCTAGTTTTATTTTCTTGTCTATCTTGCTAGGTTACAAAGATACGAAACCAAAAGGAATGGGCCAAGGCGGCGGAAGAAAAAGACCACACCTGGAGGTATACAACCCACTTGGCTTTGTGCACTAGCACGCAGAGTGAGCTTATACGAGATACCTCATACACGTAACATTACGACATGACTTCAATAAGGAGCCTTTGTCCGATACTTAAAGTCCTTTTTCCCCACCTCTCCATTGGGGACAATGTCGTTTTAAGTCGGGGGTGTATTTTGTTTTTATTCATCGTGTCGAGTCTATTTTTATTTATCAGTTTAGTCCGAGTTAAAAATAAAAAAAAAGTCTAGAGTCGAGCCGGGTTGTCTCAGAAACTATAAAACCACGACTACGACTTTGTTGAATATGAGTTGAACGGCAGTCAAAAGATCATGTGTTTGAACAATGATCTACTCTTTCTTTCCATTAATTTTATTTATGTGCTTAACTCTACTGATTTATTTAGGATAATTTATGCGATCGAGTGGTTCTTGTATGATCCCAACGGATGCTAGAACTTGTCCGATCACTAGTCGATGTGAAATCCTAGGTGAAGTAATATTAAGGAAGTTGATTTAGGTCATCTTTGAACAAGCTAGAGCCTAAAATGCTTACATTTGTATTATATTTTCCTAGTCCCCATTCGAGCCTTATAAACCCGTTTTTTGGCAACCAATCTAATACCCCCAGCTTAAATGTGAAAAAATCTAATTACCCCACTTATACACACAAAGATGTAAAAATGTTGAAGGTCGAGGAGGTATGATGTTGCGGTATATGTTTTTAATTGTGGAAGTTGCCCGAGAGAAAAAAAAGATGAAACCCCATGTGTAAAACATGCAAAAGAATAAGTCTGGGGGTTCCGAGAAAAAAATCAAATCAAATCAGCTGGGATTGAAGTTCACAAGTGAGAACTTTGGGGATGGCAAAAGTGAAGGGTAGTTATTAAATGGTGATTTGAAGAAGTGATAATTGTGTGTTCGGGTGATTTGAGCCACTTAATCCTATATTTTCCTACTTTATCCTAAGCCCACATTACAAACTTTGAAAGTCCTATTGAGTCCAAATAAAGATCTCATTTTATATTCGAGAAAGTGGATCATCTTGAAAATACTTGATTACATGAATCTATCCTGATAAAGAAAATAGAGTTGGCACTGAACATTCCACCTTAGGATCACAATGTTAAAACACGTGCTTACTCGGTAAAGAAAACAAAAATTTGACTGATGAGTTTGGTTGTGAAGTTTTGCGATTAGTTTGTTTGAGTCGATTTGTAGTTATTATTGTGTTCTTCATGTTTGTTGATTTTATAGAGTCCGTAATTGCTTGAGGACAAAAACAAACGTCCAAGTTTGGGGGTATTTTTTAATTCTTGGTTTTATACCAACGTATCGAGTATTCTACTAGGGATTTTGCATTATTTTCTGGTATTTTAGTGTCGCTTGAGTGAGTTCATGTCATTAATTGTCATCTCGGAGAGTCAGGACTGGTCTTGGTAGCTTCGAAATTGATCAAGAACGATGAAATTCGTGGCTTAAAGAAGAAAATCGCAAGCTAAGTGAAAACGGAAAATATTCATCAAAGGTCGAAGGGCCAAGCTAAAGCTCCCGCACCGCATCATGGGTCGAAAAATCGTCTGAGCAAAAAAAAAGTTGTGGGCACGCCGTAGCGCCATCCTGGGCGCACTGTAGCGCACTGGGGCCGTGCGACAGTGATGATGTTCCCAAGGCCGCGCCTGTAGTTAGCGGGTCGCATCGCGACATACAACAAATGACGATCTTCAAAGGGCTGCAATACTTCAATTCAAAGCGTCGAAATACAAGGTCTGATCGGGAAGTCAGCCGTGATATTTTCGGGTTTTTTGACGGCTGAGGGCTTTGACCTATAAATACACCAAGGGGACGTATGTAGACGGGGTCGACATTATTTTGAGCATAACGCAAGCGCAAGAGACACGAGCTGAGGTTGGCGACAATTGAGACACTTCTCATTCGACACGTGAGAATTCCCTTATCTTCACTTTTCGATTCCTTCTTTGCTTTTCTTTGTCAATTGTTGAGATGTATAATTATTTCTTTATCGCTTTTTGTACATCAATTATGAGCTAAAACCCATCTTTTCTGGGATTGATGTAACTTACATTTGAACCTATGTTTTGATTTCCAGCTATGAAATTCGTATGTTAGTTAATCTATTTGTGCTATTTGAATTGATTGCATCCTCAATTATCTCGATCAATAGTTTAGATTGTTTGGCGTGTTTGATTTGACACTCAAGAGAGTGTAATTGAACACATGGATATGAATAGCACAACCTAGGGTTTTCATAGAACCGAGAGGTTTATGAATCTTTGAAGTTGTGATAGAATATTCATTTGAGTTGTAGACAGTGGTTAATTTATGATTTTACAGAGATACCGAAATCGTGATTTAAACCTAGAATCACTTGGCACTTTAGGAGAGTGATAACCGGTAGGAATATTTGGCTTATAGATTAATAACTTGTGATTAATGAACTGGATTGAGAACTTGGGGATAACTAAGTGAATCAATCCTCTAGAATTCATGTTTTAAGTGTTTGATTAATTGTCTCAACCAATTGTTAGTTCAATTTTAGTATTCTTTTTAGTTTAACAACAATCCATCTCTTTTCGATTTCTAGATAGAATTAAGCTATTTTAATTATAGTACTTAGTATAAAATTCGATAACAATCCCTCAGGAGAGACGATAACCCTACTTTCAAACTATACTAAAACTCGACACCGTACACTTTTGCAAGAATTTCTCGATCAATAATCTTCCAATCGAACTTGGCTCGCAACACCTAGACAACGTTAGATGGGTCCTTGGGTTGTCTCAGGAAACTCCTCCGACGCTAAAGTCAGCATGCAGGAGAATAATTACAGAGCAAATGATATTAATTCATAGCGATTAATCGAGAGTACTTTACAATGAATAAGATAGACCTTTTATACATGAGTTGATGGTCTCGCTGGGCTTAGTGTAATAAAGTGGACCATTTTGGTCGCAACTGCCTCACGGGCTTGTAGAGATATCTCGTAGCTCCAACAATAATTGATAATATTGACAATTAATTAAATAATTTCAAATTAAATAAATACGTAAAATAATAAATCGGGGAAAATCAAATTTGTCCCTACCGTAAACTTACCAACTTCCACATAAAAAGTGACAATCTCCCATTACACACGGAAATATGACCAACCTAACACTCTATAAGAAAGTTCCCGCCGACACTCCATTTATTATTCGAGTCATAATCGTGTCGTACTCCAATTAACCCGAATAATACATGGTCAATTTTGGGTTGGACTCGAAATGACCCACTAAACCCGTTTAACCCATTTCGAACATTCACCATTATTTTTAATATTCTCTATATTAATAATCCAAAATTCTCATTTTATCATAATAAATATATGGTTTATTCAATGTTGAAAATATACATGTTATTTCCGGTCGTGTTCGAAGTTACCCGTATTAAACATGTCATGTTTGGGTTGACTCATTTGACCCGGCTAATTAAACGAGTCATATTCCCGGTTGGCCAAATTTGTAATCACATGTCTCAACACAACCCGCGAACCCGAACACGACTAATTGCCACCCATACTTTTACACAGGGAGATACTCCATCAAAGGAAGAGACTCGAAAATCAAAATTTACTTTCACCTAAAGTTAAAATTCCTAATTCCGTTTATGATATTTACAATATATACCAATGAAAGGCGGGATGAGATCTTCTTATTCAAAATGCGTGTTTATCTTCTAACAATGTGATGATCGACATGTGCATTACACTTACCATATTAATTTTCAAAGATAAATCGCTGAATCATTGTGGCGCTAATACGATAGTTAATACACGTAATCAATCATCCACACGGTTGAATAGAGAAAACACGCTTTTGGAATAGAAGATCACATCCGATGAAAAGGTACTTAAAAGTTTAAAACCAATATATATGTGCATTTGTATCAAAGTAAGACTAACTAGACGGTGAATTAATAACACTACAAGCACCCATAATTTCACTCTCAAAAGAAAAACAAGAAACACACACACACACACTGTGCAATAAGTTTGGCAATTCATGAGCTTCTTTATTTAAACCAAAAAATAAAATGACAAATCTTCTTTCAACAGTTTAACCTCACTTTTTTGCCAAATTGAATTTTTTATTTAGTACTTCATAGTCTTTTTCCTTTTTCATATATAAATTTTAAAATTCCTGACATAACCCCGGGCATATTGCTATTTACAATTACTACTAGTATAACGGATCTATATTGATGTTGCTTTCAAATCTTAACATGTCCCAATTCAATACTAATTATGTTACCTCACCTAGTCCTAATTTATTCACAACAATTCCTCATCTAATTAAACTTATACCAATCCACTCAAAAAAAAAAAAAAAAAACTTATACCAATAAAGCATGTCCCACATTTATTTCATTTTCAAAACAAATTTAATAAAAAATATAATTATTGTTTTTTGAAAAGTATTTATGTGAGTTTTCTTCTGCTTTAAATATCCATTTATGTAAGTCCCACCATAACATTAGTTAGGGTGCAAACGTTGAGTCGGGAAATGGAATTAACATAACATCGTTCAATTTTTTTCAATTTTAATTGAGCTTCAAAAATCAGATTTGAGATTGGTTTGATTATTAATCGGATTAGACTCGAATGAGCTTTAGTCGAGCGACCACGGATCGAGACCGAGAATCTTGATATTTTTCACATATTTTATTATTTTTTCATTAATCGAAATGAGCCTTGTTCGAGCTTAATTTTTTTACATCTTTTCGAACGGAAAACGTATTCAAGCTTGATTCGCTTTCATTAACAAAGTCGAGCTCAAATGTGACTTTTAACGACCAACGCTTGGCTCTGCTTTTCACCATACTTTCAAGATCGTGTCGCCGTATTAAAATCGAATAAATATTTGAAACTCAATTATATTCTATTGAATTCGAAAACAATTATAAAACAAGTACATAAAATGAATACCTCAAAAGCAAACAGAGTGTTACCCCCAAAAAAAAAAGTATCCTTAAAAAATTAAAAATCATAATAAAGTGGTAAGTATTAAATTCCCATTTATAATTATTCCACCAAAATTACATTAAATCAGTGTCCTTTCCTTTAATGACAAATAATAATTGCAATAATTGCTACTATTATTAAATTCTTCACTCAGACAACTCCATTTCTATGCATCTCTCTCTCTCTCTCTCTCTCTCTCTCTCTCTCTCTACGCGATCTCTTATGATAATCTGAATTTCACACACACAAACACGCACTTGAATTATTGCGGCGTAGTTTCTAAGCATTTGGGTGTTGGGGATTTTTTTATAAACCGAACGCCTAAATATTTTGATAGATTCTGCAGAATAAGTGAGCAGTTGTTTTTGCTCGTGGGATGAGAAGCTGAAAAGTTGAGGTAAGATTTTGAGTAAGTTCGTTTAACTTAGTTTGATTGTTTCCAGTTTATGAAGTTAATTTATTATTTTGTGTTTTTTTATGCGGAATTTTTTGTTAAGTATGCTTAGATCTGTATCGGGTAGTTGTGGTTCTGGGGGTGGAGAATAGAGATTGCATTTTATTACTGTACTTAGTTATTCAGAGATCAGAGGTAATAAGAAAAGATGGAAAATCTAGGAACTGTGCTTGTGAAATGGGGTATAATGATTCCTCATTTTTTGTATTTAAGTTAATTTTTGCTAGTTATGATAAGTTGAAGATTATGAATGTTTAAAATGATCATTTTATCGAAATGCGAAGAAAAAGATAGATTTGGCTGGTCTTGAGCATCCTTTTTATCACTTGTTTTAACCAATGAAGAAGCAGCAGCAGAAGTAGAATAAAGAAAGAAAAGCAATAAAGAAATTCTTGAAGTAGGGTTAATGGATTTGATCATGTGTATCTCTACGATTCTATTAGCAAAAGTTTGTAAAAGATTGCCATCAAAATATAGCTTTACCTTTACTGATGATATATCGCCGTTGTTTAAATGGATTTGGTGCTGATCATTATGACTGTTGTTGAATGAAGAGATGCGAATAATAGTTTCTTATTATTCTTTAGGTGGAATTGGATCTATATTCCCAATTTTTTGTGATGATAACTGAATATTAGAGTCCTTAGTACTTGCAAATACAATATACTGCATATTGACATGAAAAAGTAAAGGATATGTTGAAGAAATTATGGACGACAATTTTGTGATTGTAGCTAACTTGTTTTGATGAGCGATATCTGATTCGGAGTGCACAACCGAAAATCTAATGTTTCAGGAAATATGCCTTCATGGTGGGGGAAGTCATCATCAAAAGAAGCAAAAAAGAAAACAACCAAAGAAAGTTTTATTGATACATTACATAAGAAGTTTAAGAGCCCTGAAAGTAAATCTTCCAATAGATCCGGAGGGTCTAGAAGACGCTCAAGTGACACAGTCTCGGAGAGAGGGTCTCAGTCACGAGCTCAGTCAAGGTCTCCATCACCTTCCAAAAATGTAGCGATGTCAAAGTTTTGCAGAAAGGCCCTTAAGCCCAACCACTTCCCGTGCCAGGCCTGCGCCCTGCCAATGTCAGTCGTATTGGATTCTGGAATAAGCGAAATCGGCAAAGCCAAAACTGGAAAGGGTCTCCAAACCATCATTGTTTCTTCCTCTTCCCAGGCCTGCATGCATCCGTCAAGACTGGATCCTGCGGACTTGGATGGTGAATTGGCTGTTGCTTCAATCTCTAGTGAATGTTCCATTGAGAGCGATGATCCAGCTGATTCACGTCAGCGTAGTCCTCTGGCAAATGATTATGATATTGGCTGTAGGACTGCTGCAGGCAGCCCCACTAGGTGAGTGGAACTACAAAATCATGTGAAATAGTACAGCAGTCAGTTTTTATGTTTATTCTTATGTTTTTAATTCACTTATGTGCAAGATTTGATATGCGTCTTAATGACATGAGACATCTTTTCCCAATATTTTCTCCTGCAGCATTTCTGTTAAGGATCACTCAACTGTTGCACCGTTAATCTCAAGGGAGTCACCAGTTCCAGTGAACCTCTCCTCCAATAAAAATGTCTCCTCTTCACCTCCTAGAAGACGACCTTTTAATGGTCAAATGGCGAATTTACAGGTTCCACAACATGGTGCCCTTTTCAGTGCTCCAGATAGCTCTATGTCTAGTCCCTCTAGAAGTCCAATGAGAGCCTCTGGTTATGACCAAGTTACAAGTACTGGTTTTACTGCTGGAAGGCTTTATACAGATTTTCCCTTTCTTGGATCTGGTCAATGCTCCAGTCCAGGCTCAGGTCAGACATCTGGCCATAATTCAATGGGAGGAGATATGTCTGGGCAATTATTTTGGCAGCCCAGTAGAGGAAGCCCAGAATATTCTCCGATCCCTAGTCCTAGAATGACAAGCCCTGGGCCTAGTTCCAGAATTCACAGTGGTGCTGTAACACCACTTCATCCTAGAGCTGGAGGAGTATATTCTGAATCACAGAGTAACTGGCCTGAAGATGCAAAACAACAAAGTCATCGTCTGCCTCTTCCTCCCATAACCATTTCCAATTCCTCACCCTTCCCTCATCAGAATTCAGCTGTAACATCACCTTCAGTACCACGTAGTCCGGCAAGAGCTGAGAATCTTATGAGCCCTGGCTCACGTTGGAAAAAAGGGAAGTTGCTTGGTCGAGGAACATTTGGACATGTCTATGTTGGTTTTAACAGGTGGGGAAACCTGATTAACACAACTTTATTTGGACCGTTTAGTTTCTTTCATCATGTTTTCAAGAAAGCTCTTATTTACTGAGGATAACAAACACTGGAGCTTACATTTATCGAATAATTTGTGCTACCGGCTGGTCTTATTCTTTCGAATTTGTTAATTTCTTCGACTTGTTTATTGATGGGTGTGACTGTTTATTTTAGTGAAACTGGTGAAATGTGTGCCATGAAGGAGGTTACATTATTTTCTGATGATGCAAAGTCCAAGGAAAGTGCGAAGCAGTTGGGACAAGTGAGTCTTTTTTGGCCATTAATTATTGGAGAGGCATATTCTTTATAAGATGTATAAGGCTTATTGTTCTGTCTAATGCTAATTTGAAATGCAAGTCTTCTGTCAATATATATTTATCAAGTAGAAAATTCTTATACTGTATTTTCTATTGCTTACAGGAGATTGCGCTGTTGAGTCGTTTAAGGCATCCTAATATTGTGCAGTACTATGGTTCTGAAACGGTCAGTCACGTTTCACCACCTTTTCTTTTTGTTATTTCTTCTATATTGGTGAAGCATTGAGTTTGCCCATCCTCAAACTTTGCTGACCAAATGCCCTTCATTTGGCTCAGAAATCTGACGGTTGATTCACTAGGAACAGTTTCATGATAAAATCTGTTCATGAGATGTAAAATTGTGGAAACACTATTTCCATGTTATATACTATTATGTGACAATGTAGTCATTCTTTCTGAAGCTTTAACTGTTCTGAATTTTATTTTCCTTTATCAGGTGGGTGACAGATTATACATATATTTGGAATATGTATCTGGTGGTTCCATACATAAGATTTTACAAGAATATGGAAAGCTAGGAGAATCAGCCATCCGCAGTTACACTCAACAAATTTTGTCAGGGCTTGCATATTTACATGCCAAAAATACTGTGCACAGGTAACATTCTGCCTTGTTTTTTTGTCAGTTTTCTGTCACAATCTTAGTGCGAATTATCTATTCATTAGTGAACATTTATCATCTTGCACTTAATGCTTCACATATATGACAGGGATATTAAAGGGGCCAATATACTTGTGGACCCAAACGGCCGGGTTAAGTTGGCTGACTTTGGAATGGCAAAGCATGTAAGTGAGGCTCTTCTAAGAATGCAGTCAAAATGTTACAAATTTTAAAATGAACTGTCAAAAGGGAAATTAATGTAAGAGATGGCTGGTCAGAGTTAACATTGTGATTTGACTAGTGAACAGACTTCAAATCAGCTTCTTCGAATTTAGAAGATTAATCTGTTGCTATATATTTTGATTTGTTTATTATTATAATTCTCACCACACATGTGGACTCCAAATGTTGTCCTTCATGTTCTAGCAATTGTTTTACCATTCTTTAAGTGTCGGATATATTACCTGGCTTTCTAATTTGATCTACCCTGGAATTTTATGTGTTACATTGGTGTAAGCTTTAACGTGACATTTTTGGTTTTACAGATTACAGGGCAATCTTGTCCCTTATCTTTTAAGGGTAGTCCTTATTGGATGGCACCTGAGGTTAGTTGTTCCTTTGTTATTTCCTCGAACCCCATGCACCTACAGCCTGCTTCCCACCTGCATAACCATGTTTCTTCTCTGCTACTCACTTAGGTTATAAGGAATTCGAATGGATGTAGCCTTGCTGTTGATATATGGAGTCTTGGATGTACTGTCTTAGAAATGGCTACATCAAACCGCCTTGGAGCCAGTATGAAGGGGTTTGTACTTTAGACTCTGATTCAAGAATTGATTTTCTTTTTACGCTGCGCCTGTGTGTGAGGATTTCCCTACTTCAATTAAAGATCGCCTCGTTGAACGTGTCCTAGTGTTACTCTAGTGTATGTGATGGGTATCTAATGCTTTGTGTTTGGGCTTAAAGGTCGCAGCTATGTTCAAGATTGGAAATAGTAAAGAACTTCCAACAATTCCAGATTATCTATCAGATGAAGGGAAAGATTTTGTGAGGCTATGCTTGAAGCGAATCCCCTGCATCGTCCTACCGCTGCTCAGCTTTTGGAGCACTCTTTTTGTGAAAAGTGCCCCTTTGGAGAAACAAATACCGAGTCCTACATCCTCAGATCATCCTGCAATGACAAATGCTGTGAAATCTCCGGTATTATTTGTTTTTATCTTTTACGTCTTTGACCTTTGCAGAGATTTTTAATGCAATATTTATTTTTCCTGCGTTAGATCAGTAGATTGATGTTCTCACATTTCTCCCACACGTGTTTATTTCGGTCTTTGATCTGCAGTTCTGCTGCAAAGGGTCTTCATGTTTCAAAGTTGATATTTGAAGGTTGTGTGGCAGCCTGCATTAAAAATGAAGTCAAATTCTATTTGCTTAGCACCATCTGGTTATATTTTATTCACACAATATGACAATAAAACTGTTCTTCTCGCCTGAGGCTAAAACTTCTAGCAGCACTGTTTGACTTATTTGAGTCATCCCATGAGACTGTATTTATCTCTTGAGACTTGAATGCTGATCTGGACAAATAGTTTGACAGCTTCAACAACTCAGTAGGCTCGAATTCTTGTTATAAGGATTCAATCGAATCCCCCTAACAAAGAATACAAGTCTTATACCTTCTGATCTATGGAGAGAATGAAATCCTGAAATTATTGCATAAAGTATAATTCCATTATATCCTTCTGTTTAAAAAATGATGTTTGATGATTGTGCCTGGAATTTTTAGTTGAAACCTTTTCGAGTGCTTGTTCTCTAATTGAACCTTCGTGTGTTGCCTTGTACATTTTATTATGTTGTGCTTTACTAGCATCCAGTTATAATCGTGCTTGTCCACTAAAATTATACATCGACTTGTAATTATTATTTTTCGCTTGAGTTTTGCGGCTAGTAGTTCATGCTCGCGATTTGACGTACTCGTGGAATAATCTCAACATACATACTGATAATGTGGTCTATGCATCACTTGTAGGGCGTCGGTAATGCGAGAATTCTTCAGCAGCCGGATATGGAGAGACTCGCCATCCACTCATCTAGAATTTCAAAATCTAATTTTCATTCCAGGTCTATCTTCTCTCTCTCTCTCTATATATATATATATATATATATAAATATATATAGGGTTAATTACAAACACTACCCCAAGGCTTAGTCTAATTGCAACAAAAATCAGTTATCCTCCTTAGCCCCTTGACATTTGTTTTTGTTTTACAGATACAAATTGCACCCTCTAGAGGGGGTTGTTGGTTAGGTAAAAACAAACCTCACTGGGTGTTTGTATCATTTTAAGGGGGGTCTTTGTAATTTTGAAAGATAACTGGAGTTTTTTTGTAATTAGGTTAAACCTCAATGGTAGTTTTTGTAATTATCCCTTATATATATTTCCCTATTGAATAATGGCATGGAGAAATTGAAGGAATTCTCTTTCATCAACTGAAACCTTAAATAGTTCATGACTTCATGCCTTATGTTCATAACGAAAAGGCAAATGAAAATGAACATACATTACTCGTTTCAAATATTCGTGATATGGGAGTTAATTTTTTCTCCGACTCCTTCAAATTCCAGTGACATTTATATCCCGAGGAACATCTCGTGTCCCGTCTCTCCAATCGAGTCCTCTTCTACATCCGAGATCGCCTCAATACCTAAGCGGTAGGATGTCTCCTTCGCCCATATCCAGTCCCCGCACGACGTCTGGCTCGTCCCACTCCTCTAACCGGTGGTATTGGTGCCATCCCGTTTCACAATCAACCCATGCTATCACAAGAAGGTTTCGGAAATTTGCAACCGAGTCCTTGCGTCAATAGCCCCTCTTATTGGGATTCGGACATTCTCCGTGGGGCCCATTCGGGATCTCACGCTTTTCGAGAACTGACATCCTACGACAACGATGCTCTTGGAAAGCAGTTCGAAAGGCCATTAATGGAGAACTTTACGATCGACAATCAGTCTTGGCCGATCGTGTGGCTCAGCAATTGCTTAGGGATCCTGTGAAGTTGAATCAGTCTCTTGATCTGTCTCCTTCGTCTGCTTTGGCATGCAACCGCTTGACTGGATTATAACTTTATTCTTTAGGGTTAATTACACTAAACACCCTATTATTCGAGTTTTTTGCACTTTGCCCCTAAACTTTTTTTGTGACATTTTACCTCATGAACTTAGAATTTTTTTGTACTCTTGACCACCTTCATAGCGGGCATATGGTGTGAGGAAAACACTAAGTTCAGGTGGTAAAGTGTCTAAAAAAAGAAAGTTCAGGAGGCAAAGTGAAAAAATTTACATACTTCAGGTGGCAAAGTGTAATTTACTTATTCTTTATCACTTGAGATCAACGATGCTCTTATCGACACCACCAATCGTTTTTTCCGTTGGGGAGCTAATTCGGGCAACAAAGATGAAAAATGTGAAAACCCGAAGGAGGTCAATGGGCTCGTCATAACGAAACGAGGCTTGTGCAGTTCGAAAAAAGTGACATTGGTCTTGAAAGCGTGCAACTTTAATGTGCTGAGCTTAGAAAATAGAAGTCGATAAACGACAGATCGAATCGCTTGTAGAAAGTTGGAGTCCAAATGAAAGGTTTACTTGGCCTGGGGATCATAGCTTCGATTGTATAGTCATTGCTATTTGGTCTGAGAAAATGTATATTTCACATTATTGGATAGAAGGGAAGAAAGAGTAAACTCTGGACAGTGATAGCTGTAGAAGTACTTATGTTACAGTATGCAACTGCTGTATAGAAGATGGAGAAAATGACAATAGATTTACTTTATTTTTAACACATCTTGAATTTTTTCTCTCATTTATTTCCAATCTTTTATATTAATGTTAACTTGTGTCGGAGTGTTTGTAATCACTAAAATAAAGTGTTTCTCATCGTTCAGCTGAAAAAAAAACACTTTTTAGCGTGCCATCTTCGCTTCTAATTCTGTTTTTATTATTTAGAATCTAAAAGTAAGGACATTGACGATTTAGGTTGTGATTGGTTGTGAGAGATTTTTCCAAAATTTTTATTTTTGACAGAAAAGATTATATAGTGTGTGATTGTTTGTGATAAAGTGAGTTTTTTTAGAAGAAAAATTCATTTCTTTCCAAAATTCACTCATTTTTCTTTTCCTTTTCACACTTCTCAATACCCAATTATACTATTTATTTTTCTCCTCATATTCATATAAATAATTTCTATAATTTCTTTAATAGATCATCATATTTGTTATTTTTCTCTTAATCTTGATAACAAAAAGCATAAAATAATATTCATATTGCTTTTTTTTTAATTTTTTAATTTTTTATTCAATTTCCTTATATTATATTTACAATATTATTTCCACAAAAAATCCCTCAAACATTTAACATCTCTAAAAGATACTCCATCACATCAATATAATTATTACTTTTTTTCTACCCATCCAACTTTCACTTTAAAAAAAAAATTCATCATTATTCACTCATAAAATGAAAGTGGACGGAATGAAAACACAACCAATCACTAACCTTAGATTTCTGCTTTTGTTCTGGTTTGACTTTTACAAAACAATAAGCATTTTTTTACAAGTTTTTCATCAAACATTCTTAACTTTTGATTCTCAACTACTAATTTTATTTTCAAACACTACCAATTTCGATTATCAACTACTTTCACTTCAAATACAATAAAACACTTCTAAAACAGAAGTTCTTGCAAACACTCCCATAATCTTGAAAAGGAATGTCTGGAGTTCAATACATTTTATTTCACGAGTCCCTTTTCGTCATTAATATATTTTTGTAAAAATTCACATTTTTTGAGCATATATTTGTAATTATATATGGATAGATGTCTTAATTCATGAGTCAAAAATGTTCACATAGCATATACAGATAGCGGTGATGTGTATCGTGTAGTTCAAATGAAAATCGACAAATGTATATTAGAAATTTGAAAGAATAACAAATAGGAAAATAAATAAAGCCTGGGCTAAGTTTAAATTAATTGTTGATAAAAGAAAATTATTTATTTATCAAATCCAGGCTAAAGTCCCAAAGTTTCCTAGCCAAATCTTTGTCTGTAGCCATTGCACTTGCTTTGGCCAAGTTGTTGTCCGAAAAGTATTCACCACTAATCCCTTTCAATTCTGGACGCAATGCCACATAACAGGTGGTTGAAGCTCCCTTTACATTAATCAGAAAAACATAAGAATTAAAACAAATCTTTTTAATAATTATATATATCATCAAGACTAGATAACTTTGATAACAAGAGCCCTCAAATGGGCTGAGTCGAGCCGGTGCTGGCCCACCAGGCCACGAAGAAATCGGGTCGGGCTGTCTGAAATTCCAATGGCTCACTATTTTTAGAGCCCAAGCCAGCCCATGAAAATACACACAGAATGACCGGGCTAACCCAGCCTTTTCACGGGCGTGCCCATCTTGACACCTCAATTGATAACTTTCAATTAAAATTCATAATGAAAAAGCATAATTACAATGATTACCCCTGAGGTTTAGGCTAACTACAGACAGTTATCTTTCAAAATTGCAAATAACCCCTTGAAGTTTGTTTTGGTTTTACAAACACCCCCAATAGTGGCAATTTTTAAAATAGAAACAAATGTAGAGGACCTATTTGAAATTTTTGACAGATAATAGGATTCTTTTTGTAATCAGACAAAACCTCAGGGTAGTTTTCGTAATTAACCCAAAATTGATTGGACAATGAACTATGAGAAAAACCTCATGCAGCAAACTACTACACTGCCACTAGAAAAAAAGTTGTTCTAAAATCCCAAATAGTTGAATCCAGGTGCAGGGCATACCTGTTGAACATTTTTAAGCACCAGTCGACCAAGTGTGCTCACAAAACCTGCATCAACAAGAAATGTTCGCTAAATTACTGTATGTAACTTACAGAATTAGGCGGAGATTTTTCAAACGAGCCATCGGATGTCCCTAATATTGTGTATATCATAATGCAGTATATTAGGTAACAAAGACATGAACCCCCAAAACAACTGAAGGATGATAGAGAAACTGCTCATATCAAGAAAGTTACTACATTAGGCCGCGATTGGATACCAAGATTTTCCATTTTCGTTCCGTTAGAGATTTTTTTTGTTAACCCAAACACGTGATTGCCTATAAAAAAAATTAGAAAATACACTATTCACTCACTTTCATTTTTTCTCCCACCGATCACGTCCACTCATTTTTAAAAAAAAATCATTAAATCACTAATTATGATTACAGATCTTTCCACAAATTCACTGTTAACTCACTCACACATTTCCAACTACCAATCATATTCTTTTTAATCATTATTTTACTGTTTACATATCAAATCAATTTTCATCATAGTTTTTATCTCGTATCCATTCACACACTTAAAATTCATATTTCTTCATTCAAAATGTTTTCTATCGCTATTCTCGAGCAGAATTTTTTTTTTTTTCCAAAATGAAAGTGTATCCAATCACCACTTTAATTTTTCCAAGGAGAGGACATAACTGAACAATCAAGCAGTGGGCCTGAAATTTAATAATTTTCTGAGGGAAAAAATAAGGTTAAATCACAAAAATCACCTTTACGTTTACCCCAATTACCCCAAAAAAAAAAACAGTTATCTTTCAAAATTTCAAATACTCCATTAAAGTATTATAAACACCCTCTTAAGGTTTGTATTTACTTAACAAATACGCTCACTGTTGAGGGCGCAATTTGTAAAATCGAAACAAGTATCAATGGGGTATATGTGTATTTGTAATTGTGAAAGATAATTGAGCTTTTTTTTTTTTTTGCAATTACAGAGATAGCAAGTTTTTTTTTTTTGTAATTACACCAAACCTCAGGGTTATTTTTTGCAATTAACCCAAAAATAAAAAAAATATTCTGAGGGAACGAACGGCGTGGTTAGCTTTTGACTGCTTAGGAGGGGAACGGAGGTCTCTGGCTTTAACTAGCAGAACGAAAAATGGTTTTATAGACAAGATGAGGTCTTTAGATATTCCTAGAACTTCATATGAGAAGGGCACAAAGCTAAATGTCGAGAACTTCTCAGGAGTCGACTAATTATTCACAATTACATGCATAAACTACTGAGGCACATCAGAACTAGAAAATTAATCATTAATTTGGCTCATCCACAATTTGGCAAGTCTACTGGAGTGTTGAGGATAGTCCTCTGCAATATCGAAAACCTGATTTTCACCCACCTCGAGTTTTCAGTTCAAGATATCAACAAATCACGTAACTGTACCTTCAAAAACACCAAGGTTACCTTCAAAAACTCCAAGATGGCGGAAAAGATTGGTTGCGATTACTCCAGGATGAAGTGAATTTACAGTTATTTCAGCGCCATCTTCCTGTTCAAGAGTCGTAAAAAATGTGATCTGCTTTGACTGATCATAATATCTGACACAAAATATAATGCTTCCATTTAAAGGTATTGTTATTCACTTGATGTTGTTAAGAAGCACTTGAGGGATATTAATCTACAATGAGGACCTATTATGTGTGGTCAATCTAAAGATTGCTAAAATAGAATAATTTAATTTTAATCTCCTCAATAATATAGTTTTACAAATATAGTATTTGCAAAGACTTCTGGTGTTAGATGAAGTGATTTATTATAGTAGAAGCGAAGAATAGTTGAGAGTCAAGCGTTGGTAGTGTTTGCAAATAGAAGCTAAAAGCTGAATAAGTTAAAGGTGAATGTTTGGTGAATAAGTCGTAAAAAATATGTTTTTTTTGTGTGTAAAAATTAAATTAGAAGCAAAATCAGACATCAAAAGTACCACTCCACTGCTTTTAGATTCTAATTAAATTATGCAGAACCTGAAGTAGAAGTTGGCATTTGAAAACACTAAAAACTACTTTTTTCCAGCCAAAAGCCGACAATCACTTTTTCCTAAAGTGTTTGAAAACACTCCGGATAGCAGGGGGTGAAGAGGGAAAAAGTATTTAATAGACAATAGTATCATTTTATTTGGAAAAAATCTCACAAGAAGTTTCCTCTTATTTAATCATATTATAGACCCCATATTCACTTCAATATCATGAAGTTGCACTTTATATAACATATAGTAGCACAAAATGGACTAAAGAACTAAATTTCGGGCTAGAGAATATAGATCTTGTTTCAATATCCAACTAAACTTCTATTTAGATAACTATTACATTACCTTTAAGCGTCTTGTCAGCTCATTAGCATGCAGTACATTAGCGAGTTTTGATTGGCCATACGCACCCCATCGTTTGTATCTCCATGTAGAGAAGTAATATACATGTTAACATACATCGATTTCATGTAACTGAATATTTTTAGGATGTAATAGGGATAATTACAAAAACTACCTCCATGGTTTAGTCTAATTACAAAAAGCTCTTGTTATCTTTAAAAACTACAAATACCCCCTTAAAGCGTTACAAACACCCATTTGACATTTTATATTTACCTAACAAATACTCCCCCCTCGAGGATGCAATTTGTAAAAGAGAAACAAACGTCAAGGGTGTAATTGTAATTTTGAAAGATAATTATTTTTTGGGTAATTAGGCTAAACCCGAAGATAGTTTTTTGTAATTATCCCATAATTTTAAGTAGCAACAAAATCAACAAAAAACATCATAATTGTCAAGCTTGGCTTTGATCCCACATATGTTCTTGAAGTAGCAATTAATTGGATAAAAGCAAATTTATTAAGGGATAATTACGAAAAACACTGAGGTTCGGACTAATTACAATAAAAACCTTGAGGTTTGACTCCATCTTATATTTTCCCCCTTTATAAGAAAAACATTTCGATCATCCCTAATTTTCATAGAACTATTACAGTTACCCCCTTAAATTTAAGACATAATCAAACCTGAGGGCCTTTTTGTTATTTTAAACCTCAGGTTTTTTTTTTAATTATCCCATTTATTAATAGAAAGACTGAGAAATATTACAATCCAGCATAATACGTAACTAATTCAAATAGTCCGATGGCTAGAATGGAAATGACTCGCATACCCTTCTTGATCATTTATTTTGTCGAAACGAATTCCTTCTTTATATGAAAGGCGATGAGCCTCTGAGGAAACATTCACAATCCTTCCCTCCCTTTTCGTCTCACGAGCTGTTTTCTTCATTGTGTCCAACAACATATTTGCTAAAAGAAAATGACCTGCAGATGAGATTGAGAACAATTAAAAGTGAAAACGAATATAGAGCAACGATAATGGCCCGAGTGGCATTAAACTTTTAAAGCCTTTTGTTTTATCATCAATCTATTTAACATGCATGGCCTATTCAAATTCACCATTGCACTCCACATAATGTAGTGAAAGAAGATGATCATATGAAAATCAAATTAAAAGTTTATTGCGTTTATGAAACATAAGGTGTTTCATCTTCATTTCTCATTGAAGAGCAAAACCAAGACCATCTTTTGGCAAAAAGTTAAGCTAGCTTTTAGAAGAAGTGATTTACTATAGCGGAAGCCAAAAGTAGAATCAAAGTTGATGGTAATTGCAAACAGAAGCTAAAAGTTGAATAAGTTTTTTGGAGTGTTTGATGATTAAGTAAAACGTGCTTTATTTGTGTGTAAAATTCAAAATAGAAACAGAAGCAAAAGTAAAAGCTCGCATTTGAAACACTAAAAAACTACTTTTTGTAAGACAAAAGCTGACAATCACTTTTTTTTTAAAAATGTTTGCAAACACTTCCTAAATATCATATGGAGCCGAAGTTTGTTCTTAGATTATCTAGTTTATTGCATACCGAAAAAGCACAGACATGCATATGGGAAATAGGCAAAATACCCAAGTGGTTTGTGGCGAACTGTAACTCAATGTTGTCTTTAGACAGCGTGAAAGGGGGTGCCATTACTCCTGCATTATTACTGACAGTAGAGAAGATAGCCTAATCTCAGAAAATCGAATAGATTGAAACATAAATGGTGATAATTACAAAAACCTCCCTGAGGTTTGGGCTAATTACAAAAAAAAAAACTAGAGGTTTTTGAAAATTGCAAAAAAAAAACCTTGAGGTTTGATTTTGTCTTACATTTTCCCCTTCATAAGCAAAAAAACATTTCAAACCCCCCCTGACATTATAAAAATATTACAGCTTTCCTTTTAGATTTTTAAGATTTTTTGTAATGTTGAAACATCTTTCGTTTTTTTTTTTGTAATTAGCCCAAACATCAAGGGCGTTTTTGTAATTATGCCACATAAATATTGTTCAAATATCTGTATTTCACCAAATGTTGATGAAGATGTATGAATGATGATATCAAAGCTATGCAGTTTCTGCTTCTGCTTTACTTACATCAAAATGTTCAACGGACGACCCGAGGAAGTAAAGTCGGATGCAAATTTTCTAACAGACGCCAATGAACTGAGATCTAACTCCATTGCATCAACTTTAGCTTTAGGAATTTCCTTAATTATTGTTTCTTTGATTTTATTGCCAGCAGCCATATTCCTGATACCCATTACGACATGCACACCACGCAGAGCAAGAACTCGTGCAGTTTCTGAACCGATACCACTCGATGCCCCTGCAAAACAAGCAAAATTATATCCTAGAAAAACCAAGTTATAAGTCATGATTACCACCAAGAATGATCAAACCTTTTAAGGTTTCATTTGATTGATGGATTTGAAGCTAAGGATTTCAAATTCATAATGCGAAATACATTGAGGTTGTTTGGATGAGCTCGTATTAAAATGGATTTCAAATCTTTGAAATCCTTCTTCCAAATCCAAAGCCTACAATCCAAATGCAACCTAAAGGAAACGATTCGTTGTAGTAGACTGTGTTTGCAAGTATAAGCTAAAAGCTGGAGGTAAAAAAAGTTTCAGAATGAGCTTTTGGATAGATTCACAAAAACACTATTCTTATTATTAACAGATGAAAAATATAATTTTCAAATTAGAGGAAAAAATGTCAAAATCGAACTTCATTTCATTTACAAAAACACATTCTACATTTTTCGAGAATAAAAAGCAACCCCACTCTCAACTTTTAGATTTTAACTAAACCACGTAAACGTAAAAGCAAGCAAAAGCTAGAGTTTGCAAACACTAAAAAACAATTTTTTTCCAACCAAAAGTTGATAATCACTTTTATCAGCACTAAGGATCTAAAAACCCAAACCCAAAACTCATTCACTATCAAAAAGCACAAGAAAACCCAAAAGCCAAAACGGAGCGAAAAACCTATCTCTATCGACAAAGAGATCATAACTATTAGGGATAATTAGAAAAACATCCCTGAAGTTTGGGCTAATTACAAAAAACCCTAGAGATTTTTTGAAAATTGCAAAAAGCCTCTTGAGGTTTGAATCCATCTTACATTTCCCCCTTCATAAGCAAAAACTATTTCAAGTACCCCTATAATTTTTCTAGAAATATTACAGTTAACCCCTTAAATTTAAGACATAATCAAACTTGAGATGGCTTTTTTTAATTTTGAAACATCTCTGGGTTCTTTTGTAATTAGTCCAAACCTCATGAGGTCTTTTGTAATTATCCCTAACTATTATTATCTTTATGGATAGAGAGATTTTTCAGCCATAAGCAATTCTATTAAAAGGGCAAAAATTATTTTTTTTTTTACAAATCGTACATATAACAACAAAGTATGTGATAAATAACAAAGATTATAAAAGAAAAAATGTAAGCATTCTTGAACCTGTAACAATGGCGGTGAGCCCAGAACCGTCGATTCCATTTGTAACTTCCTCAGCCGTGGAAGATGAAGAAAATCCAGAAGCCCCTTTTCTTCTGAAAAGCCACATCTCCTTCGAAATCCCACTTTCTCTCACAAATTTTCTTGGATTATTTCTATGTAAAAAGAATGGCAAGATTTTATTTTTATCCCTCTTCAATTCTAATGGTGAGATGTTTATGAAATAAAAAGCAGAAATCACCATAAAAATGCTGACAGAGAGAAGCCCAATGAAATTCTATCTCCTAAATTAAGGGACATTTATTTTAAATTTAATGTGAGGGACAACAGGGGTCTAGACTCCAGACATTCTAGGACTATTTTGAAATGGGCAGATTTTGCTGGTGCATGGGGATATGGATATATATATTTTGTGGTGTCCAGAGAGTCCACTGCACAAGTTTAACTATTTACAAATTACACCCCTAATTTAATGTTACTTATTTTGTGCCATCTCAGCATAGCTGTAAATTGTATACCTAAATTAAAGGTCGTGCTATTCACAACCCCAAAGTTGATTAATACACTCACTTTCGTATAATTGTAAAACAATGTCATTCACTTAAAATTAGGATTGTCAATGAGTGATACGACACGATAACACGACACAATTACAAAGACAAAAAACACGATAAAACATGACACGACACGATACACGGAATGAACACAAAATTGAAAATGTTGAAGAATATATAACCGGGTATGAACAAAATACTATATAAAAATTGGAGGAAAGCGAAAGATACGAGATTTTTGTATTACAACTTGAAGGGAAATTACAATGTCTAAGGCGTGTAGAACACTTTCCTTAAAGTGTTATTTGCCCCCACTATACTTGCTAACCGAGTTATGACAAATTACTTTTAGGATACACATTAGACAAAATGAAACAACCAATAACAAGTTTGTTGGATTGTTTCTACAAGAAATTAGAATGCAATAGTTTGTTAAAAATTGAAAAATAATCTGCTTATCAATTTCTTTTATATATCTCACGGGCT
Organism: Rehmannia glutinosa; assembly: GCA_016081115.2. Lineage (NCBI taxonomy): Eukaryota > Viridiplantae > Streptophyta > Magnoliopsida > Lamiales > Orobanchaceae > Rehmannia > Rehmannia glutinosa. The sequence continues at coordinate 460,113 of JABTTQ020003426.1, read as the reverse complement.
AATTGTCGTTGATAATTGAAGGGGCATCAAAATTCTTCAAAGTGGCGTGTCTTTTCGGACTAAGGCTGAAAGCTTCAAACAACCCTTCATAAAGTCACCAATAAGGCCAAGAGATACGATTGATCAGTTAGTAGCAAAGTAAGGAGTTGCAACCAAAAGTATTTGGATTCTTGCCACATGTCTATTGCACTAAGCATATGACACGTAAATCCAAGATAAACTTTTGTTCACTAACTTTATTACAAACTACATAAATATAGGATTTGGATCAGGTGAGTCCACATATCTTATGTGAGTACACGAGATCAAATCTGAGGCATTGATTTAATTTTTAAACGGTTGAGATTAATCAGATTTTACCATTTTTTAATATATGACTTAATATAAAAAAAGGGTTGTTTGGTAATTTTAATTAGGATCAGTTTTAGGGAGGGAAATTATTTTTGGGAGTGGACTATAATTTAGGAACGGTTTTAGGCGTGTGTTCCTATGATTCTATCCTAAATCTTGCATATCTTCTCTAATTTGGTAAACCAAGAGTCATAAGAGTTATTCTCCTTCCAAACAAACTCTACCGTGAGAAACCCATCTCCATTGTCCATAACCTCGTACTTTCATCTAAACACTTTGATTTTCTGCAGTTGGAGAGTATTTGCAACCCCATCATTGCCAAGATGTACCAAGGAGCTGGTGGCGAGGTACCGATGGATGACGAAGGTCCTGCTCCTACCGTTGGTAGCGACGCTGGTCCCAAAATCGAGGAAGTCGACTAAGTGTTTTTATTGATGTGTTCCTTTATGTGGTTCTATTTTAATTACTGTGGTTCTTATTTTTGCTAGACAAATTTTGGGTTTTTTGAATTTTTATTTTCGGGATTAGCAGAGGCTCTTCGAGCCCTTTAGTAGAATAGGATATGCATTTTAATTTGCAAGAACATCTTATTTGACGTAAGCCCACGCTTTTTTTTGTTTTTCTTTGTTGGGCTATTCTCTCTTTGATGTAGCTATATTAAGTGCAGTCAATATTTTCCTTAATTATTTCGCAAGGTATTTTGGCAAAAAAAAAAACTTTTATTTTATGCAGTTTCTTGAGATAGGATGTACATAATATTTTACTGTTCTTTCTGTTTTCATTTTCCTAAATAAAGGTGTTTATGCTAATTGGAAAATTAATAGGGGGAACTGACTTATGGTAAGATTGGAGAACGGAGATTTGACAAGAGATCCCACTTTTGTGGGCCTCTCCCAAGAAATCTTTCGCTACCTCCTCCAGGCGTTCCTGAAAGTGTGGTATGTTTTCTAGCTACCATCACTTCCCTTATAGTTTTATAATGCTCAGTGTGTGAAATACAAAGATGTGGGTCAACTTTGAATTCAATTTATATTTTGCTCTCTGTTTCTGGATTTCACATTCTTCAAGGGTTCTCCTCCTTGCAAACCGTCTCCAAACGCATCCCTACCGCGAGAAGTTCTTGGTCACCCCTACCGTGAGAAATACCAAAGAAAGTGTTGGTTCGATTTTGCGCCTCTGCTAAGGTATTAAAGACGGTGCTTTTCCTTTTCTTTTTTGAAAATTATTTTGCGAATTGGTTTGAATTTTTGCTTCATTAGATCATGGTCGTCTGCATTCTCGTAGTTTTAATGATGGTTTGTAGTTGCGATATATGTTAGGGGCGTATGATAGCATGGAATTTATTTTAATGGCTTCTTGCGTTGATGAGGGGCTTAATTAAATAAATCATGTTTTTGTTCAACAATGTGCAAATGCTTATTGATTTTCGTAATAATGTTTATCTATGTTATTCTAAATGCATAATTAGGATCTGTTGTGGGTTTTTTGTTATTTTTTATTTACTGGTTTTACTAGTTGAAAAAACAAAGTTAGGAGACAGAGAGATTAACGAGACTTTCAACCGCTTATTGTTGTTGATAATTATGCTTATGTATGTTTTATATTATGCTTATCTTTATTTTATATTATGCTCTCAAATTAGGGGGTAATTAGTATTGCCATAATTTTTTCTAAGGATGGTGGGATTGCTTATTGATGTTTTCAACTACTTATTGTTATTGATAATTATGCTTGTCTATAGTTTGTTTTCTGATTATACATATCTTATATTATGCTTATGCTGGGTTGGTTTTTATGCTTATAAATGTTTTGTTTGTTAATAAATATTTTATATAAATGACTAGTATCTTTTTTTTTTTGGATAGATTTTCTGTTGGAAATGGCAAAAAATGTAATGAACGAGCAGATAAAGTCGATTTTGGGACGGGCAAAGGAGTTTGCCAAATCGAGTTAGGATCACAATGAAACGTTGTTGTTTCATTGATCAAAATGTTGAATATTATAGTATTTTATAGTCATTTTAAATATGATTGGTTTGGACATACATGCGTAGTTGATATAGGAATATTTTCTAGTTAGTGTCGTATTTATTTTCATAGTTTTTAGATATTGTAAGCAGAATTCAATTGATTTGTAAGCAGAATTCAGTTGCCTTGTAAGCAAAATTCAATTGCTTTGTAATCAATTATTTCATGGTTTGATGGTATTGTAAGCATAATTCAATTTCTTTCTAAGCACCATAATATCATTTCACAAGCAAAACTTTACGAACAAATAAGCAATTGAACATATGGGACTGTAGTAACCAAATTTTGCAAGAATGTTGAATTATTTGCTCGAAAAGCACTACAACAGCCATAAATAAGTTGAGTACATAGTAGTAATAAGCATTACAATAACCACACGACAATTTGTAATATGTAAATAAGCAGTATTAAATAAATAAATAAGTAGTCACAACATATTCTCGAACACATGTTTTTTTTATTTATTAAGAATTATTTTTAAAACGGTATTCCGTTATCGATATTATCAAAATTCATTCTTTCTTCTGGAGTCATATTTTCGTCACATTCTGGTATCCAGTTCGGAGATCAATTCGATGATATTTCAATCCGTTGTTGTGGCACATGTACAATCCTAACTGATTCAAACAAAATAAATAATTAAGCAATATTTAGAATATATATAAGTGTATAGTTATGCACATATAATCAAACGTCTGGCCATAGCTAAGTAAAGTACTGAGTTAGAACAAATGGGGACGTAATAAAAAAATTGAATACATACAAGCAAGTATTCGTGCATACCTAAGCAATATTTTAGTGTCACCCAAGAAAATTTTTGGGTTGAAAAAAATCGTCAACGATTGAATGAATAAGAGTCCATATAAGTATTTTTTTTAAAATTTTTGCATAACATGACTGTTCTTCCCAAACAAACTATTATTAATGTAATAGTTTAAAACACAGTAAAAACTAAGCAACATTTTGCATACGTGTGAGCAAATATTTAAGCACATATAAGCAACATTCTAAGCACATATAAGCAATATTCTGGCCATATCAAGCAATTTTTCTTAAAACAAATGGGAATGACGAAATTTCATGGGGTTTTCTAGATTTAGCACATAGAGTTATGGAAATATATCATCAAATTTATTTGGAAATAAACTACATGGCGTGGGTTGAATGAAGGATGCCAGCAATTGTGGGTAATTTCCTTATTTTCATGGGATTTACTAGATTTAGCTAACCTCTCTATTTTTTATATGGACTAATTTGCCCCCATTTTGACTTTACCATTTATTTTATTAACATTAATCAGAATTAATAATAGCCATTGTAATAGATAGATATGTGGTCTGGATTTGGTCCTATGTACTCATATAATAGGGGGGTCCTATATAACCCTCCCCCTATATATATATATATATATATATATAATATTTAACATTCCCCCACTTAGTTTGTAATATAATTTCAAACTAACATTCATAGATATCATACATAAGAAAAGTAACTTTCGTTTTAAACTTTTCTTTGGTGTAAATAATTCACAAATCTAAATTAAGTAATTGGTGGCCAGGTTGCTTAACCAACACTCAAAAATAGATTAGAAATATTTCACACATGAACCATCAACTACATTCTTTTATTCACAAATACTTTTAGCACTATTACCGACCATGTGCTCATCCTAGTTCATGATCATGCACAAAAGATCACCCAAAACTTTTGCTAGAAGCGGCACCACTTCTTATGATCATATATGTGGAAGTTACTTCAAGTTTTATTTAATTGAACATAAATAAAACACTATGAAATAATTCCATTAAGAATTAACTCTCAACCTGTTCACTTAAGAGTAACAAAATATGCACCTTATACTTGGAATGGTATACACTTACTTAGGTGCTCACAATCACTTAGCAACTTGTTTTTACCCTTTAAACCTTTCAATATAGGGGTAGTACTAGAAGAAGGTTGGGTTACCATCACTAGTGATTATAGATCAGGGGTTTTAATCCCATTCCCGATGTTGTCGAATTCACCAAATCCATAGCTAAAGGTTTGGTTAACGGATCCGCCAAATTATTATAAGTTCTAACGAACACAATAGTGACAACATCATTATTGAGCATTTCTCTAATAAATGCGTGCCTTAGGCTTATATGTCTAGATTTATCATTGTACACTTTATTCAATGCTCTAGACATAGTGTCTCACTATCACAATATAAAGTTGTTGGTGGCATTGGACGAGGCCACAGATCTATATCAAGCAGTAAATCTCTAAGCCATTCTGCCTCCTTACAAGCTGAAGATAAAGCAATAAATTCAGCTTCCATGGTGGAGTGTGTGATTATTGTTTGTTTCTTTGAAGCCCAAAGAAACTACACCACCACCAGGCATAAACACCCGACCACTAGTAGGTTTTTGATCACTTATACTAGTAATCCAACTAGCATCAGAATAACCTTCTAATACATTTGGAAAGTTATTATAGTAGAGTCCTAACTCTTGTCACAACTTTCCAATGATCCTTACCAGGATTTTTAGTATATCTGGCAAGTCTACAAACAGAATATGAAATATTCGGCCTTGTGCAACTCATTGCATACATCAGACTTCCAATTACACTAGCATACTCGAGCTGAGCTATTAGATTGCTAGAATTTTCATATAACTTAAAGTTAGGATCAAAAGGAGTACTAACTTCCTTCACATTCAAATGTTGATATTTCTTTAAGATTTTAACATAATGTGCTTGTGAAAGAGCGAAACCCCCACTATGTTTCTTAACTTTAATACCTAAGATTGTATCAACTTCACCAAGATCCTTCATTTTGAACTTAGAAGAAAGATACTTCTTAGTATCTACTACACCTTTTAAATTAGTACTTATAATAAGCATGTCATCCACATAATAAAATAATCACACCATACTCACTTCAAAAAAAAAATAATCACACCATACTCTTCATTGAATTTAGAATAAACGCACTTATCAATATTATTATACCTAAATCCACTTGAGAGTAATACAGATTCAAATTTTTCATGCCACTGTTTAGGAGCTTGTTTTAGTCCATACAAAGACTTAACTAGCTTACACACTTTATGTTCATTACTAGGAAGCACAAAGCCTTCTGGTTGTTCCATGTACACATTCTCATCTAAATTACCATTTAGAAAGATTGTTTTAACATCCATTTGATGTACATACATATTATATATAGAAGCTAAAGCAAGAAGTACTCTAATTGAGGTAATCCTAGCAACCGGCACATAAGTGTCAAAGTAATCGACACCTTCTTTTTGTTTAAATCCCTTAGCTACTAGCATTGCTTTATAAGTTAGAATAATTCCATATGTGGCGTACTTCCTACGAAATACCCATTTACAGCCTATTGGTTTTGAACCTTGAGTTAAATCAACTAGAATCCAAGTATTGTTAGACAATATTGAATCCATTTCATCATTTACCGCTTCTTTCCGAAATGCAGCATCTCTAGACTTCATAGCCTCACTAAATGTTTTAGGATCATCCTCTACACTAAATAAAACCGATGTTTTATTAAGTAGAGAGTTCCTATTACCTTCCACAAGGAAGACAATAGCTTGAGAGGATATAAAATCAGAAGAAAGTTATTTTTCATTCCTTTGTCTTTGACTTCTCCTAGGTTCAATAGGAATGTCAATTTTTTTTCTTTTAAGTTCACTAGAAGCTGCAGTTTGAGATGAACTAGGCACTTGTGATGGATTCACATTCACCATTGAATCTTTGATAAACTTATCCTCAAAGAACTCGACATCGCTTGATTCAAGTATTACCTTAGAATCAAGATCTAGAAATCTATAAGCTTTAGAATTTTCAGCATAGCCGACAAAAACACTTTTAAGTGCTTTAGGTCCCAACTTTGTTCTTTTATTGTCTGGGACTCTATAATAGGCTATACAACCCCAAACTTTAAAGTAAGACAAGTTTGGTTTTCTTCCTTTCCATAGCTCATATGAGGACACTTTAGTCCTTAAAGAAGGAATTCGATTATGAACATAACAGGTGGCCAACAAAGCTTCACCCCACAAATTGTTTGGCAAACCTAGACTTAACAGCATGGAATTCACCATGTCTTGTAACATTCTATTCTTTCTTTGAGTCAAACCATTTTGTTGTGGTGTATATGGAGCACTAGTTTGGTGTACAATACCATTATCATCACAAAATTTAGAAAATTCACCAGACAAGTATTCACCACCTTTATCACTCCTCAAAGTTTTGATTTTTCTACTTAATTGATTTTCTACAAGAGACTTGTAAGCTTTAAATATACCAAATACTTCATCCTTAGATTTAATCAAATAAACGTGCACAAATCTAGAGCAATCATCAATGAAAGTAACAAAGTATTTATTTCCACCTCTTGTTAGAAAACCATTAAGTTCACACACATCCGAATGCACAAGATCAAGCACTTGTGTGTTTCTTTCAACTTTAGAAAAAGGTAATCTTGTAATTTTTGCTTGAACACAAATTTCACACTTCTTATTCACATAGTCATTATATGAGATAAATCCATTTTTAGATATGTAATTCAAAACTCTATGACTAACATGTGCTAATCTACCATGCCACAAAGAATAAGAAGAATAAATCAAATAAAGAGAAACATTATTAACTTTATTGATACTCAGTTTAAACAGTCCATTACAAGAATACCCCTTTCTAACAAATACACCACTCTTAGACAACATTACATTATTAGACTCTAGTACAACCTTTAATCCCTTCTTATTAAGAATGTCTCGCAGAGACAAGATTCTTCACAACATCCTAACATGAAGCACATTAACGAGTACCATCTTCATGCCGGGAGGTGAAGTCCAAATGAACATCTCCTCTACCAAGCACGTTGGCCCTCACACCATTTGCCATAACTACTTGTTGTCCATCCAGAATTTCACAATTCTTGAATTGTTCCTTATCATTGCAAACATGAATGGCAACACCAAAATCATACTACCAATCTTTAGAAGAGGTTGGTGTAGCCAAGTGGAGTTCAATAATAGTACCAAGAGATAACATTGCTATAATTTCGAAAGATCTTCAACATGATTAGTACTAGAAGCATTAGCATTATTAACTTTTTACTTCTTGTTGGATTTGCACTTACTTATAATGGCCTTTCTTACCACAATTATAGCAAACTCTATTTTTTTTCTTGTCTACAGAATCAACATTTTCATAACTCTTTCTTTTATTCTTAAACTTCTTCTCATGAACCATATTCACTCTAGATCACTATCAAATTCTTTCTTATGAAGAATCCTAAAGACCTTCTTCAATTCTTAGATGTTTCAAAACACTAGATATGGTCAAAATTTCAGAAGTATGAAGTAATTTCTTTTGATAATCATTCCAAGAAGAAGGTAATTTAGCAATTATCGCACCTACTTGCATAGATTCTGAAATTTCCATCCCATAATCTTAAGTTTTGAAACGATCACTTGCAGATTATGAATTTGATCAATGAGAGAATAAGAATCATCAAGCTTATATACTTTTTGATTAAAAACTTATCTGCTCCTTGCTTTTGTGATGTATATTCACGTTCAAGTGTTGCCCAGATTTCCCTCGGACTCTTCACAAAATGGTGAATAAATCGTAAATGGTGTCCGACAAAGTATTGAGAATATGACCCTTATACATCACCATCCTCTTGACGCTTCTCCCTTTGTTTCTTCACTTCACAAATTCGTCATCATTCGGTGGAGGGATTTCGAAGATCCTGATTGAGAACGAGGAAACCTTCAGAGCGCTTCATTTAAAAACATTAATTTGTCTTTCCGACGATTAAAGTTGGTGCATGTGCTTCCTAGCCTGTCCAACTTCACAAAGTCTTGATTCATCACTTTGATTGCAGATTCTTGAGTTGACTCCATGGAAACTCCAAATAACACTTTAAGATTGTTGAAGAATATATAACTGGGTATGAACAAAACACTATATAGAAATTGGAGGAAAGCGAAAGATACGAGATTTTTGAATTACAACTTGAAGGGAAATTACATTGTCTAAGGCGTGTAGAACACTTTTCTTAAAGTGTTATTTTCCCCCACTATACTTGCTAACCGAGTTATGGTAAATTACTTTTAGATACAATAAACAAAATGAAACAACCAATAACAAGTTTGTTGGATTGTTTCTACAAAAAATAAGAATGCAATAGTTTGTTAAAATTAAAAAAATAATATGCTGATCAAATTTCTTTTATATATCTCACGGGCCAATTGCCGTTGATAATTAAACGGGCATAAAAAAACTCTTCAAAGTGGCATGTCTTTTCGGACTAAGGCTGAAAGCTTCAAACAACTCTTCATAAAGTCACCAATAAGGCCTACAATTGATCAGTTAGTAGCAAAGTGAGGAGTTGCAACCAAAAGTATTTTGAATTCTTGCCACATGTCTATTGCACTAAGCATATGGCACGTAAATCCAAGATAAACTTTTGTTCACTAACTTTATTACAAACTACATAAATATATATATATATATGTATATAATATTTAACAGAAAATTAAGTTAAAATTACAATTACTGTTATATTTAAGATCAAATAAAATAGATAACACGAAAACACGATAGTGTGACACGAACACGACACGATAACACGATTTCCCACCCCTACTTAAAATACTATATTATCTTACTTAAAGTAGATGTTCTAAATACATCCAAATCTTTCATCCACATTCTTCTTCTTCTTGAACAAAGTTAAAAAAAAATCCTATAAATATTAGATTTTTCCAACACCCAAATTGTTATAGATATGGACGATAAAACATTCATATCCCCAAATAATGAAAGAATATTCTTAGTTTACATCTTGAAGTATGATATTTCTCAAATTTTCAAGTTGAAAAATAGTGTCAAATAATAGCAATGCAACACTTGGCAAAATCACACACTACGGCAAAAAATCCATCGTGTCATCGTGCCATGTGGCATGATGACCAAAAATTCATCATCCATCGTGATTCGTGCCATCGTGGCATATGACACGATGGCCAAAAATTCATCATTCATCGTGCCATATGGCACGATGACATTCATCATGTTATCATGCCACCTAAGGCCTTTATTGTCACAATGTCTTCTATCGTCGTCTTCTCCAACATAATTAGGCGACATACATACAAAATTACCCAAACAATCACCCATTAAATTCTAATTAAGACCGAAGTCGATGCTGGTGGTGGCACATCATCATTCTCATCCTCCATTACTAGTCTTCTTTTCCGGTAAGTGACCAAGTCTCGAACCATTGTCAATAGTATAGTAAATTTTTGCACAGTTTCTTGTGGGTGTATTTAGTATTTGGGGAATAAAATAGTGCAAGGGTAAAATTGAAAATTATGGGGGGTGTCGTTAGTAATTATGCTATATTTTTAAAAGTGGGTGAGGTTATATTTAATAAGTGGGTGTATTCATCAATTTTGGGGTATGAATAATGTCACCCCTAAATTAAATATGTAGTTATTTTGTAGGGGTTACTCCTCTCCAAAAATTCTCTCTATTGTTCTATCCTTCTTTCTCTTTCTCTCTCTCTCTCTCTCTCTCTCTCTCTCTCTCTCTCTCTCCTCCTAAACCTTCTCTCCCTGTCCACTTCTTGGCAGCGCCCCTCCCCATCTGTCTTGGCCGGCGTCGGCCGATGCTGGAAAACCCTTTCATCTACAAATCTGGACATGAGTTTCTCTCTTTCAAACATTTGACTCACATTTCTCCAACTTAGAAGCTTTCAAGACAAAGATGCTTGGGTTTTTTTCTCTTTTTTGCTGCATTGGGGCTGTTGGAACCGAGAGTTTGGGAACATATCTGTGGTGTTTTGGTTTCCTCATCGAGGTGGGGGTGTGAAAGCGGAGGCAACGACGACGGTGACAGACTATGGTCGGGTGGCAACAAAAGGGTTGTTTGGAGAGGGATATGTTGGTTTTGTTGTAATTGGTGTTAGAAATTGGGTATTGACCCGATTTGACCAATTAATTAAGTAGGTTCATTTATTTGTTGTATGAACGTAATCTACACCGCGAATAGAAGCACACTTTGCACGTACGAGGAGGTTTGAGAAACCTTAAAGTTTTGACAAATCGAACTAAGGTTCGGTCTAGTGGCTCGGTGACGTGGCAGGGTGGCGGTGACTTGGCATTGTCGTCTAGGTGGTGACACGTGGTAGGCTGGCACTGATTGGACATATTTGTTCGCTGACGGGACGCCATGGCTAGACACAACTGTCCAGTGTGCAGAGGTGTATGCCAAGGGATATGTTCCTTCAGTTAGATACGATCAGGACCATCAGATCGCAGTTGTTGACCACAGGGTGCGATACAGTCATGATTGATCTGAACCTGGGGTTGCACCCAGTCTGAACTTTGAAGAGGCACTAGAAGCTCTATAAATAGCAGTGTTGTAAAAATTCGGCCTAGGCGCTATGTGCCGCTAGGCCAATCCGATTTTGCCCAAAATCGGTCAAAAAAATCATTTTGGCCAAAAAATAGCCTAGGTGGGCTAGGCAGCGGCGACACCAAATCGGAGTTAAGAGCTCTCCTAGGTGCCCAAAAAATTGGGTCTAGGCGGTCTAGGCTGAAAAAATCGGCCAAAAATGGGTAAAAGATAAAAAATGAAACAAAAAAGGAAAAATAGTGTTGTTTCTAGGCGGCCGCCTAGGCGCCCTAGGCGCTGGGCTACCACCCGACTAGCGCCTAATGATATCTGCAACCATGATAAATAATAGTCCCCAGAGTTTCATTTTGCATCAGAAAAATTTATACTCATACAAGCATTCTGTCTGCATAAGTTTAGTAAAAGAAAGTTCAAAAACATCAGAGTATTCGTCGTTCTTGCGATTTGTAATGCAACTATCACAAGAAAATTGTCGTGTATCTTGGGAGACGATTGTCATATTCCGTACGCACCGTGAGCGGGGCAATCTCATCTTAAAGAGAAAGAACCCAACTCTTGCCTCGATATTTCGATTCATACTGTAACTCTGCTTGATTTGTTTTCAGCCATTCGATATACATCAACCTATTTTTCCAACAATTTAAAGATGAGATTATCGTGTGTATCAAATGGCTTCAACATCATCCATTCCAACACCTGCACCGGGAGAGAAACTAGAGAAGTTTGGTGGTTCAGATTTCAAAAGATGACAACAGAAAATGTTGTTCTATCTTACTACTCTGAACCTTGCTCGTTTCCTGACGGAGGATGCTCCAATGGTAGGGGAAGAGGAGACTAATAAAGAGAAGAAAATGGCGTTAGATGCTTGGAGTCAAAGCGACTTCCTGTGTAGGAACTACATTCTCAATGGACTGGACAACACATTGTATAATGTGTATTGTTCAGTAAAGACTGCTAAAGAGTTGTGGAGCTCTTTAGAGAAAAAGTATAAAACAGAAGATGTTGGCACAAAGAAATTCGTTGTCGGCAAATTCCTTGATTTTAAGTTGGTTGACACCAAGACGATGATCAACCAGGTTCAAGAGATCCAACTTGTTATGCACGATATAATTGCAGAAGAAATGGTGCTAAGTGAATCCTTTCAAGTAGCTGCTATTATCGAGAAGCTACCGCCTTTGTGGAAGGATTTTAAAAATTATCTGAAGCATAAGCAGAAGGAGATGGGACTTGAAGACTTAATTGTCAGATTGCGAATTGAAGAAGACAATCGCAAGTCTGAAATTAAGTCTGGAAAGCTTCCAATGGAGGCAAAGGCAAACTTGGTGGAGCCCAATGCAAGCAAGAAGAGAAAACACCCAGGGAATGGTCAGAAAAAGGGGAAGGCCAAAAAGTTCAAAGGGAACTGCTTCAACTGTGGAAAGCCGAATCACAAGGCTAAAGATTGTCGTGTTCCTAATAAAGACAATCGGAACCAGGTGTATGTGACCGAGGACAAAACGGTGTCAATTGATATATCCAAACGTGATCTCTCGGCTATTGTGTTTGAAGGCAATATGTGCTACATAGTGGATAACCCGAGAGAATAGTGCATGGACACAGGTGCTACACGCCACATATACTCCGAGAAAGACATGTTCTCAACATATACTCCTATCAATGGAATGAAGTTAAACATGGGAAATCATGCAACTTCTGAAATTGTCGGTCTTGGCAAGGTGGTGCTGAAGATGACCTCGTACAAGGAGCTGGCCCTTGTTGATGTCCTTCATGTTCCAGACATTCAGAAGAATTTAGTGTCATGATCGTTGTTGGTCAAGGCAGGGTTTAGACTAGTATTTGAGGCTCAAAAGTTTGTATTTATAAAATATGGATAGTTTATAAGGAAGGGTTACTTAGAAAATGGACCGTTCAAAATGAATGTAATGAATGTACTCCGAAACTTTGAAAGCAACAAAATTAATGCTTCTTCTTATTTGCTTGAGTGTTCAAATTTATGGCATGTTAGATTAGGACATGTGAATTTTAACACTTTGAAAAGGTTAGTAAACTTGGAATTACTACTTAAATTTAAAATAGATTCACATCATACGTGTGAAATATGTGTTGAGGCAAAAATGGCCAAAACACCATTCCACTCGGTGGAAAGAGATACGTAACCTCTGTGGGTTAATTCACAAAGATGATATATATGATTTAAAGTTTGTGCAAACTAGAGGTGGGAAAAAGTATGTTGTTGTTTTTATCGATGATTGCACAAGATACTATTATGTATATCTTTTGAGAAGTAACGATGAGGCCGTAGAAGCTTTTAAAAGTTATAAGAATGAGGTTGAAAATCAACTTAGCAAGCGGATTAAGGTAATTTGAAGTGATAGAGGTGGAGAATATGGAACTCTTTTTGATGAATTTTGCTCAGATTCTGGTATTATTCATCAAACGACAGCTCCTTATACACCTTGATGCCTATAAAAACGAAGCCCCTGCAGATGGAATAGACATACGAAATTAACCAGATAAAAATCGAGTCATTTATCTGCATTCAACATATTGATTTTTATCTCTTCTTTAGCTTGAAAGTTCAAACACTTTATGTTCGTTGTTCTTTTGACTTTGCAAGTGCTGCTAAGTCGAAACAGTAAAAGTCATTTATCTTAGGGACGATTGCCGGAACTGAAAGCACTTTGTAAATGGGGCAATTTTGTCTTGCGGAGACACTATCCAATAGGACCAATACTGGCTTCGACTTAAATCTTGTCCAGTTTTTCTGTCCAAACACTTAGCTATTTTCTTGTAAACAGAACCACCTTTCGTTCAACAGTCTCAACACTTACACGACTAAAATTGCAATACCCTAACAACTTATATCGCACATCTCTTTTAATCTTTGGTCTTAGTGTTGAATCTTGCAATGCAAGAAGATATGGAGTTCAAAAAAAAAATTATTTCATGAGCTCATTTTTCTCATCAATATACTTTTGCCAAAAAATCACATGATTGCTAATGAATGTTATTATATATATGAGAACTAGAAGGGACGTATTTATCTTGCGGAAAGAGTTCATCTCGACCTGGCTTCTGTTTTGACAAGTTGTAATAGTCAGATAACTTTTGTTGTAATTTTCTATTCTATTTGTAAAAGCCATTGTTGAAGGTTTCCCGTTGTAATCACACATTATAGTCAACAATAATTAGGATAAAACTAGAGGTACTTTATATTATTAAGTCATAAATGATATACATAACAAATGTGGTTCTCAAATCTTAATTAAATATACTTAGAAAGGAAATTATTTATTTATCAAATCCAGACTAAACTCCCAAAGTTTCCTAGCCAAATTTTTGTCTGCCGCCATTGCACTTGCTTTGTCCAAGTTGTTGTCCGAAAAATATTCACCACTAATCCCTTTTAATTCTGGACGCAACGCCACATAACAGTTGGTTGAAGCTCCCTTTAAATTATATCACAAAAACAGAAGAGTTATTTTAATATATATCATCAAGACTTGGTAAATAGAGCTGTCAAATGGGCAAAGATCGGTGTTGGCCCGCCAGACCAGAGAGAAAATCGGTCCGGCCGGCATCGGACCGCTATTTTTGAAGCCCAACCCACAAAATACACACACAATGATCAGGCCAGCCCGACTTTCGGGCCAAATAAATCCCGTCTCTTTCGGGCCTCTAATACTGCAGCTTGGCCCAACCATTTTGACACCTCTATTGATAACTTTCACTTAAAACTTATAATGAAAAAGCATAATTACAAAAATTACCCTGAGGTCTAGTCTAACTACAAAAAAGACAGCTATCTTTAAAATTGCAAATACCCCCCTGAAGTTTATTTTTGTTTAACAAATACCCCCTAATAGATGCGATTTTTAAAATAGAAACAAATGTAAAGTTAACATAAATATTTTTAGTATATTATATATATCATCAAGATTTATAACTTTTGTTCTAAAAAATAAGACTTGATAACTTTCTTTAAAATTCATAATGAAAAAGCAAAAGGGCATTTGAATATAATCTAATCTCCTGATTTTGCAAAGCACATTCTCATTCATTTTTATTGCTACAAGTATTACAGACTTCAAACATTTCATTCCACTAATATTACCCCTGAGATTTAGTCTAATTACTAAAAAAGACTATTGTTTTTCGAAAGTACAAATGCCCCATTGAAGCTTGTTTTTGTTTTGCAAATACCCCATCAATAGGTACAATTTGTAAAACGTAAAAGATATATTTGTAATTTTTTAAAGATGATAGGGTCTTATTGTAATTAGACCAAGACCTCACAGGTCACTTTTTGTAATTAACCAAAATTGAAAGAACTATGAAGCATAAACTATATAAAAAAAATCTCATGCAGTTATATCTTCAGATAATAACAAATACTGCCCTTGAGATTTAGCCTAATTACAAAAATACCCAATTATCTTTAAAAATTACATATACCCCCTTAATTTCTATTATACAAATTGCATCCTCGGTAGCCGGTAGGGGGGTTTTGTTAGGTAAATACAACCTCAAGGGAGTGTTTGTAACACCTTAAGTGGATATTTGTAATTATGAAAGATAACTGAACTTTTTTTGTATTAGGCTAAACCTCAGGGTAGTTTTTGTAATTATCCCTATATCATATGCAGCAAAATCTACTACACTGCCACTAGAAAAAGAAGTTTCTAAAGTCCCAAAGTATCTTAAATAATTGTAACCAGGTGTGTAAATAAGATGATACCTGTGGAACATTTTTAAGCACCAGTTGACCAAGTGAACTCACAAAACCTGCATCAAGAGAAAAACATTCACTAAGATACTGGATATACCTAGTACTATACTTATATCATAATGTAGTATAAATTTAGGCTACAAAGTTTGAACTCCGGAAAACAACTGTGGAGAGTCGTGTATGGTTATGTTTTCAAAAGTCATTTTCCTTTTTCTAGATGGAAAATGGGTTTACGTTTGCTTAGAAAGTTTTTAGTAGAAATGAAGTCATTTTAAGTTTTCACTTGTTATGAAAAACTATGACCAGACAATTTTTCACTACAATCGCGCAAATCTATGTCAAAAATACACCAGAAACTACAACCAGCCATATTTTTATTTCTAAATATGCACCGCAACATAAATTCAGACAATAAACTAAGCATAATCTCACGAAAATCAATTAAATTTGAAAATTCATTTTTCAACACTAGAAACTATAAACTGGCCTTGAAAATACATCCATATGAGTCTTTCGGTAAGTTTATATGAGAAGGGCACAAAAGTAAAATATCAAGCATGTCACCAAAGTTTGACTAATCAATCACTATTTACTTAAGCACCGTGGAATTACAAAAATGATCATTATACAGCTCATCCAACATATTTGGCAAATCTACCGAAGTGTTGAGGGGTAGTCCTTGCAATATCAAAAACCCAATTTTACCCCTTTTCACTTCAAGAAAATGACATAACTTTACCTTCAAAAACTCCAAAGTGACGAAAAAGATTGGTTGTGATTAATCCAGGATGAAGTGAATTTGCAGTTATTTCAGCACCATCTTCCTGTTCAAAAGTCGTAAAAAAACACAAAATATAATGATCATTACAACTATTGTTTCCATTTAGAAGCTGAGAATCACTTTTTTTAGGATTTGCAACCACTCCCTGTGTGTCGTCAAGTTAACGATTGCTAAAATAGGATATTTTAATTACCTTTAATCGTCTGGTCAGCTCATTAGCATGTAATACATTAGCGAGTTTTGATTGGCCATATGCACCCCATCTGTCGTATCTGCATGTACGGAAGCAACATATTACATTTTAACATACATTAAATTCCATAGATATAAAAATCTAATCCATAAAGATAAGGGATAGTTACAATAACCCCCTTAGGTTTGGGCTAACTACAAAAACACCCAGAGAGTTTTAGAAATTACAAGAAAACCCTTTAGGTTTGATCTATCTTACATTTTTCTCCTTCATACAACAACAACAACAACAAACTAAGTCTTAATCCCACTATGTGGGGTCGGCTATACGGATCATATCGCTGCATCGTTTACGGCCAAAAGCCATATTTTCGATTATTTCTAGATATGACATGTCTATTTTAATAGTTTCTTTCCAAGTCTTCTTAGGTCTTCCTCTGCCTTTTTTGATTTGGGTGAGTGTTTCCCTGCTTTCTGTACGTCGCACAGGTGCATCTTAAGGTCTCATATAAACATGTCCAAACCATCTTAATCGCGTTTCTCTAATTTTCTCATCTATTGGTACTACTCCCACTTTGTTTTTAATATGTTCATTTTTTATTTTTTCTAATCTAGTGTGTCTACACATCCATTTTAACACTCATTTCTGATACCCTCATTTTTTGTTCGTATACATATTTAGTCGCCCAACATTCTGCTTCATAAAGCATTGCGTGCCTTATGACCGTTTTATAAAATTTTACTTTCAATTTTAATGGTATTTTACGGTCACAAAGGATAGAAAATGCGCTCCTCCATTTATTCCAACCCGCCTGGATCCTATGTGTGACATCCTTATTGATTTCTCCGTTCTCTTCAATTATAGATCCTAAATATTTAAAACTCATTGCTATACTCACTTCATGTCCATCAATTTTAACCTTTGTCTCAATGTTTCTTTTGTTTCTACAAAAGTGACATATGTATTAGCCATACTTATGATAAAACCTTTTGATTCTAGTGCTTCTCAAAAGGTTTTACCATAAGTAGGGTAAAACAGAATACATTGAATGTCACTTTAGTAAAAACAAAAGAAACAATCACACCTTAAATTTAAGGCACAATTACACAACAAGGGGCTTTTTGTAATTTTCAAAATTCCACTTGGTTTTTTTGGTAATTAGCCCAAACCTTAGGGAGCGTCTGTAATTATCCCTAAAGATAATAAACATATCTGCCAAATTCATGTATCTGAGTATTTTGATGATGTGATCAATTAATATTATGGCTTACAAAAACCATCCTTGAAATTTAGGTTAATTATAAAAAAAGCAACTATCTTTGAAATTACAAATACACTCTTGATATTTATATTAATTTTATAAAGTGCGCCATCAATAGAATACATACCTCTGGGACGGTGTTTGTAAAAGATGACGGGATATCCTTTTTTTATTTGCAAGTAGGCAAAACATCATAGGTAATTTTTGTAGAAGAATAATGGACTACATTTTTGAACTAGCAAATACAAAGACGGAGCAATATTATAATTTATAAGCACATACCCTTGTTGATCGTTTATTTTGTCAAAACGAATTCCTTCATTATATGGAAGGCGATGAGCCTCAGAGGAAACATTCACAATCCTTCCTTCCCTTTTCGTCACACGAGCTGTTTTTTTCATTGTATCCAACAACATATGTGTTAGAAGAAAATGACCTGCAAAAGCAGATAGAGAATCAAATTAAAGCTGAAAATTAACTTAAGCTTTTTGCTTCATCATCTATATATTTATGATCCATTGGCTATTGAAATTCACAATATACAGTTATAGAAGATCATCCATGGCAATCAGTGCATAGACAAATTATAGGTAAATTACAAAAACTGCCCCAGAGGTTTATTTAATTACAAAAAAGTACAGCTATATTTCAAAATTACAAATATCCTTAGTGTATTACAAACACTCTCTTGATGTTAGTATTTATTTAACAAATAACCCCCCTAAAAAGGTGCAATCTATAAAACTGAAACAAACATCAAGGGGTTATTTGTAATTTTGAAAGATACTTGGGGTATTTGTAATTTTGATAGATACTTGGACCTTTTTTTGTAATTAGATTAAATCTCAAGATATATAAGCAGGTCAGATGATCTGCATCAAACTAAAAACTTTAGGAATAATTACTAAAAATCTCCTCAGGTTCGGGCTAATTACAAAAAAAGCCCAAAGATTTTTGGAAATTACAAAAAACCCATTGAAGTTAGATTTCGTCTTATATTTTCCCCTTCAGAACCAAAAATTATTTCAAAAACCCCATTGGCATCTATAAAAATATTACATTTACCTCTTAAATTTAAGACAAAATCAAACTTGAAGGATGTTTTTGTAATTTGAAAGATCTCTGGGTTTTTTTGTAATTAGTCCAAATCTCAAGGGTATTTTTGTAATTAACCCAAACCTTTATTAGGTTGTGATCATTTATGTATGGAAGAGCAGAACAATAAGTTTTTTTTCATGGCGGTGCAAAAAAATATTGAAACACGCGTTCAAGTAAAATCATATGGAGCCGAATTAGTTTGTTCTTGGATTTTCTAGTTTCATTTATACCGATCGATACAGACAAAAGTGGGAAATAAGCAAAGTACCCAAGTAGTTCGTGGCGAACTGTAACTCAATGTTGTCTTTAGACAGCTTGAACGGGGGCATCATTATTCCTGCATTATTACTTGACAGTGGAGAAGACAAAATCGAATAGATTAAACATAAGTACATTGAAAAATCTATAATTCACCAAAATCTTAATGCAAGAAATATGGATGACAATAAGTCACATTTCACGTTTCGAATTAAGCTACGCCAAGATTTTTGCTTCTGCTTTTACTTACATCAAAATGTTCAACGGACGACCTGAGGAAGTAAACTCGGAAGCAAATTTTCTTACAGATGCCAATGAACTTAGATCTAACTCCATTGCATCAACTTTAGCTTTAGGAATTTCCTTAATTATTGTTTCTTTGATTTTATTGCCAGCAGCCATATTCCTGATACCCATTACGACATGGACACCACGCATAGCAAGAACTCGTGCAGTTTCTGATCCGATACCACTCGATGCCCCTGTAATTGTTGTAAAAGGAGCAAAATTGTATCCTGAATATAGCAAGTTATAAGCCATGATTGCCAACCAAGAAACAATAAAACCGTAATAAACATGCTCCAAATAATCACACGTCCTGCGTTACATTCTCTTATGAAAGTAAGTGCAAGAAGCTTAAGGCAATGTTTGCAAACACTTGTGCATTTAGAAAAGTGATTTATTGTACTAGAAGCTAAAATTAGTTGGGAATCAGAAAAGTTGGTAATGATTGCAAATTGAAACTAAAAGCAGAAAAAATAAAAGTTGAATTATCTTTAGGGATAATTACCAAAAAAAAAAAAAAAAAAACGTGACTTCAGGCTAATTACAAAATAACCCAGAGGTTTTTGAAAATTGCAAAAAACTTAAGATTTGATTCTTATAACATTATCCCCATTCATATTCAAAAAACATTTCAAAAATTACCTTGATAAATCTAGAAATAATACAGATAGCCCCTAAATTTAAGAAGAATAAACATCATGGGCCTTTTTGTAGTTTTAAAACATCTCTGGGTTTTTTTGGAAATAGCCCAAACCTCAGGGGGTCATTGTAATTATCCCTTATTTTTATTAAGAAAGTACCTAAAGAACTTTTCTGAAATCAAAAGCACCCCACCCCGCTTTTGGAAGAAGTGATTTATTGACGCGAAAGGGACATGTAATTGAGAATAAAAAATTAGTAGTTTGAAACTAGTTGAGAATTTCAGTGAAACATTTAGAAAAGTGCTTATTTATTTGTAAAAGCCAAACCAGAGTCAAGCATATCCCTACTTTTAGATAGTGACTAAATGCAAAATAATCAGAAATAGAAATTATAATTTGTAAACGCTAAAGAGTGATTTTTTCCGGCCTAAAGTTGAGAAACACTTTTTTTTAGGTTTTTGCATACATCCCCATAAGCTGAAAATTGATTAAGTTAAACGAAAGTGTTTGGCTGAAAAAAAACAGAAATCAGAAATATAAAGCATCAAATCAAAAGAACAGGAAATCTAATACACCACACCCCTGCTTTTCAATTCTAATTAAATGAAGCAGAATCAGAATCATTACCTAACATTTGCAAAAAAAATAATCCAACTAAAAGCTAATAATCACTTTTTTTCAGTGTTTGCAAATACTCCCATAGACTTGAAGGTCCCCTGCTTACTTCGCCAAAAGTATATGATAAATAACAAAGTTTATAAAAGAAAAATGTTAAGATTTCTTGACCTGTAACAATGGCGGTGAGCCCAGAACCGTCAATTCCATATGTAACTTCCTCAGCCGTGGAAGATGAAGAAAACCCAGAAGCCCCTTTTCTTCTGAACAGACACATATCCTTCGAAATCCCAATCTCGCTCACAATCTTTCTTCGGTTATTTCTCTGTAAAAAAGTTGGAATGATTTTATCCCTTTTCAGTTCTAATGGTGAGATATTACCCAAATATACAGCAGAAATCCCATTAAAATGCTGACAAAGAGCAAAACCCAATTATGAAATTTTAAATTTCAGGGACAACAAACATTCCACGGCTATTGAGAAATAAGCTTCTGGTTTTGCTGCATGGAGATATAATATATATATATATACACGTTGGGGAAAAAAAAGAGTATTTCATAATTTAATTAAATATAATTTATTTATATTTTATTTATCTAATATTAATTTTTCAATTGACTCTTGATAATTAAACCGGCTCAAAGGAGTCCGGGTTTGACTCAAGCAGTCGTTTTCTCCTACATGGACTGGCCTATAGACCAATTTCTCCTACACGGCTAGAGCTGTCAAAACGGACTAGACCCGTCGGGCTGGCCCGCCCCGCCCTGCCTAAGGTAGGGGGTGGGTTAAGTAATTAGTGGCCTGCTAAGAGGCAGGGCTAAACGGGCTAGCCCGCCGCGGGCTTGGCGGGGTGGGTCTACGGGCCGGCGGGGTGGCCCGCAAGAAACAGAAAAAGAAATAAATAAGAAGAAGTAGAAGAATAAAATAGTATATATGATATTTTATATTTTTATCTCTTATAAATGTGTATATAATATTTTTTTTAAATATGCGTTTGTCATCCATTATTATATTTAACTCATTAAAATTAATAATATGCAAACAAAACATTTTTTTATTTTTTGGGTGGGTCGACCGGCCTAGCCCGCAACCCGTGGTGGGTTGGGTTGTGCCAGCATATGTCTAGCCCGCCATGATGCAGCGGGCTTTTCTGGAAGCCCATGGGCTGGCCCACCCCGCCAGCCCGTTTTGATAGCTCTATACGCGGCCCACGGGGCCATGTCCCAGGCATAAAAAGGTCTCTCCTATTATCTGTAAGCAATTAACTCATAATTAATTCTCCTATGCATTCAGTATTCGTTTACTGTCTTATTTCTCTCTCATTCACATTGCTCATTTGAGAGTCGAAGGGGCCTCCCGAGACAACCCCTGAGGTCCTCTAACATTTGCGCATGTGTACAGGTAAGTTCTCATTCGAAGTAGTTAATAGTTCAAGGAACAAAAGAGGAGAATACTTCCCCCTCGGAAAGAGGACTAGCTCGAAGACGTCCTTCTCGGGAAGAGAATTTTGGTCATCTTGGTTGACTTTGGTGATCTACTCGAAAAAACAACATTATTTTAGGGTCATCTATAGGAATAACCAAAGTATACGAATATGCGAACTCAGTCGCCAACACGGAAAGTCGGACCTCAATCTACAGGCCTGGGAGCCGAAGACCAGCATGAAGGAAGACCATCAAGGCGGCGAGAGGCCAGCGATCATTCCACCAGAAGGGCGTCGCCAATCCCGCAAAAAAGAAAGGCGCCGCCTCCTCCCCACGGAGGTGCTCCACCCGTTAAAGAAATTTGTTTGACCAAGAAAATTCTTCAAATCCTGTTAGAAGAGGTTGCACGGAATGCCTTGAGGCATTATGTTGCGGCCAGAGCCAAGGGAGCGCTATCCCAAGCACTACCGACCAATGAAGATATTGACCAAGAAGGACAGGAAAAGAAGATGAAGGGCACATCAAAGACCAAGAAGTAAGGCATGCGATAAAGGGAATTCAAGCAACACCGTCCAACCATATTCATCCACAAGCTACCGCTTTGGAAAAGAGGAGTCCGCTGAGCACTGACAGTTTGGCAGAGCAGCTACCCCCGGGAATTAAGGCATCTAACCTCCCAGAGTACGATGGAACCGGAGATCCTCAAGAGCATATGAACAAGTTTTACGCGGAGGCAGACCTCTATAAGATGACAGATGCCACATACTGCAAAGCTTTTCTAAGCACCTTGACCAAGCAAGCCTAGGCTTGGTTCGATCAGCTCCCGGAGGACTCCCATTACCATGATGCAATAGTTCGCGGAGGCTTTCATACAACAGTTTTCCGCCAACATAAAGAGCCACGAGACCATCACAAACCTACTCCAGCGAGAGGTGGAAGCGCCACTATGCAATCTTATGGGACAACTCATAGAGACTGTAAATATACAAGTAAAGCGGGAAGCAGTGTGAAGAATTGAAGCTAGGTGGGATACCCAATAACTCCTTAACATTCAGAAGATTTTGAAATAAACCCCGAAACATATAAGCCTCCGCCATCTCCTTTCGGGAAGCGGGGGTGTCTCGGGAGATCTTAACCTCTGAAACTCACTCGCGAGGAAGCTCCCCACCGTAATCCCTCGCGTGAAGAAATCCTCCTTCCACAGCCCACCAGGAGAGGGAAGTCCATCAAGGAACTTGCAATGAGGGGTGAAGCAAAGTGGAAGAAGGTATAACCGAAGACTTCCGGGGGTAGACCAATGAATGGAATCCGTCTACAGTCGGAGTCAAGTCTAACTATTGCATAGCACGCTGATAACCTCGGATACACGCGTATGCATGGGGAATCAGCTAACTCACGCATGCTCCTACCGGCCTAAGGATCGAGATGAGGAAAGCGATTGAAGGAAGTGTGAAGACAATCGAGAAGCTATAGAGATATGTTGTGAAGAAGCCCTCAGATGGAAGATTGAGCCTGTTGCCCGAACCTGGGGCTAGCATCGAAAAAGTTGGAGGAAGCTCAAGCCGCTTACGCAGCCTACGAAGACAAGTGGAAGTCACTCGACTGACCAACTCTCTCGGAATAACTGCCCGACTTCCAGGAGGAGGAGGAGGCATTTGCTGAAACTTGGTGGGGCAGACCTTTTTAAAACTATCTCTTCCGGACTCCGCTTCAGAAGATTCATCACTTGAGCCCAACTCCGGCTCAAAATCTCCCTCCTTATCACCATCGAGGGTAAATCGGGAACAAGGGGAGGAATAACAGAATCTGTGGAAAAGCATGGGCAGCGTGGGCGTGGACATGGGATAACTGAACCAAAAACAGATCTCCCGGTAATACCTCGGCCTCCAAGTGGAATGGAAAGAGTACCGGAATCTGGGACATAACTCGAAACATATGGAAACTCGGGAGAAGAATGGGAAGAAAAATGGACATTGGGGCTCGGGATGCCCCCCGGGGGCACACCTACCTCTCCGCCCTGGGGAGGCGTCCCGGGGCACCCTCTACAACACTCGTCTCGTTCTCCACGCGACATACTCCACCTCTCCATCAACTTTCAACTCAAGTCTCACCTCAAATCTCTCCTCACCTCTCATTTGTAAAAAATTTACTAAGTCTTCTACAAAGTAAAAAGTTTCAAAAGTTGGGAGGTAGAGAGAGAGTTTACCTTTGGAAGATATGGTCACAAGTCTCCACTCCAAAGTGTCCTTGTGCAAAGTGGTCAAAGATTCTTCAAAGGTAATGCTACAAGCCAAGCCAGATATTGCTACACCTAATAGCTCCCGATCGCTTGATCCTCCTCCGCAAAGACCGAGTCAGGGGTTTATGTTGGGGACAAAAACAGTATTTCACAATTTAATTAAATAAAATTCATTTTATATTTTGTTTATTTAATATTAATTCACCAATGGGCTCTTGATAATTAAACTAGCCCAAAGGAGTTCGAGTTTGGCTCAAGCGGTCGTTTTCTCCTACGTGGACTGGCCATAGGCCAATTTTTCCTACACGGCCCATGGGGCCCATGTCCCATGTATAAAAAAATTCATCCTATTATCTGTAAGCAATTAACTAATAATTAATTCTCCTATGCATTCAATATTCATTTACTGTCATATTTCTCTCTCGTTCACCGTATTGACTTCAGTGTCGGAGGGGCCTCTCCGGGACAACCCCCGGGGCCCTCTAACGTTTGCGCGTGTGTGTAGACAAGTTTCCAATGGAAGGAGTTAACAGTTCAAGAAGCAAAAGACGAGAAGACTTCCCCCTCGAGAAGAGGACTAGCTCGAAGACGTCCTTCTCGAAAAGATGATTTTGGTCAACTCAGTTGACTTATATGATCGGCTCGAAAAAAGCAGCATCAATATATATAAATATATTCACTGCTGATTCAGTGGTCACTAACTATTTAATTAGCCCATAATTTAATGCTATTTATTTTGTGCTATTTCATTTCGGTGCAGCTGTAAATTGTAGATTTAATTTATTTGTTTGTGATTTCGTAGTTGGGTGCAACGTTTGGTTTGTCACTATATTAGTGCGGTATTTTTTCTTGTGCAGATACATACGAGCAAGTTTCGATCTGACAGAAATAATAAATCAGATTATGATCTTCAACGAGTTGCAGATCCGGAATCATAGATATTCTAGACACTATAAAATTTTCAAAATTGTAGGCTTTAAGCCGATTTTTGTTATTGGCCTAGATGCTGTGAATTATTTCATACTTCATCTTTTATAGTTTTTAACGGCTTTGTTTCTAACTTCTATCGATGTATTGCTAGTTCGATAATCAAAAACACCCCACTCTCAACTTTTAGATTTTAATTAAACCACGTAAACATAAAAGCAATCAAAAGCTAGAGTTTGCAAACACTGAAAAAACAATTTTTTTTTCCAACTAAAAGTTGATAATCACTTTTATCAGCAGTAAGGCTCTAAAACCCCAAACCCAACAATCACACTGTTTCAAAAAGCACACAAAAACCCAAAAGCCAAGACGGAGCAAAAAACCTATGCCTATCTTTATCGACAGAGAGATTTTTCAGCCATAAGCAATTCTATTAAAAGGGCAAAAATTAATTTTTTTTACAAATCGTACATATAATAACAAAGTATATGATAAATAACAAAGATTACAAAAAATAAAATAAAAAAATGTAGCCATTCTTGAACCTGTAACAATGGCGGTGTGCCCAGAACCGTCAACGCCATTTGTAACTTCTTTCAGCTGTGGAAGATGAAGAAAACCCAGAAGGCCAGAAAGCCCCTTCTAATTTATTCTGAAAAAACACATCTCCTTCGAAATCCCACTCTCTCTCCCTCATTTGTTGGATTATTTCTATGTAAAAATAATGGCAATATTTTATTCCTCTTCAATTCAAATGGTGAGATGTTTATGACATAAAAAGCAGAAATCACCATAAAAATTGCTGACACAGAGAATCCCAATGAAATCATATCTCCTAAATTTAGGGACATTTAATTTAAATTTAATGTTAGGGAGAATAGGGGTCCAGATATTAGCTGCTGCATGTGGATATGGATATATATATAATTTGTGGTATCTAGACAGTACACTCCCACATGTTAAACATTTACAATTTAATGTTATTTATTTTGATGATATAATTTCATAATAGGGTCTAAATTTAAGAAAATATATTACTATAAGACTTAAAATTTCAACATTTTTAGATCAAGAGCCAATTTTTATTTTTTTCTCAAATTGGGCCCTCCCTCAAATTTTGGGTTCTCACTTCAAGATCCAAAATTTCAACATTTTCAAATCAAGACAGCTTTTATTTTTTGTCAAGTCAGGCCTTCCCCTAAATTTTGGGTTCTCACTCTAGGTTTTAGAATTTAACAAAAAAGAGAGAAATATTGTGTAATCTAACATGTCAGTCACAAAAAAAAAAATTGTCTTCCTCTTTTTGCTTTTTTCGCACATTCTTTCTTTTCGTACTTCATACTTATTGTCAATTTTGTTTAACGTGCAGATACCGAGATTTGTACATCTAAATGTATGAAGCTAACAAAATAAAAAAATAGTAATTAAAATATTTGTCGGTTACTAAAAAAAATAAGATATCCAAATAATGAATGAAAAAGTAGTAAAATATTTTTGGTTACTAAAAAAAATAAGATAGGCAAATTATGATTGAACTTTAAAGTTTAAAACAAGTATCAATTAAGGAAAAAAGGATGAGCGAAAAAATGAAAGAGAAAGAAAAATATTTTTTGTGGTTGGCGTGATAGATTACATTGACATTTCTCTTTTTATTAAATTTTAAAACCTGAAGTGAGAACCGAAAATTTTGGGGGATGACCCGATTTGAGAAAAAAAAATAAAAACCGGGTCTTGATTTGGGAAGATTGAAATTTTGGGTCTTGAAGTGAGAACCCAAAATTTGAGAGAGGACCTAATTTGAGAGAAAAATAAAAATTGGGTCTTGATTTGAGAAGGTTAAAATTTTGGGTCTTGAAATGATAGCTTTTCTTAAATTTGGGTCATATTATGAAATTCTCCCGATATCTCAGCATACCTGTAAATTGTATACCTAAATTATATATTTAATAGGGTTACTTGTAATTTTAGTATCTATAAGACAGTAAGTTCTTGAGGACAATTGCAGCCCTTGACGATTTTACCTTTCAGTCAAATAACAATTTCAGTCATGTAAATTTTAGGTAAAAATTATATTTTTAGTCCTTTAAGTGGACCTCCCTCGGAGATTTTCTCCTCACTTATTTCAATTTTGACATTTCGTCTCTTGAGTGAGCTTTTCCAGACTTTAGTCCCGTCACCGCCTATAGCAGGTAATGGCAATCGGCTAGCTAATGTGTAAATTTTAAAATATGTGGAAAATAAATAGTCCTAAACTAATTAATTTGGAGATTTGGTCCTCTTTTTTTTTTCAAATTTTGAATTTAGTCCTAAATAAAAAAAAAATCGAAGATTCAATCCATTTATATATATAATTTTACTTAAAGTTAAATTCAATTTCAACTATTAAAATAATATCGATAAAAATATATTTAATTTAACTATAAATAAGATCAAATTAATTTAAAATTTTAAATAAAATTTAGAAAAATATAATATTGAATAAAATTATATTTATTACCCTAGTTAGTTAACTATGAGATGGAAAAAATTCGATATTCAATATGTAGGAGTATATATGAATATTTATCAAAAGTTATGGTGAAACAATCGGCAAAATTATAGAAATAGTTAATATACTGACTTGTATATGTACGGGTAAAATATAAAAAAAAAAATTGTTCGGAAGTAACAATATGGCTTATTTTGGCATTATCATTATGTGAAATTTTAAACATTCAAAACTTAAATTTTAAAAAAAAAAAGTACACTTGTGGTCCCTCTCAATGTGATCCACCATTGGTCTTTTTTCTCTCCAACTAAATGAATGTACAAAATTATAGATACTTAAAAATCCAATCTTGAGAAATGTGACTGATTACTACTAACCCTCCTCTTCTCTCTAACCCTAGCCTCATTTTCTCTCTAACCCTCTCTCTTTTGTTTCTCTTCTTGTTCCTCATTGTTAAAGGTGATTTTTGGCCGGAAATCACCCCATCTACATCCTATTTCTCACATAGATTTAGATTGTTTGCTTGTTTTGTTTTTTTTTTTTTGATTTTGCCGTCTGGTGCGGCGCTTGGTTTATCACCATCTTGGTGCAGTGATTTTCTTGTGTGGACGATTCAGACAAGCAAGTTTTAGACTCGGCGGACAGAGATAACAAATTAGATTATGGTCTTCAACAGGTTGCAGATCTGGAATCATAGGTATTCTAAACATTATAGAATTTTCAAAATTGTAGGCTTTAAGCCGGTTTTTGTTATTAACCTAGATGTTGTGAGTCTTTTCATAGTTAATCTTTCTTAGTTTTTAACAGATTTGTTTCTGTCTACTATCGATGTATTGCTAATTTGAATTATTTAATAAAATTATTTTTCTTTTATGTCAAAAAAAAATCCAATCTTATGATAAATAACAAGCGGTCGAGAATGAAGAGAAGTACTCTACTATTTGCGTTGTGAAAGTGAGAAGAAATAATAGAAACTTGTTCACTCACAAGTAACAGATGACCAAGAATGAAGAGAACTCGTTTCTACGTTACGAAAGTGGGATGAGAAACGCGACAATTTTAGGTTAAAAGTGAAAGATAAGAGCGGTAGAGAAGGTCTTATGTGAGATTGTCTCATGGATCTAAGTTCATGAGACGGATCTTAAATACATAAAAAAATATGGGTTCTTTTCACGGGTATGGATTTGGGTCGAAATTCTATTTAAATATAGGATACGTCTTATGGATTATATCCATGAGACCGTCTCACACAAATTTTTGTGTAATTGTAATATGTGGTTACGAATGAGAAGAAATATACTCATAATATATTTGATATATTTTCGATAAGATCCTGTATAATTCGTCCCACCTCACAGGTTGTATTAATTATCACGTAAAAATCATCAATTATACAGAGCCTGATATATTATCATGGGCTATCATCAGTAAGAGGTTTACTCATTCAAGAAATAAGGAAGTTACTACTTACTAGGTAATATGGGAGCAAGTGAAATTTGTCATATGCGTCATATTGCCAACAATGTTGCTCATAGATTAGCTAATTTTGCAAGTTTTTATTCTACGTCTTTTGTATGGACGAGTGAAGACATCTCGCTTTGGGTGGCTGAAATTGTATTAATAGACTTATCTATCTCTTAATAAAGCTATTACAATTTATTCTCAAAAAAAAAAAATGAAGCAAACGAGCCCTTAGTCCATGACTAAAAAAACAATTAATTAGCCTTTTAACAATCATACCATATTCCTCCGACCCAAACCAATTGAAAAATTGTCCAAATCCAACATTTTTAATGTGGAGCCGGTGTAGGGTATGGTATTTAACAATGGTGTAAAATGTAAGTTCTATTTAATCTAGTATTGTGAAAATCGGTCTAAGTGGTTACTTAGGTGCTAGTGATAAGTGTCATTTTGTACATATTTTGTGCTATTAATTCAATAGTTTTGAATTGTTTTGTTAGAAAAATCATAGTTTCTAAAGTATTTCTGTAGCATTTCATCGCGTGATGTGTTTAACATTATAGGTGGAGCAATTTGAAGCCAACATTAAGTATAAAAAGGCAAGAAAATCACTCAACATGACTTGGGGGTGTCAAGTAACATGGCCATGTTCAAAAAGAAGGAAATAAATTGAATAAAAATTGGAAAAAGGGTCAAAACGGCCAAACCGTGTCACCAAACACGACCATGTTGAAGGGGATCAAAAAAGGAGGAAAAACCGCACAAAACAGGCCCGAACACGGCCTGGCCGTGCTGCACAACATGGTCGTGTCAGGGCCACTTTCAGGCACTTTTTCTTTGCGGAATTTGGGGAAAACTCACCAACCAATCCATTTTGGCCATTTTGTACACTTTTAACACCCTATTTTGCTGAAACATGTCTCCATGTTCCCTCCCTCATCACTTGAATACAAGAATTCACCAACCAACAATGAAAGTGAGGGTGATTGTTTAATAAAACAGAGTACTATCAATGTATTGATTGCCTATAAAAGCCAAGGGTTGAAGTTGGGAGAAGCATTCATTAGATACTCAGGAAATATTCATTGTATTCATTTCATTAAGTAGAATTGGGATCAAGGGGTCTTGGAGAAGAAAGCTTGGGGCAATATTAGAGAAGAAGGCTTGGAGCTACATCATCAATCAAGGAAGAAGTCCATTGAGGTTTTGAGAAAGATAAGTACACCATGTCTACAATACTTAAATCTTCTTGTGTAATTTACTCTTTTGTCAAAATCATGAGTAGCTAAAATCTTAGTGTTTGAGTGTAATGAACTCTAGAATGGATTTGTGATTAAGGTTTGTATGTTTTTAATAAAATTCTCATGTCTTGTGTGATTCACTTATATCATGCTTATCTCATTTGAGTTAATATTTCCGGTATATTAATTTGATATCTTTTCTTCATGGGGTAATCGAAAGATTTATGGTGAAAAAGAAGTTGTATAAGTGAAAAGAGTTGCATGCAATCCTAGATATAGGACGACATAAATCTTCTGGATTAGGGTCAAACCTAATATGGGAATTCATAAATCGTTATAATGCAATCTTGGGGGTTTTAACTAGAAAGAAATTTCAGTTAATCAACTTGAGATTAGGAGTTTCTCGCCTTGAGAAAGGGATTAACTTAAATCGGGAATTTCTACGGTCCACATAACATGAGATTTTATTAAAAGAGGTTGGTTTTTGCTTAAGGGCTTATGGTTGAATTTTTATCTTGTTGAATCACAAAAACATTCTAGAG
The DNA here is from genome assembly GCA_016081115.2 of Rehmannia glutinosa. Classification (NCBI taxonomy): domain Eukaryota; kingdom Viridiplantae; phylum Streptophyta; class Magnoliopsida; order Lamiales; family Orobanchaceae; genus Rehmannia; species Rehmannia glutinosa. Next base: position 429,115 of record JABTTQ020003426.1, on the reverse strand, counting down.
GGATTTACATTCAAACATATTTCTATCTCTTAATTTCTCATTCTACAATCTATTTTTATCTAATTTATTGTAAGTTGTGATTATTTTAAATTCTCTATTTTTTAGTTTCCATTTTAACAAACAAAACTCTGAAAATTGCTAGATTAGATAACAAAAAGACGGTAATTATTAGTACTTACAATCCTCGTGGGAATGACACTCGGTACTCAATAATCTGTACTACAAAACGATAGGTGCACTTGCCTACGGTTTTCTAGAGTAGCTTTTGAGCCATCAAGTTTTTGGCGCCGTTGCCGGGGATTGTAATATTAAGAACACCTTATTTTTGTTAATTTAATCAATTTTTTTATTTATCCGTCTAGGTATCTATCTTTGTAAGTCTTAGATTATACTTACCCTCTTTATTTACCGCAGTGCATGCCTACTCGTCGCCGAATTTGGAAGCGCGAGACCGCCGGTAACAACACGAGAGAAAAGTATTAGATGGACTACCACGAGGAGGATATTAACGAAAGCAAGGATCCCGATATGGCGGATGAACAACAAAGAACCATGTATGACTACGCTAAGCCGTCATGGACGGTACATCGTCGATGATCGTAAGGCCCGCCATTTATTGCGGCAATAATTTCAAATCAAACCGAATGTCATTCAAATGGTGCAACAATTTGTTCAATTCGACAGCCTACCAGACGAAGATCCAAATAATCATATCGCGAATTTCCTTGAAATTTGCGATACCTTCAAAATAAATGGAGTCTCCGACGATGCCATCCATTTATGCTTGTTCCCATTTACTCTTCGGGGACGGGCTAAACAATGGTTAAACACTCTACCGAAGGGAACAATCACAACATGGAGTATTATGGCGGAAAAGTTCCTTTTGAAGTATTTTCTACCTGCCAAAACCGCACGTTTGAGGAATGAGATCTCTTCATCCACTCAAGAGGACGATGAGACCTTGTACGATACTTGGGAGAGATTCAAAGAATTACTGCGAAAATGCCCACATCATGGCCTTCCCATTTGGATGCAAGTCCAAACATTTTACAATGGGCTACTCTCATCGACGAGACAAATGATCGATGCGGCGGCCGGGGGAACGTTGAACAATAAAACACCCGAAGCCGCTCAAGATCTCATAGAAGGAATGGTGATGAATGGCTATCAATGGCAATCCGTACGAGGAAAAACCAACAGGACAGTGGGTGTATACAATGCGGACGCGGTAGTTACACTAGCCGCACAGGTCGAAGCTTTGACTCAGAAAATTGATGGGTTGGCAGCTCCAAAACCACCGCAACAAGCCTTCTCATGCGAAACTTGTGGAGGATCGCATAACCACCAAGATTGCCCTCACGCGATACCACCGCATGAACAAGTGGATTATCTAGGTAATCAATCTCGACCCTTTCAAAATAATCCTTTCAGTAACACCTATAATCTAGGTTGGCGTCAGCACCCGAACTTCAGTTGGGGCAATCAAGGCCAACAGAAGCCTAATCCGAACGCGCTCCCCAATTCGTCTGCACCTCCCGATTTCCAGCCACGAAAACCAAGTTTAGAGGACTTATTGTCTAAATTCGTCCAAACTACGGAAACCCGTTTCACGGCCACCGAAACATCCTTAAGGAAGCAAGAAGCATCCATTCGCAACTTGGAAAATCAAATTGGCCAAATTGCCAAAATGGTCTCCGAAAGGCCGCAAGGGAGCTTACCTAGCAATACCGAACCGAATCTAATAGAACAGGTAAAAGCAATCACTCTAAGGAGTGGAACAAAACTAGATGAGGTACGGATACCGAAGGACGAGCCAACCCCCATACAACAGAAAGATGAACATGTACTCAAGGAAACGAAGAAAATGGTACCAGAATTCCAACCACCTATCCCGTATCCAAGCCGATTGCGTAAGGACAAACATGACGACCAATTTGGTAAGTTTTTGGATTTGTTTAAACAATTACACATCAATATCCCTTTTGTTGAAGCCCTTTCACATATGCCAAAATATGCCAAGTTCCTCAAAGATCTCCTTTCAAATAAGAAGAAGCTTGAAGAAATATCTATGGTGCAATTGAATGAAGAATGCTCGGCAATTTTGCAAAATAAGTTACCTCAGAAAATCAAAGACCCAGGGAGTTTCACTATTCCTTGTCATGTCGGTAATTTGACTGTTGATCGGGCATTAGCCAATCTAGGGGCTAACATTAATTTGATGCCTTATGATTTATTCAAGCAAATGGGTCTAGGGGAGCCAAAACCAACTAGGATGAGCTTGCAATTAGCTGACAAGTCCATTAAATATCCTAGAGGCATTGTTGAAGATGTTTTGGTCAAAGTCGATAAGTTTATATTCCCTGTCGATTTTGTAATTCTTGATATGCATACAGATGTCGAAGTCCCCTTGATCCTAGGGCGTCCATTTTTAGCTACTGCTAAGGCAATCATTGACGTACATGATGGAAAACTAATTTTACGAGTCGAAGATGAACAAGTCATTTTTAAAATTGCTACATCAATGAAAAATACGATAGATAAAGATGACTTTGTTTTGCCATTGATCTTATCGATATGAAGATAACAAATTCCTTACCAAGCATGATTTCTAACGAATTCTTGGAGACTTGTATTATTCAAAGTGCAGGTATAGCGGAGGAAAATCCATTCCTTAGGGACTCCGTACTCGCGTTGGAGGAAAATGCACCAACAGAACTACGAAAAGAGTTCGAAAAATTGAAAATTCTCGGGTGGGGCATAACAAACCATCCATTGAGGATCCACCACTGTTGAGCCGAAAGAGCTACCCGAACACTTGGAGTATGCATTTCTGGCCGATAATTCCAAACTTCCCGTGATTATTTCCTCTAATTTATCCTCACATCAAAAGGATAGATTGTTGGGAATATTACGGGAACACAAAAAGGCCATCGCTTGGAAAATCTCCGACATTCGAGGGATCAATCCTTCCTTTTGCACTCACAAGATTCTCGATGGAGGAAAATTTTAAGCCGCTTGTTCTACCTCGCCGCTTAAATCCAAACATGAAAAAGGTAGTTAAGGCGAGAGTAATCAAACTACTAGATCTTTGGGCTCATCTATCCAATCTCCGACAAGAATTGGGTAAGTCCAGGTTCAAGTGGTCCCAAAGAAAGGTGGGATGACGGTGGTACCAAATGAAAAGAATGAACTTATTCCGATGCGAACGGTAATAGGTTGGCGGGTTTGCATCGATTACCGACGGCTTAACGATGCTACTCGCAAGGACCATTTTCCCTTACCTTTTATTGATCAAATGCTTGAACGTTTATCTGGTCACCTCTATTATTGCTTCCTTGATGGCATGTCAGGTTATTTTTAGATCCCGATAGCACCGGAGGACCAAGAGAAAACCACTTTCACTTGTCCCTATGGTACTTTCGCCTATCGATGCATGCCTTTTGGGTTGTGTAACGCATCGGCGACTTTTCAATGTTGTATGCTTGCCATCTTCGACGAGCTTGTAGAAGAAATCATGGAAGTCTTCATGGATGACTTCTCGGTTTTTGGGGATTCCTTTGATCTTTGTCTTGCAAATCTTAAAAAAATCCTTGTTCGTTGCGAAGAGACTAACTTGGTACTTAACTGGGAAAAATGCCACTTCATGGTACAAGAAGGAATTGTTTTGGGGCATAAAATTTCTTGCAAGGGAATTGAAGTTGACAAGGCGAAGGTTGAGACAATTTCCAAATTACCTCCACCCACCACGGTGAAGACAATTCGAAGCTTTTTGGGGCACGCCGGGTTCTATAGGCGATTCATCAAAGATTTTTCAAAAATTGCCCGGCCACTTACTCGACTCTTGGAGAAGGATGCGGTTTTTGATATCAATGATGAATGCCTTCAAGCATTCAATACTTTGAAAGAAAAACTCACTACCTCTCCCATCATGGTAGCTCCAGATTGGTCTCAACCATTCGAACTCATGTGTGATGCCAGTGATTATGCGGTAGGTGCGGTTCTTGGGCAACGAAAAGATAAACATTTCCGGCCAATTTACTATGCAAGTAAGACTTTGAATCCTGCTCAATCCAACTATACAACTACCGAAAAGGAATTACTTGCAATGGTTTTCGCCTTTGACAAATTTCGCTCATACTTGATTCTATCCAAAGTCATTGTCTATACGGATCACTCTGTTTTACGCTATTTGCTCGACAAAAATGACGCAAAACCACGACTAATTCGATGGGTTCTCTTACTCCAAGAATTCGATGTGGAGATCAAGGATAAACAGGGTGCCGAAAATCTTGCCGCCGACAACCTATCTCGGCTTGAGCACTCCGGCACCGATGAGCAACACAATGGACATATCAACGATTCTTTCCCGGATGAGCAACTCTTTGCCCTTAACTCAATTTCAATTGATATTCCTTGGTTTGCAGATTTTGCTAATTATCTTGCAGGAAAAGTTCTCCCAAAAGGGATGACCCATCAACAAAAGAAGAAATTCTTTTCGGACCTCAAGTAATATATTTGGGACGATCCCCATCTCTTACGAGCTTGTGCGGATCAAATCATACGAAGGTGTGTTGCACTTCTTGAAACAACCTCCATTTTGAATCATTGTCACAAAGGACCCACTAGTGGACATTATCAAGCAAAATACTACGGCACGCAAGGTCCTTGAGTCGGGCTTTTATTGGCCTACATTTTTCAAAGACGCAAAACGGTATGTTGAAACTTGTGATAGTTGTCAACGAACAGGGAATATTTCTCGAAAAAATGAAATGCCCCAAAACGGTATACTTGTTTGTGAAATTTTTGATGTTTGGGGTATTGATTTTATGGGACCTTTTCCTGCGTCGTTTGGCAATAAATATATTTTGGTAGCCGTTAAATACGTGTCTAAGTGGGTAGAGGCTCAAGCTTTGCCTAAAAATGATGCTCGAGTGGTGGTGCATTTTCTCAAAAAACTTTTTACCCGGTTTGGTACACCACGAGCCATCATTAGTGATAGAGGCACTCACTTTTGTAATAATCAATTTGACAAAGTTTTAAAGCGTTATGGTGTCACACACCGAGTCGCCACCGCCTATCATCCCCAAACTAGTGGTCAAGTCGAAGTGTCCAACCGCGAATTAAAACGAATTTTGGAAAAAACGGTTGGGCGCTCTCGCAAAGATTGGTCCATCAAACTCGATGATGCCCTTTGGACTTATAGAATGGCTTTCAAAACGCCAATAGGGACTACCCCATACCGACTCGTCTATCGTAAGGCATGTCATTTGCCGGTTGAGCTTGAACATAAAGCCTTTTGGGCTATTAAAATGCTTAATTATGATTTGTCAAGTGCAGAAAATAACCGTTTATTGCAGATTAACGAACTCGAAGAATGGTGAAATTCGGCATACGAGAATTCGAAAATTTACAAAGAACGAACGAAACAATGGCATGACAAGCACATTAAGCACATGAGGGAATTCCAACCGGGTGATCAAGTGTTACTATTCAATTCCTGACTTCGCCTATTCCCGGGTAAGTTGAAATCCAGGTGGTCCGGCCCATTCACTGTTACTCAAGTGTTTCCTTACGGGACTATCGAAATTACGCACAAGGAAATGGGCACCTTTAAGGTAAACACCACCGCCTGGCTTTATTTTGGGGGGCACCATCGATGATAATTATAGAGATTCCCTCAAGCTTGAGGATCCCCCAAATACATCACACAATTAGAGGTGAAACAGTCCAGCTATACGACATTAAAGAAGCGCTACCCGGGAGGCAACCCGATGATTTTTGTGTGTTCTTGTTTCCAATTTGTTTGATTTTTTTTATTATTTTTTTTTTATTTTTTTTTCTCTTCACAAATCCTTAGGGTCCATTTCTTTCAAATTATTTGAGACATATATATTAAAAAAAAAATATTTCGCCCGACATGCCCGTGTCCGGGCTGCCAAATGGCCGTGTCAAATTTTTTTTTTCAAATTTCCATTAAAAAAAATGAAAAATTGGCCCGAACACGGCCGGGCCGTGTCGCCCGAAACGGCCGTGTTCGGGCCCAAAACAAATTCACATCAAACAGCCCGGGACACGGCCGTGTCCGGGCTGTACAAAAACAGGGGTTGTTCGATTTAGGTCAGTTTTTTTTCGATTTTTTTCATTCCAAAACCCTAAAAACCCCTTTTCTTCACCAAAATTTCCCCCAAATTCACCTCACTATTCCCTTTAAACTTAAATTCTTCCACAAAAGCACCATCTTGTCTTCATTACAAACACTTCTACCTATTGATTTTTCAAAAAAATTGGGTATTTTGTGAGTTTTTGACATCTATCTTGGGGGTCTCCAATAAAAGGTATGGGTTTTATTTTATTTGTGTGTTCAATTTTATCTTCCTCTTTTTAATTGTGTTCTTTTAAATTTTTTTTAGGTAATTTGTTTTTTTGGAAATTATTTGCAATTTTTAGGGGTGTTTATGTTTAAGTGTTGGAAGCATGAATTCTTGTGATGATACTTTGGACTACATGAATTTTTAAATCATATGAATTCACTTGTTGGCATCCTCTTGTTCAAAAATTGATGACATAGGAGTATTATGAATTGCTAGAGGAATTGTTATTGTTATACGATAAGTCTTATTACCATGTTGGTTTGTTGGTGTTTGCTTGACAAAATCACATAATGATCATGAATTGACGACATACCTTAGTGTGGTTTTGCTTGCCATCGTGATAATTCACATTGAGCCATGGAGTATTTTTGGTTGTTGCATTTGAACATGTGCTATCTGAGTTTCGTAGACTTATTTGTGGTACTCGTTTCTCTGTTGTGGCTATTATGGGTGTATACTTAGTTGTTATCGAAGTTCTTTTTCAGGACTACCATGTCAAAACGAAGCCGAGTTACCGCTCCTTCCGGGTCTGGGGGACCCTCTGGCTCCCGCCGTCCCTCCCGGACTAATCCACCAAGTAATCGTCACGGCATTCTATTCCGGGATGACGAACAAGCAACCCGATATCAACAATTGTTGGGTAAACCATTGCACAACACCAGGTATCCGGACGCCATGACATTGGAGACCCTTGGGCTCAAAAGATATTGATTGGATGTTTGAGCAAGTTGGGTGGGAACAATTCATGGGTGCGAAATCACCAACTTATGAGCGCGTCACACACCGAATTCCTTAGCTCATTTAACGCTGAAATCCTCACGGGAACTCATGCTAGGGATGGCCTCATCTCTTTCCGCTTGTTCAATCAAGAATATACATTGACTCTTGCTGACTTCAACCAAATATATGGCCTTCCAATTGGTGGTAACAGACGCTTTCCTAACGACTTTAATTCCCAGCATTTTTGGAATGAAATAGCCCCTTCATGTGAGTATGTTGCTTCTCGTGCTAAAGTATCACGCGTAATAAATCCTTGTTTTCGTTATATACATCGTGTGATGGCCAGCACACTGTTCGGTAGGGGGAAAGTGACGGGAATTTGAGGAAGGACGAACTATTGTTTTTATGGGCTATGGTCTACGACAAACACCTCGACACAGGGTCTTACTTAGCACGCCATTTTCAGAAAATCGGACGGGGCGAATGTAGTAAAATTCTTGTTGGAGGCCTAATTACACCAATTGCTCTTCACTTCGAGCATGACTTAACGGATTTACAACAAGCGCGAGGAAGCACGCGTATTGATCTCGAGGTATGTACTGCTATAAAATTAATTGAAAGAGTCAATGACCAATTTTGCTTGTTTTTTCGACATACATCCCAACGCCTACTACTTCCCGACCCGGCACGAACTACAATTCATAATCGGGACAATTGGTTGATGGGTGTACGACACAATCTGGGGGATGACAGAATTCTCCTCACTCTACCTCTCATAGAGGATGATGCTCACGAATCCCCATCTCCTCCATGGAGTTCACCACCCCGTACTTCTTCATCTCACCCACCACCACCACCACCACCGCATGAACAAGTTAATCTTCAAGCTATTCTACAGGAGCAACAACACCAAAGAGACATGCTATCATATCAACAAACGATGCTCGAACGCCAGCAGAATATGCTTGACCGCCAACAACAAATGATGGAGCAGCAATTTGGCGTCATTCGGGATATTCGAGAGGACCAACAACAACAAAATGCCCTTTTCTCTCAACTCCGCCAATGGAACCTCTCTCAAGGGCACTTCCCACTACCGTCATAAGGTCGTATTTGTCTTTGTCTTAGTTCTCGTTTCTTTTGCTCCATTTTGTATCCCATCTCCTCTTCACATTGGGGACAATGTGACCCTTGAAGTTGGGGGTGGTGAGATTTGTTAGAACGCTTGGATTTGAACTATTTTCTTTAGCTTTGCGTATTTTAGTTATCTTTGTGGATATTTCGTTTTCTTTTTACGCACCTTATCAATTCCTTGCAAACAAACATGAGGTAATTTTTTTACAATTAGATAAGTTGGTTGTGGATTGGTTATGACCATTTTTATCCCGAAAAAGTCATCTTTTTGAAAACTCAAATTGCCAAAACGTTTTTAAACTGTGTGACTCTAGTAAAAGGATGAATTTGGCCAAAAGAGTTTAATGTCACGAAATTAGTTTGGACTTTGCTTAAATCTAGATACTTTGTGTCATGATCACTAGAGAAACCATAATTCGGGTAAAAAAAAATGAAAAAAATGAAAAATCAAAAAAAAAAATTATGTGCTAATATTGTTATAAAAAGGGACAAATCGAGGTTATATTCCTCTGTTTGTTGTTGCTTAGTAACTAGGAGCATTCATGAGCCCCATGTTTGTCTCTTACGTAAAACGACGACACAAATATGAATATGGGACACCACCCTAGGAGTTTTTGAAAAGACATTCAAAATTTAAACCTAGTGGAAGTTTGCCTCAAAAATGTCCTGATTTTATAATTATATTTGCTATAAAAAAAACGACCCGAGTTTTGGACATCTCCTTTTATCATTACATTTTTGTATTTGATCTAAGCATATGAATGACAATTTTTTTGTGATGTGACAACTGTGATGTTTTGAACGATTCTAATTATTGAAGTCACTCTCTTTTTAACAAATTGGTTGATTTGAAAAACGGATGGATTGGCTTAATTGGGAAGGAAAAGGTTAGCAGTTCACTTCAATCATGTCGAAATTGTGAAAATAGATGTCTCTTTTTGTTTTCAACCCGTCTCTTTGTTTTAAAAATTGCTTGAGGACAAGCAAAATTTCCAAGTTGGAGGCGGTTTGATAAGTGTCATTTTGTACATATTTTGTGCTATTAATTCAATAGTTTTGAATTGTTTTGTTAGAAAAATCATAGTTTCTCAAGTATTTATGTAGCATTTCATCGCGTGATGTGTTTAACATTATAGGTGGAGCAATTTGGAGCAATTTGAAGCCAACATTAAGTGTAAAAAGGCAAGAAAATCACTAAACATGACTTGGGAGTGTCAAGTAACATGGCCATGTTCAAAAAGAAGGAAATAAATTGAATAAAAATTGGAAAAAGGGTCAAAACGGCCAAACCGCGTCACCAAACACGACCATGTTGAAGGGGATCAAAAGAGGAGGAAAAACCGCACAAAACAGACCCGAACACGGCCTAGCCGTGTCGTACAACACGGCCTGGCCGTGTTGGACAACACGGTCGTGTCAGGCTTTTTTTTCAGCATTTTCAGGCCGTGCTGCACAACATGGCCGTGTCAGGGCCACTTTCAGGCACTTTTTCTTTGCGGAATTTGGGGAAAACTCACCAACCAATCCATTTTGGCCACTTTTGTACACTTTTAACACCCTATTTTGCTGAAACATGTCTCCATGTTCCCTCCCTCATCACTTGAATACAAGAATTCACCAACCAACAATGAAAGTGGGGGTGATTGTTTAATAAAAGAGAGTACTATCAATGTATTGATTGCCTATAAAAGCCAAGGGTTGAAGTTAGGAGAAGCATTCATTAGATACTCAGGAAATATTCATTGTATTCATTTCATTAAGTAGAATTGGGATCAAGGGGTCTTGGAGAAGAAAGATTGGGGCAATATTAGAGAAGAAGACTTGGAGCAACATCATCAATCAAGGAAGAAGTCCATTGAGGTTTTGAGAAAGATAAGTACACCATGTCTACAATACTTAAATCTTCTTGTGTAATTTACTCTTTTGTCAAAATCATGAGTAGCTAAAATCTTAGTGTTTGAGTGTAATGAACTCTAGAATGGATTTATGATTAAGGTTTGTATATTTTTAATAAAATTCTCATGTCTTGTGTGATTCACTTATATCATGTTTATCTCATTTGAGTTAATATTTCCGGTATATTAATTTGATATCTTTTCTTCATCGGGTAATCGAAAGATTTATGGTGAAAAAGAAGTTGTATAAGTGAAAAGAGTTGCATGCAATCCGAGATATAGGACGACATAAATCTTCTGGATTAGGGTCAAACCTAATATGGGAATTCATAAATCGTTATAATGCAATCTTGGGGGTTTTAACTAGAAAGAGATTTCAGTCAACTTGAGATTAGGAGTTTCTCGCCTTGAGAAAGGGATTAACTTAAATCGGGAATTTCTACGGTCCACATAACATGAGATTTTATTAAAAGAGGTAGGTTTTTGCTTAAGGGCTTATGGTTGAATTTTTATCTTGTTGAATCACAAAAACATTCTAGAGGGATTTACATTCAAACATATTTCTATCTCTTGATTTCTCATTCTACAATCTATTTTTATCTAATTTATTGTAAGTTGCGATTATTTTAAATTCTCTATTTTTTAGTTTCCATTTTAACAAACAAAACTCTGAAAATTGCTAGATTAGATAACAAAAAGACGGTAATTATTAGTACTTACAATCCTCATGGGAATGACACTCGGTACTCAATAATCTATACTACAAAACGATAGGTGCACTTGCCTACGGTTTTCTAGAGTAGCTTTTGAGCCATCAGCTAGGCATATCTAGGTCAAGGCAATTTTGTCCAAATCGCTGAAAAATCCCCTCGGTCAAAAATTGGGGGCTAGGCGGTCAAAAATTAGCCAAAAATATAAAAAATAAATAAATAATTATTTCCTAGCCGCCCTAGGCACTGGGCTACCACCCGAATAGCGTCTAACGATTTCTACAATATTGATTTAATCATATAAGAAATTAATCCTTTTTAAATTTCATTTCGTAAAATTACCATATATCTTCAACAACAAAAAAAATGCGCGCACACACACACTCTCTCTCTAATTTAGTTATCAATTCTCCAAAAATTTCTAAACTAGACACGCAAATGAAGAGAGGTGGATTTTCGAATATCCAACCAAAAGTTAGGATTTCCGACCAATTTCCGGTCAAATATTGAGGTTTTCTATAAGGCAAAAACTTATATAAGACCGTCTTGTGGATCATTTTCTGTAAGATGGGTTGTACCCGCCCGCCCGCCCCGCGCATCTATCCAACCCAGTTTTTAAGGTTATAGGGTTTTTTTTAGCGGAGAGATGGGGAAGGAGAGCTGTCTGGCACGGGTGACGGCGGGCTTCGCCGTCGGCGGTGCTCTTGGCGGCGCTATCGATGTTGTTTATGGAACTTATGAGGCTTTAAGATTCAAGGTTCCAGGTCTTATGAGATTAAGGTATGTTGAGCAAACTATGAGATTATAGTATGTTGAGCAAACAAGGCTAGGGAGTGCTGCTGTTTTTGGACTTTTTCTTGGAGCTGCAAGCTTAATACACTGGGGGAAATAGTATTAGGCTTCTTATTCAAGTTTGCCATGGAGTGTAGTTGATTCAAAGAAGTTTTTTTTTTTTTTTTTATTCAAGTTATTCATAAACTCTTGGTGTTTCCCTCATATTTCTGTCATGCTTTTGTATATCCAAAATAGGCATTGGAATGGAGCATCCTGGATATTAAAAAATATTATCAGAGACGGATGAAAGTTTTTTTTAAAAAAAATTATTAATTCATTTTTGTTGATCTGTGTGTTTGTGTTTGTTTGTGTGTACAGAACCACCATTTTTAGCCATTCACAGACGGTTGTTGGTTATTTATACTCCTTTTGCCTTCTTGAGAAGTTGATGATGGTAGTCAATGATGATTTCGTTTAGTGAGAATGTGAAGCATGTTGAATGTTTTAAACTTTAATCCCTCTTAATAGTTATTGAACTTGTTGAAAAGTAGTTGTTATGTTATGCTATTTATGTTTCTTTTGGGATACAAGAATGGATCTGTAAACTTTTGTTGTGTTTGGTACTCTATGGTTGATTTATTGTACAGCTCCGACTTGTTCTTCTGCAGAAGCTCGTGGACCTTGATCCGAGCCATATTTTCATTATTTGGTTCTCTGTTTTTCTCTTTATTCCTTTTCCCATCTTTTTTCCTCCCATCTTTTTTCTACCTCTCTCTCTCTGCGATTTAGTAATTTGGTACAGTGAAGAAAAAATATGATACGGTTAAAGTAACACTTTTATGAGTAAAAGTATCCGTTTTTTGAGATAAAATATCATATTTTTTAATACAGTCAAATATTAGAAATTCATTGCATTGAAGAAGGAAAAATAAATATGACAAAGCTAAGGTAATACTTTTATGAGTAAAAGTATCCATTTTTTGAGATAAAATATAATGTTTTGGAATCCAATCACGAATTATGAATTTAGTACAGTGAAAAAAGAAAAATAAATATGACAGAGTTAAAATACCACTTTTATGAGTAAAAGTATCTATTTTTTGAGATAAAGTATCATGTTTTTTTAATACAGTCACATATTATAAATTCATTACATTGAAGAATCACAAATGTATCATATTTAACATCAAAAGTATCACTATTTCCAACACAAGTATTAGTTTTTCACTGTAAAAACCATTAGTTGTGAGCTAGAATGAGTAAATAAAAAAATCTTGTTTTTTGAGATAAATACAAGAAAATATGAATAATAAATATGATAGAGTTAAAGTAACACTTTTATACGTTAAAGTATCTATTTTTTGAGATAAAGTATCATGTTTTTTAATATAGTCACAAATTAGAAATGAAGGAAAGAAGAAAAAATAAAAAAATAATATAGTTAAAGTAACATTTTTATAAGTAAAAATATTTATTTTTTGAGATAAAGTAACATATTTTTTAATATAGTCACAAATTATGAATATATTACAATAAATATATATAACAGAGTTAAAGTAACACCTTTATACGTTAAAGTATCTATTTTTTAAGATAAAGTATCATGTTTTTTAATATAGTCCCAAATTAGAAATGAAGGAAAGAAGAAAAAATAAAAAATAAATATGATATAGTTAAAGTAACACTTTTATAAGTAAAAGTATCTGTTTGTTGAGATAAAATATCAGATTTCTTAATACAATTAAAAACTAGGAACAAAAAAAGAGGAAAAATAAAAAAGAAATATGATATAGTTAAAGTAACACTTTTATAAGTATACATTTATTGATATAATGTATCATGTTTTTTTAATAGACTTGGGTTCGATTCTTAGCCTTTACATTTATAGGCATTTAAATTTTTTTAAATTACCAGGAGTATTTATGAATGAGTTTATATAAATTGTTATACTAAATTTGCACAATAAGCACTAGTGGTATAGTGGTAGAACACCACCTTAAATCTATTAAGGTCAGGGTTCAATTCCCTTGTGGAGCTTTTTTTTTTTAAATAAGAGGGGTTGGGCCTGGGGGGTGGGCTGGAGCGCGGGCTGGGTCACGTGGCCTGGGGCCTGGGCGTGGGCTGGTGAGCTGGCGGGTAGGATCCGTCATACGAAATAGGATCCGTAAGACGCTCCTACAAGAGACCTACTCTTTCTATAATACCTTAACCAACATCAACTACATTAGCAAAAACTTTAACTTTCTGCCGCAAGTTCAAAATCCACAATTTCTGGCCGGAAAATCGAAAAACAATCCCAATTTTTGCAATCACATGCAATTCACGAGAGATTTTAGAACAATTTTAAAACTTTCGGCGAATTGATGATTAAATTTCATAGTTTTTGGCTTTTTTGATATAAGGGTGATTTTGACAAACTAAATTTAAAAGAACTGATTTTACCCCATCTCGACAGTTACACAACTAAAATTGCAATTTACCCTAACAACTTATATCAAATCTCTTTTAAACTTTTGGCTGAGTGTTGTTTCTATGGAGATCAAACAGAAAATGTGCTACAATCTTGGAATGGAAAAAGATATGGAGTTCAAAAAAAATTATTTCATGAGCTCCCTTTTCTCATTAACTAGTGTTTTACCAGTGCGATGCACGACGAGTGTAATATTGGACAATATAAAGTTTATTGTGTTTTACGATATTGGGTTTGTTGGGTTCGACCGTATAGATTGGATGTCTATAAAATTTATTACACATTAATAAAAAATAGAAAATATACAAACATCGACTCGAACAAAATTTAATATCTACAAATTTTGAAAAACTTCTTTGTACACCACGTTTTGCGTCTATTTATTTTTTGATTCATCTTCGCCACAAACTAATATTTTGAGTCCCTTCCGATTGGTGACTCGGGAAACAACAACATATAATTGACCGTGACTGAATACTGGATTCTTCAAGTACATACCAACATTTGAGAGAGATTGGTCTTGGCTCTTGTTTATGGTCATTGCATAAGACACGATCAGAGGAAACTGTCTAAGTTGAAACTTGAATGGAATTCTGAGGTCCGACGGTGATAGTGTCATTCGCGGTATCAACACATTATGACCTTCATGCGTTCCAGTGAGAATTTTAGCTTCAAGTAGGTGTCTAGAGAGCCTCGTAATCACCAATCTAGTCCCGTTACACAATCCAGTCGAGTGGTCCATGTTCCTCAGGAGCATAACTGGAGTCCCAACCTTCAAATACACCTCATGATTGGGTACGCCGAAATATTTTATGCCATTCAAAAATTCTGGCGTATGCAGATCATGCAAGAAATCAACATTAGCATCAGATTTACTCGTGCTATCTGAGCTCAAATAAGTATGCCCCTCCGATTAATTTAAAGATGTCATATATTGATTGATCGACTCAACAACATCAAGAGTCGGTGCGAGTATTGCCCTATCTTTCAAATAAGTAGTATCATCAGTGGCGTCTTTAAACATTGGATACATATTCTCTATAATTGTTGCAATCGGATCACCAGATGATTCCAAAAGAATATCTCCAGGTATATCAATAGTGGCACAACCATCATTAGATCCTCCGATTGTTCCAACTCCGATGCTTGCTATCCACTCTGAGAATTGGACCAAATCTGCATAATCATCTGCATGATCAAGGCTTTGAAGACGCATATTTTTAGTCAATCTCAGTACTGTACAATCTTTCCACAAGTACGATGAATTTATCGTGGCAATGACTACATCTTTTCGACTTCCCTTCGGTATAACAGGCAATATATGTCTGAAGTCACCCCCGAACACAACAGTTATCCCTCCAAAAGGTTTTGATTCATTCCGTGGGTTGATTAATTTTAAAAGAGCTTTCAAAGTTTCATCCACGGCTTCAAAGCAATGCTTGTGCATCATTGGGGCTTCATCCCAGATTATAAGTTTAGAACGAATAATCAGCTCAGCAAGCGGAGTCCCCTGTTTGATATTCCAAGTTGACTCTTGATTTGGGTTTAAAGGAATAACAAAATGGGAATGGACAGTCCTTCCACCAGGCAGCAATAAGGACGCTATTCCACTCGATGCCACGTTCAACACAATTTCTCCTTTCGATCTCAAAGCCGCAAATAAAGCTCTCCACAAGAATATTTTGCTTGTTCCCCCATAGCCGTATACAAAGAACATACCACCTTTATTTGATTCAACCACTGTTATTATTTTAGAGTAAACCATTTTTTGTTCCTCATTGAGCTGGAAATGAGGTTCTTGTGTTCTACCAAAAGAGCCTTATGATCATAACGCAGCTCATCATATATCAATATGTTTCGGCTATTCCCAGTATTGTCAGCATCAGAAAATGGCATCGTATCAAAATCACATAATACCAATTCTGCAAAATAAATAACACGACATTCAATAAATAATAAGATATATAAAATAATATTATTAGAAAAAAATATGATATTTAACATATAATAATAATACCTTGATGTTGGAGAAGACGTCGCCGTCTATGTAGAATATCATCTTAAAGATATTGCCAACACTTGTCCCATACTACTTCTGGTCTGCTCAAAGATTTTGATGATAGCAACGACGCAAAAAGACTTCTGAGACTCTCTGCAGAGGCCCAATGGCTCGCTTTAGTGATTGCATCAACATATTCTCTATCATCTTCTAACAGACCAAGAGCATAGCAAAGTCACGCACGGGCATGTTGAGTACCATTGACCTTCTTGTAGTCATCATGACACGTAGCCCCACAGACAATATTGAGAAGATACCACAAATAGTACATATCACCAGCACCGGGAGGGACGAAAAACACTCGACCTATTGATTTCCCCATTTTTCTTGGCATCCACTTCCTGAGTTCTTTCTTCCATGTAAATTTTGTTGGGGCTTCAGCATAGGTTAGCTCATGGGCTTTGGGATATATTTTGTTTGCTTCCATCCATTCTAAAAACATGCTCTCCTTAACTGAATCTTTACTAAACACATCATCTATTCGCTCGTTATCATCGAAAATAACACTCTGCTCATTCGGAAGATGGAAGTTGAGTCGTTCGACTGAAGGATATTTGTATTGAATCTCAAACCCCAATAACATCCACGCAGCTTCACATGACGATATATATCTACAATCATAAAACATGATGACTTCATCAACGGTTTTCCCTGAGTCCTCATCGTTGGTGCTTATATAAAGCGACGCTGTCACGCGATCATTTCCTTTGTTGACATACTTGAATAGGTACTTAATAGATCTTGCCTGGCTACACCATTCCACATTTATGTGAGCTCCATATTTGAGTAACAACTGACGATTATGAGGCACCACATATTTGTTGTCCAGCGGGACACCATTTTTTTCAACTACTCTTCCATCATTCCTACGTCTATAACGCGGATAACCTTCTTCATCAATAGTAGTCGCATCCACAAATTTTTTGGGAAAATGTTTAGTGCAACGACCATCGGCCATACAGGGAGAGTTTTTACTTATATCACCACATGGACCATGAATCATATGATCCTTTACTACAACATAATAGCATGGATCAGTTCTCTTATCACGTAATTCGGCTGATATGATTCGATCTATGTCATCTGCAGTTGGATATCTGTCTTCCTTCGCCAGAAACAACAATATATGTGCATGAGGCAAGCCACGCTTTGGAAATTCTATCGTATAGATAACTGCAATATAATAATAAGAATTTGAGACAATAAACTAAGTAAATGAATATTAACTATATTATACAAAATATATTAAAAATATTTAAAAAATAAATGCTAACCTGCATTTACTTTCCCAAATAATTTATTTTGCCGGAGGTCTTTAATCAAAGAATCTAACTTCAGTTTAAAGACTCTGCAGACAATATCCGGACGATCTTCAGGATTTAGATTCTTTTTCTGGAGATAATGAATGATCTCTGGCCATTTGGGATTGCAAGTAAATATTATAAACAAATCCGGGTAACCCGCCCAACGACATATGGCCATTGCATCTTGATAATTCTATATCATATATCGAGCACCTCCGGTGAAACTTGAAGGTAATATAATGCGTTTACCCTGAGTACTCGGATCAATGTCACCACGCAAAACAACATCAGTCAATCCTTTATATATATCACAACACAACTTTTTCTGATTCAAACAGATATATTTCAATCGAGCGGACTCGACCATTGTGTATGCATCGACAACAAACTGTTGAAACAATCTCCGAGAAGACAAAATAGTAGCCAATTCATTGTCTCTGTCGTGTAATCTGTACGCAAAGTATTCACGCACACTAATTGTTCTTCTAGAACCGGTACTATTACTCTTATTTATTGAAAATGTTATATCTTCTCTAAAACCATCCTCACCATACGGTAATAATAATGGATATTGTAAGGCCAAATAAGAGGCATTCAATTCATTTATCCGCTGCAAAAGTCCAGATCTTGTTTCAACGACAATAACTCGATCGCCTAAAGCGCGATCAAAATCACCAACAATCAAAACGGCGACTTCACTGCTCGTTGGCATATTATATCTCCTAGCATCCGTACTCCTTCTACCAATTAAATGTAATTTTATGTCTGAATATCCATGTTCTCGAATATTTTCTTTTGCCATTCGAAAAGATTTTACCAATACATTGTTCTCATCCAACATTCTCTTCAATTCATACACGATAACTTCGTGCAAATTATTGGTATCACTCCCTTGCCTACAAAATTAAACATTGTTTTATAAAAATTAAATAAAATTACGTTTAACAATTTGAATAATATAATAATAAAGAGACACAAAATAATAATAAAAAATACAAACCTAACGGAATTCAACCTATGGCTTATTTCATTCTCCGTATCATATATGTATAGTTGAGCGAATTTGGGGGTCGATCCATCCGGAGGCAACAAACTTCCAATCAGGTGGTAATTTTGACCGTACATTTGAAAAACCGGAGGACCTCGACCTTTGTTTACATCTGTGTCAATCTTTCTTCCCATAGATGTAAAACAAAACATATTGTTATAAGATCGTATATTCTCTTGAAAGTGTTTGCTTTTATATCCATTTCCAAACAATAGATCTTCAAGAACACTTGGTGGTGGTTTGATTGGCGGAAGTTGAATATTTTCGTGGCCACGACACAAAGAGTAACGAGGCTTTGATTTTTGGAGAGGAGGATAGTCTTTCTTCTAACCAAAATAATGCTCCACAAAATTCGCATTTACAACTCGCATTTCCTATATCCCAATACTCTGGAAACAAAATTGCTTCAATTAATAGAACTATATAAAATAATATTAATAAACGCATATATGAAATGAACATATATAAAAAAAATTCACTAACCGACATTTGAATGATTTAATACTTCACTGAGATCAATCTCAGTTATGTTAAAACCAGAATTTTCATTGGTTGTCGGCTCATTTGAAGTGGGCTTCATTTGGTTCATCTTCAGTAAGATCAATTATTACAATTTCTTTCGAACTCATCAAAGAGGGTGTCCCAAAAGTACCATAATTGGATACATCACGATTAATAATATTTCTTCCAGAAAATAACCTTGTGCCGGAAACTATAATCATTTTTCAAAAATTGTGTCATTATTATTAATAAATATAAGAGTATATTTCTTAATTGTTTATAAAAAACAAAATTAAAAAAATTTCAAACATACCGTTTGTGATATCACTTAGTGGACTGTTGGATAATGAATAAACCATTGTACTTGATGACCCTTTGTCAAAAGACATCCTTTTAGATAATGTTATATTTCCTCAAAAATAATTTAAAATTAGAATTTAATAAAATGATTATATATTAAACTAAAAAAATAATAATATCTATATATAAATGGATTTATAAAATTCGAAAAATATTGATTATTCCATCATAAATATAAAAAAATTAAACTATATAAAATAATACTATTTCTACTAATAATATTGATAATAATAAGTATGATAATAATAATAATAAATAATAATAATAATAATATCGATTATTTTAAATAAAATGATAATAATATAATAAGTAAAATAATATAATATGAAAACTAAATAATTATTTAATGATATAGATTTACCTATCTATATATATTACGGTTATTAATAATATTATAATTATAATTATAATTAATATTAATGTTAATATGTTAATAATATATATTTGTATATAATAAATAAATAAATTCAGATAATACAAAAAACTTAATAATTATTAAATAATGATGATGATAATAATAATAATAATAATAATAATAAAAAAAAAATAGTTGTTATTCTGAAAGTTACTAAAAATTTAATTTAAATATATTTAATAAATTAAATTATTAGAAATTAAAAATTAAATTAAATAAAAATAAAACCAAAAAAATACACAATATAATAAAGCCCAACACAAAAATAAGAAGCCCATTCAAAAATTGATTTTATATTTATATAGAAGCCCATTTCAAATACATTCAATTTATTTTCCAGCCCAAACCCATTATCTAGAACATTCTATCAGATCATTTTTTGAAAATAAATGGTCACGACGTAGACACATTTCAAAAACGAACGGCCGAGATTGAATTAAATGTTAATGGGATATCTTTCCTTCTAGGGTTTGTAAACCCATTCAACCTCATTTGCATCCCGTCTCTCTCTCTCTTTATTCCCCCGTCTCTCTCTACGATTCTCCCGTCTCTCTCTCTAAAATTTTCACTCTGTTTCTTCTCAAAATGTGTCTCTCGGTAAATCCGTTGATTTTGTTCTTATCTTTGCTTCAGAGTATGAGTTTCTTTAAGTTATCGGTTCGAAATATGTTCAGATTTACAAAATTTAAAAAAAAAACTCTACTGACTTATGATTTTTTGTTTATAATCGAAAAAATCAAAGTTCAAAACCCTAAAATTTTTTCGTCAAATTTTTTTTGATGCCTGATGATTTTTTTGAAAAGATCCAAACATTTTTTTTCAGTAGAGCACTGGTTATTGATATTAAATATTTTTATTTTATATATAGATATATGTAGATTTAGAAAATATATTCTGTAGATCCGATCTATTTTTTTGTATATCCAAATATTTTGCTGGGTTTTTAATAGTGAAAATGGGAATTATGAGCCCATTCACGATTTCAGTTTTGGTTTTTGTTTTATGATATATATATATTTTTTTTAAAAAGACCTAAACTTAAAATGTATGATTTTTCTGGAAAAATTGTAGATCTATGTTTTTCAAAGTTTCGAAAACCCTAGATCTGTAGTTCTTATGGTAAAAATGGGGGTTTTAAAAAATTACAGTGCTATAGTTTTTTGAACAATGTATATCGGAAGTTTTTTTTCTATAAATTGTACTAAAAAATGTTTCGATACAATTTTTTTTAAAATTTTACTTACATTTTTTAAGGTATTACAAAATTCCCAGATTTAGGTTTTAATGGTGACTGGATGGTTTTCTAAAATCAAATAGCTCGGTCAGCTGACTGAGTGCCTTAAACCGGTCAGCTGACTGGATGGTTTTCTGTACATAAGAAACCCTAAACCGGTTTTCTAATTCTGTTTACATTTTTTCATTAGCTAAATCAATAAGGGTGTCAGAGTTTAATGGTAAAACAAGGTGTTTGTAAAAATAAGGTTTTCTGTAACAGAAATGCAGATTTTTATAAAAAATACTCTTTAATTGAAAACACCCTGTTCTACCATTAATGGTTTTTTTTTTTTAAAAAAAAAGGCATTTTCGAAATGAAAACCCTAAGTTTACTAATTCAGATTTTCGTATACATGTGAATACCATTTGTATGATGGATGTTTGATGCTCAGAAACTTGAGCATCAAGATAAAAGGTTAACATATTGTTGTACATTCGAAACATGCATAAAAAAAAACAACTTGACCCTACAACACGATTGTAGCGGAATCTTGTTGTTTGTAAAAGAATCTTCATTTATGTAAAATTGTTATTATGAAATCCCAAAGCTTGTCTGGTTGAAGAGCTGATACTAAAATGCAGGCCAAAGAGTATGAAAAAGATAAGTATTTCAATATTTTTTAGTATTTTTTGTTTGATACGTTATTGGATGCTTGATTGATATTTGTTGAAAATGTTACTGAAATTCTTCATTGCTATTTATCATGAATTATGCACTTTAATATAATCAGTGCTTACTAATTTATTTTTGAAAAAAATAATTTCCAGGTTACCTGATAAAGGATGGTCAGTGATAAAAAAAACTTCAATAATAGAAGTTTTCAAAGATAAGTATTCAACTAATCTCTATTTTTTTTTGTTCAAATATTTTAATAAATAATTATATTAACAATATTTTTTTTGATGCAGGTTCTCAATATGTGATTAATCTACAAAAAAACAAACATATGGTCATGGAATACAACATCAAAAGATAAGTTTTTTATTCCAATCCAGACAATAAAAATAAATAAGTTTAGGAAACTTAAATGTACAAATATATGAGCAATCACGAATAATATTTATAAAATTAATATGCAAAAAAAACAGCTATTTATTGTTAAAATTTAGAAACAAAAAACATAGATCGCCTTGTTCGTATACGCTAGGACTTTTTCTTTTACTGCTAATGATATTGTGACCCGAAAGCTTCCTCATTGTGATGATGGTTCTGTGTGAAGTTTATGATAAATTTTGCTTGAAGTTTTTTCTGGATTTTTGCTAAGATGAATGAATGATTAAAATTATGTTGGGCTACGTTCTAAGAAGTGAGAACTACTTATACATTGAAATTTTTTGTGGTTTTGGTATGTGAATCGAATTAAACGAATGAATTTCTGTAAGATGATTGTTACCCATTTCATAAGATCTATATACTGAAAATTCTATAAAATAAAGACTGAATTAAGTGTTATATTAGGCATGTGAATTATTGGAGATATAATCCTCTTTTTAATATTATAAAGTCAATAAGAAAACTTATGAAATAAAATATACGAAATTTATTTCCATAAATAACAAATCTTTAATTGATAAATTAAATATATCTTTTAACATTACATTATATCTAGATATATTTTGATAATTAGGATTTTTTAAAATATATAGTAATTTATTGTAAGAATTATGCATCAGATGTATGTTATATTTAAAACAATGGAGTCATATTTTCTAAAATTTTTTTTACAAATAAAAATTCTATATATAATTCAGTTTATCAATTTAATGTAAGTGACTGTTAGATGTTGTCAACTTAATTCTATTTGTGTAATGCCAAAAACATTAATATTTACATAATCTTAATTTTGTTTATTGAAATTGGTTAACATATATGATCTGTGCAAGTGTTGAAGTTGTTGCTGATTGTATGTGCCAGATCATCTATTCACATGTTTCTTTTTATCTGTTACTCTTAATTCTTAATTGATAATGGCCTGTCTGTTCTAATTACGATCGATATATATCTTTGATATTTCCTCGTCAAGTGTGTTTTTCATTTATAACAAAAATACAAAGACAACTAAATTAAAAAAAACCACTTGACCGTACACTAAAAGTGTATTGGAATCCTGTTGGTTAAAACTGTGAATTTGTTATAGTGTTCAACTTTTTATTGACAACTTAGTACATATATTTGTTTAATTATTGTAAAGTGACTAAAAATAAATACCACTTGACCCTACAACACGATTGTAGTGGAATCCTGTTGGTTAAATTTTACTCCGTTTATGTATTCGATTTCATTACTATTGTACATGAATCTCGTTGGTTAAATTTTTCATTAGTTAGTTTTCGAATGGAACATTATATATTTGCAGTAAGATACAAATAGTTCAAATACTTGAAAGAAAAAAGCACAATGTATTTAAAATACATTAATTAAATTTCAGATTTATAATTACAAAGTATTTAAGAAACAAATTTTTAAAAAAATATAAAACCCAAATATTTTATGGACCAACAGGTGTTAAAAAAAACTAAAAATTAAAAAAAAAAAAAACTTGAGTATAAATATTGTCAATTTATTATAAGTTTACTAATATAAAAAATCAGAAGCAATGTGAAAAAAAAAATTGGACTACTTAATAAAAATAAAAATCCAAATCCATAAATATAATACAAAAATAATATTCATAATTGGGTATCTAACCCAATAAATAAACAAAAATAATTGTTCCAAAATAATAAAAAGAAAACTGCATCCTATCTAGAAATCTAGCAATAAACTATTTAGCAAAAACTATCAAAATTTGATATAAAAAAAAAACTATCCAACAACTATCTAAATCACTCAACATCTCTCTTCTCATCTTCGATCTTGAAAACACTTTTTAACTTCATTGACGTTGTTGATGAAGAGAAATCCTCATTCAATCTACTTTTTGGTGTATTGACCTCAGGTTCTGACGAAGATTCTTCCTACAAAAATAGAATAATAATTAAATAATTATTTACTTTTGATAATTTTAGAATATTAATATTATTTATATCAAAAATAAAACCTTATCATCACCAACATCATCCGATTGTAGCCTCGACAAAAAATCAGATTCTTGTACATCCAAGTAAATTTAAAAAATTTAAATTATTTGTCCAAAAAAAATAGAAAAATCAAAAATAAATTACCTGACTCTCAAGATTAATTACACCATACTTCCAGATTAAATCTGGATCTGCTGACATCTTAGAAACGGAAAAAATTCCGGAGTAATTATGTTGCTTCTCAAATTTTATATGAACTTTAAAAAGCAGTTTCTTATTAATGAAACATGATAGCTCCGGGGGTAACTCCTCGCCTCCACGCTACAATTTTTTATTAAAAAAAATATGTAATTAATATTTCAAACAAATTTTAAAAAATTATGTAAAATAAATAAATGATGAAAAAAATAATTAAATTATACCTCAAGATGCTCCTTCCTCAAATCTGAACATGACTTCCCGATTAATTTTTCCAAATCCCTATCCCAACAAAGCAAGGTGGTGCTAGCGGATTCATCAACCACTTGAACATGTGTCATGTACCTATTGAATCAAAAAATCGTAAAAAAGAATTGGAAAAACAAACAATATTAAAATCAAATTTTAATATAAATTTAATAAATATAACATAACTATAACCTAACTAATATTAAAATGATACCTCAAAATTCCAGATTCAAACAATGAATCACACTTTCCACGAAAGAAATTATCGGCTGTTGGATTCATTTTTTTCGTACAATTAGTGCAAGCAAGGTACAACCATTCATCCGAAATGGAAACCACTCTAACACAAATCCAAAAGCTGCCACTCTATATATATTGTATAAATAAATTATAACAAAATTAAGGAATTAATAAATATTGACTATTTTATTAAATGAAGTGATCAAAGAGATTAAATAAAATATATACCTTCTGACTGTCATACAAATAATCGACAGTTTTCACGGATGCGTCCGGAGCTTCAAGCTCTTCTCGGGCGGTCCGTGCAGAGGGCAAACTCACGTGGCGGATGGAGTATGTAGGATTTGTTTGATATATGTTTTTATCATGATTTTGATGATTTTATTTTTACACCAAAACAATATTTTAAAATGTTGTCCAGATACTCCCGATTGTTTTAAAATGTTTCCACTAATTTTTCGGAGTATTTCTTAAAGTTTATGTTCGATTAAAATTGGACAACACTTCCGTTTCGCGTTGGACCGGTCGCCCTATAGGGCAATTCATGCCTGGAGATGTATTTTGAAACAGAAAAACGCAATGGAAGAAAAATGAGCAGGTCGACCGGTCGACTAGGGCATCGACCGGTGGCGTCGACCGGTCGCCCCTGCATCGATCGGTACCTGGGTTTGTTTAATTAAAACAGAACGCCTGACTTAATTTTTTAAGGATGGTCGATCGGCTGGGCACAGGGTCGACCGGTCGGATCCCCCGTCGATCGGTCGCCCTGTGTAAAGTTATGTTCTTATTTTTCAACGTCTATTTGTGCGCGACCGGTCGCCCTAAGGTTTTGACATTAAATTCTGACCGTTGTGCAGCAGGCCAACTTTCCTTAAATTGTGGGATTGATTTCTAACAGCTATATTCTTGATTTTAATTATATTTTTCTGTAGATTTTCAATCCCCAAGAGGAGCCTATACATGATCAATCATCTCCTATAAATAGAGGAAGTTTTGGAGCAACCAAGACGACAATTGAGATACAACACAACAAGATACATTCAAGAAAACACATTAGCTCTTCATTGTTATTATTCTTGTTGTAATTTGCCTAACTTATCACTTTCACATCTTGAGGTCTAGACTTTCATTTTTTGATTACACTTGCACTCAAATTGTAATATTCATTGCTGAGTTGTAATCTTGATTTTGGTCATCATTCAACACAAGACATCCTTGTGAGTATTCTTGTGGAAAGAATACACTTGGGTGATCTAGGTGATAGGTGTTTCAAGAGTGTGGTGCTCTTGAGGTGTTGAAGAATTTGGTGTACTTCAAGGTTGAAGATTGTGGTGATCTTCACAAGGTGTCGTTGGAGATTGTGGTAATCTTCAAGAGAGATTGTAGTAATCTCAAATGTGATGTTGAAGAAGAGTGTGGTGTTATTCAAGGTGATGTTGTAAGGTTTTGTATTAATTTTGGTAATTAATAAAATCTTTTTTCTTTTTGAAATCCATCCCGGATATACTGGGGTGGTAGAGGATTAGGCCCTAGGTAGGTCGAACCTCTATAAATCGACGCGTGTTATTTACTTCCCGCACCTTTACTATTGTCTTAGCTTGATTGATTCGAAAAAGAGGGCTAAATTGAGGAAATGGAGATAATCTATTCACCCTCCCTCTAGATTATCGTAGCCGCTTGGACTTACAGGATTGTTGCTACTCATAATCCTAATTTAGAAAAATAAATGGGAATTAATATAATATATATTAATAAATCTAAAAACAGCAAATATTAAAACAAATATTACCTTTTCGTGAAGTCTTCAATCTCTTGCACTTTTTCATTCACAAGTAATTTTGTGACATGAAAGTTGTTAGATACCTTCACTTGATCTTACCAATATTAAAAAATATATAATTAATACATTACAATATAAAATAAAGTAATAAACAATAATAAATAATAAAATATTAATAACAAAAATAAATACAAAAAATAAAAAGTAATACTTACAACCTTTGAAAAACTTTGCACGACCCATTTGTAGAATAATAACGACTAGTTCAAAAAGTTGCTGCTCCAAGTGAGGCAAAATCTATTCGGCATAGTTCTCCTAAAGCGTGCATGTGAGCCGATTATTTCTGCAAATATAATTAAATTAGAAATATACATAAAAACATAAACTAACAAAATAAATAGGTTATAATATAATAATAAAAATTATCTTACTTAAGATCTTCCAACGTTAAATCAAGAAACCTCGTAAAACGACCGTTTATGTCCTTGTTTTGTGCGGAATGCATTGAAATAACTTTACCAATAATATCTAAAAAAGACACAAATGAATCATTAGTACATAAAAAAGAAATTGAAAAAATATTACTAAGAATATAAAATTTTCGAAAATACCCATCAACATGGTGTCATCAACTTTATCCTTGTCCTACATATCCGTAAACTTTTTAAAATTATACATGAACCTCGGGAAAGTCTCATCAAATATTTCAAACACATGAGTCTTTCCATAGAAAAGAATTTTCACTTGGCTGATGTTTTATATTTATCTGTTTCTTTCTCGACCACAAAATCCTTTATGGCATAAACATGCCCTTGTTTAAGACTTTGTTTAAAATTTTGAATCTGATATTCAATTTTGAACATTAAAATTATTAAATAATATATTCAATTCATGTAAAACTGAATCTAAACAATGTTGAAAAAAATATAAAAATGTAAAATAACTACCGCAGCATCGTGAAAACACATTCGAGGCTGGATATCTGTTTGTTGTCGTTGAAAGCTGGTTTTTCGTAAAATCGCACAAGCCTCAGCTTAATCGCCCATAGAGTTTTGTTGCTGTTCAGTTCTGAAAATTGGGGCCATTGCAAATTGTATGATGATGATGAATGTATGCAGAGAAGAACTAGTAAGAATGTTAGTAGTTTATGATTGTTATAGTATTGGCCTTAATGGATTATTTGATGGTAAAAATACTCTAATTTATGCATTGTTTGATATTTTGGATACAAGGTATGAAGTATTTGATTGTAAAAGTGCTTCTTTTAATTCTTGCTTGATGGCATTTGTAATGCCTTGATCATTTGCTTAGTTGGTTAGATTTATCTCTATTGGGTTGAACCCTTGAGAATATGTCTCTATATTGATATTGTTGGATAATATTGATTGAATGATGTGTTGTGCAAATTGGTGATGATATATTGGCTTGGCAATTTTTTCAAAAGGGCTACACATCTTCTTTATTACTTGATGTCCGCCAAGTGTTCGATAAAATGCTTCTAAGAAAAATTCATCACCTACATGATTCTCTCACTTTCAAATGTCTTATATATTTATAGAAATCATTTTTTGCAACTCAAATGAGCTTTCACAAGTTTTTATAAGTCTTTTGATCAACTCTTCCCTTTGCTTTTGGAATTCTAAGCTTTATGATAAGTAGCTCGATAAGTTGCGCACTTTGATATGGATATATGATGTTTCTATCATGCTAACACTCTTTTTGATGATTCCAAAGGGGGAGAAATAGGTTATAAGCTCATTAGCTCATAAAAGCTAATATAAGCTCGTGAAAGAAGCTATAAGCTATGGCTTATTAAAGCCAAAAGCTGTGTAGTATACTTAGTCCATTTGTTATTTGTTGGACTTATTTACATGACTTATGATGTTTTGTTGACAGGGGGAGCTTATAAGCTCTTGATTCTTAAGTTTTATTTGTAAAAAACGGAGCTTTCTGCTTTTGGTTGTTTGCATTTTTTTTTATTTTTGATGTGCATGTTGATAGGAGGAGCTTGTGCTAATATTTGGAAAATATTTACTCCCTTATTTGGTTGCTATTTTTATTCGCTCCTAACGGTTAGATGTTTTTACCGAAAAATCGTTTTTGTTTTTTAAAAATCGACCTCTCAATATTTCTTAAAATTGTTTTGGTTTGTAATCGTCAAAAAGAGGGGAGTTTGTTTGATATATGTTTTTATCATGATTTTGATGATTTTGTTTTTACACCAAAACAATGTTTTAAAATATTTTCCAAATAATCCCGATTGTTTTAAAATGTTTTCACTAATTTTTCGGAGTATTTCTTAAAGTTTATTTTCGATTAAAATTGGACAACACTTCCATTTCGTGTTGGACCGGTCGCCCTATAGGGCAACCCGTGCCTGGAGATATATTTTGAAACAGAAAAACGCAACGGAAGAAAAATGAGCAGGTCGACCGGTCGACCATGGCATTGACCGGTGACGTCGATCGGTTGCCCCTGCGTCAACCGATACCTGGGTTAGTTTAATTGAAACAGAACGCTTGACTTGATTTTTTAAGGATGATCGACCGGCTGGCAGGTCGATCAGTCGGACCCCCCGTCGACCGGTCGCCCTGTGTAAAGTTATGTTCTTATTTTCCAATGTTTATTTGTGCGCGACCGGTCGCCCCTAAGGTTTTGACAAAAAATTCTGACCGTTGTGCAGCAGACCAACTTTCCTTAAATTGTGGGATTGATTTCTAACAGCTATATTCTTGATATTAATTGTATTTTTCTGTAGATTTTCAATCCCCAAGAGGAGCCTATACATGATCAATCATCTCCTATAAATAGAGGAAGTTTTGGAGCAACCAAGACAACAATTGAGATACAACACAACAAGATACATTCAAGAAAACACATTAGCTCTTCATTGTTATTATTCTTGTTGTAATTTGCCTAGCTTATCACTTTCACATCTTGAGGTCTAGACTTTCATTTTTTGATTACACTTGCACTCAAATTGTAATATTCATTATTGAGTTGTAATCTTGATTTTGGTCATCATTCAACACAAGACATCCTTGTGAGTATTCTTGTGGAAAGAATACACTTGGGTGATCTAGGTGATAGGTGTTTCAAGAGTGTGGTGCTCTTGAGGTGTTGAAGAATTTGGTGTACTTCAAGGTTGAAGATTGTGATGATCTTCACAAGGTGCCATTGGAGATTGTGGTAATCTTCAAGAGAGATTGTGGTAATCTCAAAGGTGATGTTGAAGAAGAGTGTGGTGTTCTTCAAGGTGATGTTGTAAGGTGTTGTATTAATTTTGGTAATTAATAAAATATTTTTTCTTTTTGAAATCCATCCCGGATATACTGGGGTGGTAGAGGATTAGGCCCTAGGTGGGTTGAACCTCTATAAATCGACGCGTGTTATTTACTTCCCGCACATTTACTATTGTCTTGGCTTGATTGATTCGAAAAAGAGGGCTAAATCGAGGAAATGGAGATAATTTATTCACCCTCCCTCTAGATTATCGTAGCCGCTTGGGCTTACAGGATTGTTGCTACTCATAATCCTAATTTAGAAAAATAAATGGGAATTAATATAATATATATTAATAAATCTAAAAACAGCAAATATTAAAACAAATATTACATTTTCTTGAAGTCTTCAATCTCTTGCACTTTTTCATTCACAAGTAATTTTGTGACATGAAAGTTGTTAGATACCTTCACTTGATCTTACCAATATTAAAAAAATATATATAATTAATACATTACAATATAAAATAAAGTAATAAAAAATAATAAATAAAAAAATATTAATAACAAAAATAAATACAAAAAATAAAAAGTAATACTTACAACCTTTGAAAAACTTTGCACGACCCATTTGTAGAATAATAACGATTGATTCAAAAAGTTGCTGCTCCAAGTGAGGCAAAATCTGTTCGGCATAGTTCTCCCAAAGCGTGCATGCGAGCCGATTATTTCTGCAAATATAATTAAATTAGAAATATACATAAAAACATAAATTAACAAAATAAATAGGTTATAATATAATAATAAAAATTATCTTACTTAAGATCTTTCAACGTTAAATCAAGAAACCTCGTAAAATGACCGTTTATGTCCTTGTTTTGTGCGGAATGCATTGAAATAACTTTACCAATAATATCTAAAAAAGACACAAATGAATCATTAGTACTTAAAAAAGAAATTGAAAAAATATTACTAAGAATATAAAATTTTCGAAAATACCCATCAACATGGTGTCATCAACTTTATCCTTGTCGTACATATCCGTAAACTTTGTAAAATTATACATGAACCTCGGGAAAGTCTCATCAAATATTTTAAACACATGAGTCTTTCCATAGAAAAGAATTTTCACTTTAGTGGCTGATGTTTTATATTTATCTGTTTCTTTCTCGACCACAAAATCCTCTATGGAATAAACATGCCCTTCTTTAAGACTTCGTTTAAAATTTTGAATCTGATATTTCCGAACTGTACCCCGAATGCGATCCCCCTGCAATTTTGAACATTAAAATTATTAAATAATATATTTAATTTGTCTAAATCTAAACAATGTTGAAAAAATTAAAAATGTAAAATCGCACAAGCCTCGTGAAAACACATTCAAAATGGAATCGCCCATAGAATTTTTTTCGTAAAATCGCACAAGCAACTTAATCGCCCAAAATTGGGGGCCATTGCAAATTGTATGATGATGATGAATGTATGCAGAGAAGAATTTATTTTGTTGTATGCTTTTAATTCTACACTCAAATATGTTGAATGAATGTGAAAATAGTTCAGCATAGACATCTAATATTTATATAGGAAAAACTACATTTTCTAAGAGAGTTTATTTCTGCAGAATTTTGTAGTATATTAGGTCCGATTTTTAATATCCAAGAATATTTCCGTATGAAGCGAAGAAAGTATATTTTTGCAAGATATTTCGTCCAAATTTTAGTATCCAAAATCAAAAAAATTTGTAAGAAAATCAATATAAATTTTAAATTGAGGAATATACTTAAGATATATAAAAACAATTCTAAAATTTTTAATTCAATGATGATTTGTTTAGATTCAAATTTTAAATTGCATTAATTATTGATTATTTTTACACAGAAATAAATCGGTGCAAACTTTTTACACATAAGAAATCAATGCAGATATATGTTTGCCCAAAAATCTGGAAAAAAGATATGGAAACAAAATGTCAAACATTCCATTTATATTTAGGTCAATCAAAAAAGGGAAAAAAAATCAATTATTCCAATTTTTTCACAGGATCGATCAGTTTGGTATTATGCCAACAAAATTCTGCAAACCCAGGAGAGATAATTACCAATTTGTAAAAAATCTTCCTTTCTAATAGACAACAGTAGTAAACCAGAGCCAAAAATGTATGATTTAATATGTGCTTTTTCCACCAGTTAAAACAAATCAGAAGTTTTTAATAAGGTCAAACTTTCGATTTTATCGGACCCAAAACCGCAATTCAGCACTTAATCAACCCGAAATATACCCGAAAATTTTTAGCAATAGCGTTTAGGCGGGAAAACATTTATAGAAATCATTTTGCTATTATATATATATATATAGATAATATACTTTTGTCAAAAATTCACATGATTGCTAGTGTATGTTATTATATACATAAGAATATATTTCTTGTTCATAAGAATTAATATTAGATATATGAAAATTACAAATATTAATTACCCTTGAGTTTTAGTCTAATTACAAAAAAAAAAAAAAAAAAAAACTCAATTATCTTTCAAAATTGTAAATACTCCTTAAGCATTTCCATTTTACAAATGGCATATTCTGAGGGGTATCCCGTATTTGTAATCTTGAAAGATAATTGTAGTTTTTTATAGTTAGGATAAAACTAGAGGTACTTTTTCTAATTAAGTCATAAATGATATACGTAACAAATGTAGTTCTCGAATTTTAATTAAACATACTTAGAAAGGAAATTATTTATTTATCAAATCCAGGCTAAAGTCCCAAAGTTTCCTAGCCAAATTTCTGTCTGCAGCCATTGCACTTGCTTCGGCCAAGTTGTTGTCCGAAAAGTATTCACCACTAATCCCTTTTAATTCTGGACGCAATGCCACATAACAGGTGGTTGAAGCTCCCTTCAAAATTATATCACAAAACAAAAGAGTTAAAACAAATATTTTTAATATATATCATCAAGACTTGATAACTAGAGCTGTTAAATAGGCAAGGTCGGGTCGATGTTGGCCCGCCAGGCCAGAGA
This sequence comes from Rehmannia glutinosa, assembly GCA_016081115.2. Lineage (NCBI taxonomy): Eukaryota > Viridiplantae > Streptophyta > Magnoliopsida > Lamiales > Orobanchaceae > Rehmannia > Rehmannia glutinosa. Next base: position 396,351 of record JABTTQ020003426.1, on the reverse strand, counting down.
GAAAATCGGGCCGGCTGGCTGAAATTCCATCGGACTCAGGGGCGGAGCCAAAGGGGGCCTCCCTGGCCCCCGGCACACCCCATTTTTTTTTTTGTCCCGTTTTTCTATGAGAAAAAAAATCGAATATATTTTTTTAAGGGGAAAAATAGTTGAGCTAGAGGGGAAAATATTTTGGGCTAGGGGTAACGGAGCCGGCTGGCTATGCCACTGATCGGACCGCTAATTTTGAAGTCAAACCCAGCCCAACCCACAAAATACACACTGAATGATTGGGCCAGCCTGACTTTCGGGCCAAATATATCCGGTCTCTTCCGGGCCTCCACAACTGCAGCTTGGCCCGACCCATTTTGACACCTCTATGATAACTTTCACTTAAAATGTATAATGAAAAAGCAAAAGTACAAAAATTACCACTCCGGTTTAGTCTAACTAAAAAAAAGAAAGAAAAAACTATCTTTAAAAATTGCAAATACCCCCCTGAAGTTATTTTTGTTTTACAAATACCCCCTCAATAGATGCAAATTTTAAAATAGAAACAAATGTAAAGTTAACATAAATATTTTTAATATATTATATACATCATCAAGACTTGATAACTTTCATTTAAAATTCATAATGAAAAATCAAAAGAGAATGTGAATATAATCTAATCTCCTGATTTTTCAAAGCACATTCTCATTCATTTTTATTGCTACTAGTACTACAGAATTCAAGCACTTCATTCCACTAATATTGCCTAAGGTTACGTTGATAAAACAATATCTAACATTTTTGTTGTAGCCTGGCAAAATTGAAAACATAATTTTTTTTCACAAAAATTACCCCTGCGGTTTAGTCTAATTACTAAAAAAAGACAGTTGTTTTTCGAAATTACAAATGCCCTATTGAAGCTTGTTTTTGTTTTACCAATACCCCATCAATAGGTACAATTTGTAACGAAAAGATATATATTTGACATTTTTTAAAGATAATAGGGTCTTATTGTAATTTATATATTTGATATTTTTGAAAGATAATAAGGTCTTACTGTAATTAGAAGACCTCACAGGTCGTAATTAGTCGGCCGATAGACTGGGGCCTAGCGCCTAGGCGGGGACTAATCGGGGGCTAGATGGAGATTTTTAGAACAGTGACCGCCACTAGACAAAGAAGTTCGTAAAGTCCCAAAGTATCTTAAGTTAATTGTAACCAGGTGTGTGAATAAGATGAATGCAGAGCATACCTGTTGAACATTTTTAAGCACCAGTCCACCAAGTGCACTCACAAAACCTGCATCAAGAGGAAAACATTCACTAAGATTAATGTATATACCTAGTACTATACTTGAATCATAATGTAGTATAAATTAGGCTATAAAGTTTGAACTCCGAAAAACAACTGTGGAGTCGTGTATCGTTATATTTTCAAAAGTCATTTTCCGTTTTCCAACTATTCTGGAAAATGGTTTACATTTGTTTAGCAAGTTTTCAGTGGAAAAATGAGGTCATTCTCATTTTCACTTTTGTATGGAAATATTCTTTTGGAAACATAACCAAAGAATTTTTTACCATATGAACCTACGTGAAAATACACTTCAAAAACTATAACAAAACAATTTTTCACTACAATCGCGCAAGTCTATGTCAAAAATACACCCAAAACTACAACCAAACATATTTTCATTTCTAAATATGCACCATAACATAAATTCAGACAACTAACTAAACATATTCTTGGTTCTCTCACGAAAATCAATAAAATTTGAAAATTCATTTTCCAACACTAGAAATTGGACTAATTAATCACAATTTACTTAAGCACTGTGGAGTTACAAAAATGTATCATTATACAGCTCATCCATCATTTGACCAGTCTCTGAAGTGTTGAGGGATAGTCCTTGCAATATCAAAAAACCCAATTTGACCCCTTTTCACTTCAAGTTTGATCAGTTCAAGAAAATGACATAACTTTACCTTCAAAAACTCCGAAGTGACGAAAAAGATTGGTTGTGATTATTCCAGGATGAAGTGAATTTGCAGTTATTTCAGCACCATCTTCCTGTTCAAAAGTCGTAAAAACACAAAATATAATGCTTCCATCTAATGGGGTAATGTCATTCACTATTTCACTTGATGTTGTTATGCAGCAGTTAAATAAATATTAATCTACGACTATTTTTTCCATCTAGAAGCTGAGGATCACTTTTTTTTAGAGTTTGCAACCACGCATTGTGTGTCGTCGAGTTAACGATTGCTAAATTAGAATAGTTCCGTACTGTCATTACCTTTAATCGTCTCGCCAGCTCATTAGCATGCAGTATATTAGCGAGTTTTGATTGGCCATATGCACCCAATCTGTCGTATCTGCATGTAGGGAAGCAACATTACATTTTAAACATCCATCAACTTCCATAGATATAAAAATATAGGGATAATTACAAAAACACCCCTAAGGTTTGGGCTCATGACAAAAAAACCCAGAATTCTTTGAAAATTACAAAAAAAATCCATCTTACAATTTTCCCGTTTCGAAAATATTTCAAAAAAAACCCTGACATTTACAAAAATATTATTGTTACCCCCTTTAAATTTAAGATAAAACGAAACCTTAAGGGGTTTTTTGTAATTTTGAAACATGTTTGGGTTTTTTGTAATTAACCCTAACCTTAGGGGTGTTTTTGTAATTATCCCAAAAATTATAATCCATAAAGATAATGAACATATCTGCCGAATTCACGTATCTGAATATTTCGATGAAATTTAGGTCAATTACAAAAAAACACAACTATCTTCTAAAATTACAAATACACTCGTGATATTTATATCAATTTTACAAAGTGGGCCGTCAACACATGTATTTGTTAAGAAAATACAAACATGAGAGAGAGTGTTTATAATTTTGAAAGATAATGAGTTACTCTATTTTCTTTTGTAATTAGACAAAACATCATAGGTAATTTTTGTAGAAGCATAAGCAATATTATAATCACATACCCTTGTTCATCATTGAGTCTGTCGAAACGAATCCCTTCATTATACGGAGAGCGGTGAGCCACAGAGGAAACATTCACAATCCTTCCTTCCCTTTTCGTCTCACGAGCTGTTTTTTTCATTGTGTCCAACAACATATTTGTTAGAAGAAAATGACCTGCAAAAGCAGATAGAAAAACAAATTAAAGCTGAAAATTAACTTAAGCTTTTTGCTTCATCATCTATATATTTATGATCCATTGGCTATTGAAATTCACAATATACAGTTATAGAAGATCATCCATGGCAATCAGTGCATAGACAAATTATAGGGTAAATTACAAAAACTACCCCCGAGGTTAGTTTAATTACAGAAAAGTACAGTTATCTTTCAAGATTACAAATATCCCCTTCCCCTTATTGTATTACAAACACTCCCCTAATGTTTGTATTTATTTAACAAATAACTCCCTAAAAATGTGTTGTCTATAAAACAAAAACAAACATCAAGGGTATATTTGTAATTTTGAAAGATACTAGGACTTTTTTTTTGCAATTAGATTAAATCCCAAGATATCAACCCTATATATAAGCAGGACAGATGATCAGCATCAAATTTAAAAAAACTTTATTAAGTTTGTGACTTAATGGAAGAGCAGACCAATAAGTTTTTTTTCTGCAAAAAAATACTAAAACATGTGTTCAAGTAAAATCATATGGAGCCAAATTAGTTTGTTCTTGGATTTTTTAGTTGCATGCATACCAATAGGCAGAGACATAAATGGGAAGGGATAATTACAAAAGACCCCCTGAGGTTTGGGCTAGTTACAAAAAAACTCATAGATGTTTTAAAATTACAAAAGCCCCCTCAGGTTTGATTATGTCTTAAATTTAAGGGGGTAATTGTAATATTTCTAGAAATATTAGGGGGGTTTTTGAAATATTTTTTTGCTTATGAAGGTAGAAATGTAAGCGAAATCAAACCTCGAGTTTGTTTTTGTAATTTTCAAAAACCTCTGGGTTTTTTTTGTAATAAGCCCAATCTCAGGGGGATTTTTGTAACTATCCCAAATTGGGAAATAAGCAAATTACCCAAATAGTTCGTAGCGAACTGCAACTCAATGTTGTCTTTAGACAGCTTGAACGGGGGCATCATTATTCCTGCATTATTACTTGACAGTAGAGAAGACAAAGCCTAATCTTAGAAAACCGAATAGATTAAACATAAGTACGACGAAAAATCAATACTTCACCAAAATATTAATGCAAGAAGTATAGATGACAATAAGTCACATTTCACGTTTCGAATAAGCTACGCAAGATTTTTGCTTCTGCTTTTACTTACATCAAAATGTTCAACGGACGACCTGAGGAAGTAAACTCGGAAGCAAATTTTCTTACAGATGCCAATGAACTAAGATCTAACTCCATTGCATCAACTTTAGCTTTAGGAATTTCCTTAATTATTGTTTCTTTGACTTTCTTACCAGCAGCCATGTTCCTGTTACCCATTATGACATGCACACCACGCATAGCAAGAACTCGTGCAGTTTCTGATCCGATTCCACTTGATGCCCCTGTAATTGTAGTAAAACGAGCAAAATTATATATATCCTGAACATAACAAGTTATAAGTCATGATTACCAACCAAGAAACAACAAAACCGTAATAAATATGCTCCGAAATCCGAATATTCTCTTATGAAAAATAAGTGCAAGAAGCTTAAGGGGGTGTTTGCAAACGCTTGTCCATTTAGAATAAGTGATTTATTGTAGTAGAAGCTAAAATTAGTTGAGAAGCAAGAAAGTTGGTAATGATTGAAGCTAAAAGCTGAAAAATCAAAGTTGAATATTTTTAAGGAAAATTACTTAAACCCATTGAGGTTCGGTCTAATTACAAAAAACTCCAGATATTTTTGAAAATTATGAAAAAACCTGAGGTTTGATTTTGTCTTATGTTTTTCCCCCTTAAAAAGCAAAATATATTCCAAAAATCCCCTGATATTTATACAAATATTACAATTAACCCCTTAAATTTAAGATATAATCAAACCTGAAGGGGCTTTTGTAATTTCGAAACATCTCTGGAGTTTTTTGTAATTAGCCAAAACCTCAGGGGTCTTTTTGTAATTATCCCTTATTTTTAAGGATAATTACGAAAAAAATGAGGTTCGGGCTAATTACAAAATAACCCAAGAGGTTTTTGAAAATTGCAAAAAATCCGTTGAGATTTGATTTGTATTCATTATGCAAAAAATATTTGGGATAATTACAAAAACACTCCTAAGGTTTGGGCTAATTACAAAAAAACCTAGAGGTTTTTAGAAAATTGCAAAAATTCACTTGAGGTTTGATTCCGTCTTACACTTTTTTCACTTCAGAAATGAAAAACATTTCAAATAACCCATGTTATCTATAGAAATATTATAGTTACCTCCTTAAATTTAAAACATAATCAAATCTGAGTGACTTTTTGTAATTTTGAAACATGTCTGGTTTTTTTTTTTTGTAATTAGTCCAAACCTCAGGGGGTCTTTGTAATTATCCCTTATTTTTATTTAGAAAATACTAAAAGCACTTTTCCGAAATCAGAAGCACCCACGGTCCCCACCCCCACACCCCTGGTTTGTATCATTTTGATTTAAATGAAACCAAGACAAAAGCAAAAGCTGACTAAAGGCAAACATTTTTGTTTTTTTTTCTAAAAAATCGGGAAAAAAATCGTTTTTAAAAAAACACTTAGAGCCCGTTGTAAAAATCGGCTAGCGGGCGCCTGGCGGCAAAAAATCGGAAAAAATCGGTCTAGGCGGAAAAATCGCCAAAAATCGGGAAAAATCGGCCAAAATACAAAAAAATAAAAAAATAAGAAAAAATTGGGCTTTTCTAGGCGCCTAGGCGCTAATAAATCGCCAAAATTGCCGGGAAAAATCGCCAAAATACAAAAATAAAAAAGTATATTTTGATTAAATGAAACCAAGACAAAAGCAAAAGCTGACTAAAGGCAAACATTTAGAAGTGTTTTCTTTCTGCTAAAAAAATGGGAATCACTTTTTAAAGGCAAACACTTAGAAGTGATTTTTTTCGGCTAAAAACTGGTTGTTTGCAAACACTTTGTAAAAGTGAGGATATACAAAATGAAGTTGATGGCATTTTTTTTTTCTCATAAACTTTTATGTGCCCATAAAAAACTTTTCTCAAAATACAATATGCAATATGCACATACAAAATAAAGTCAAGACGGACCCATAAACTTTTCTCAATAGACAATGGACAGAGATTTTTATGTGGCCATAAAAAACAAAAAAAAAATTAGGAGTAAATTTTTATTTTGTGACGCTGTTTACTAAGTGTAGTCATTTTTTTTTGTTGAATCCAAGCGTAGTCATTAATGACACAAACAATAAAAACGTAAGTAAATTCTTTAAAATTTCATAAATTTATATGTGAAATTTCATAAATTTATTATCACGGAAGCATCAGTTAATTGAACATCAGAAATTGGTCGTATTTGAAAATAGTTAGACAAACATAAGTTGAGAGTGCTTGGTGAAAAATTCGTAAAAGTGCTAATCTATTTGTAAAAATCAAAGGACAAGCAGAACAGAAATATAAGCCCTCATCTTACTACTTTTAGATTGTGATTATATTAAGCAGAAGCAGAGACAAAAGTTGGCATTTGCCAACACTAAAAATTAATTTTTGAGGAACACTTTTCTTTTTTTTTAGGTTTTTGTGGACAATCTAATAAGCTGAAAATTCATCAAGTTAAGCGAGAATGTTTGAAAGAGAAGAAGTAGAAATCAGAAATACAAGGCCACCAAATCAAATCAGAAGAAGCAGATTTCTAAAGACCACACCCCTGTTTTCAATACTGATTAAATAAACAATCAGACATTTTCAAACAATAAAATAAGATTTATTTTCCTACTAAAATCTAATAATCACTTTTTTTCAGTGTTTGCAAATAATCCATAGACCTGAAGGTCCCCATCTTCCTCCACCCAAAGTATATGATAACTAACAAAGTTCATAAAAGAAAAAATGTAACAATTCTTGAACCTGTAACAATGGCGGTGAGCCCAGAACCGTCAATTCCATTTGTAACTTCTTCAGCCGTGGAAGATGAAGAAAACCCAGAAGCCCCTTTTCCACTGAACGGCCACATATCCTTCGAAATCCCAATCTCGCTCACAATCTTACTTCGATTATTTCTCTGTAAAAAAGTTGGAATGATTTTATCCATTTTCAATTCTAATGGTGAGATGTTACCCAAATATACAGCAGAAACCACCATTAAAATGCTGACGCACACAGAGAAAACCCAATTACGAAGTTTTAAATTTCAGGGACAAACAAACATTCTAAGGCTATTGAGAAAGGGGCTGCTCTGGTTTGCTGCATGGGGATGGAGATATATATATTATATATATAATCACTGCTGATTCAGGGTTTACCAATTATTCATCCCCAAAATTTAATGCTATTTATTTTGTGGGTTTAATAGTAGCAATTTTTGGTTCTGGATTAGAATTTTTTTTAATAAGTTGGGAGTACTGGTTGGAAGGAGGAGAGAAGATAAATTCCAAAGAAACTGAAAAATACAGGGTTCGAACCCTGGTCAATACCCTTATAAAGGATTAGTAATAACACTTGAGCTACAAACTAGTGGTTTTCCTTGATTGGATATATGTATAAGTATTATGTGTAGCAATTTTGGTCTCATAAATATAAAGGGGTAACATATGTGGTCTTGTAAGTGTCATATGTAGTAATTTTGGTATCGTAAATTTTGTTTTTTATGCATTTTTGGTCCCATTGGTTTTAATTTTGTGCAACTTTAGTCCCAAAAGGGTGGAATACTGCAGTATCCATTTGGGACTAAAATTGTGCAGAACTAGAATTTATGGGACCAAAATTGAATAAAAATTAAAATTTACGGTATTGAAATTACTACATAGGATACTTGAAGGACTAAAGGTATCACCCCGATAAATTTACATAACTAAAATTACACAAAAATTAAAATATATGAGACCAAAATTGATACATAGAGTACTTACTGAATACTGAATCAAATATGTGAGTTTCTTATATTTACTGGACTAAAATGGCAATTGCCTATTTTGTGCTGTTCCAGTGTAGCTGTAAATTGTCGTGGAATGGCACTTAATTTTGTTTTAATGCTATTATTTTGTATCGGATGGAGCTAGCCAGAAAATAAATAGTTACTTTTCCAGAAATGATAGGTTAAAAATAATAATTTGTCAATAAATAATTATATTAATTTTAAAAAGTTAGCCCTATGACTATGAGCTCTATCCTGATTGAATGCATATTTAGCTAATGTTAAAATAAAGAAACTATCATTTATTACATTAAATTATTAATTAATGACTAACCAAATACACAAACAATCATAGACGAAGCTATGTAGGGGCCAAGGGGCATTGGGCCCACCTCAAATTTTGAAAAAAAAATAGGAGTATTTTGGTCATTTCACTTTTTAATCTTAAATTAAATAAAAAAATAGAAAAATGAGAAAAAAAAAAGTCTTCAATTATATTGTATTCCTCTTTTCTATTTTGATTTGTGAATTTATAAAAATATGAGTCTTGGTCATTTTTCCATTTTCTTAAAATTTTGTACATTTTTTAGGATCCGTCATATACTTTAACTTGAATTTTTGCATTATTCGCGTATGTCTCTATCTGTCCTCTTTGGTATATTGATGTAATTGTATTTTTTTATTTATTTATGAATTTTAAGATGTGATTGAATTAATACAATGACTTAATCAAAACTTTTACTTATTTTAAATTTGATATATTGTTTTTTATTTTTATATGTGGTAATGGACAAATTGTCCATTTATGTTTTGTAAAAATAAAAAATAGTCATATTTTTCGAAAACATGTTTTTTAGTCATTTTGACACGGTATACCATTCTTGTGTTCTCTGATAAGGTACTTGATTATATTTCAAAAATTGATACGGTACGTTTTTCGGTACCGAGTCATGGACCGGTTCCTAGAAATGAAAAAAAGACAAAATAGGAATTTGAACTCAAAAATGGCTAAAAAAACATGGTTAAAACTATTTTTATTATAGAGAAATGGCCAAAAATTTGACGGACTCTTTTTATATTAATATTATTTGGGCCCCCTCCCCGAAATTCATGGCTTCGTCACTGCAAACAATGTTTTTAAAACGAATCGCGATGTTTTCAAACTCGGACCGAACATCTAATCGGTTTAATAATTGAGTCATTTAGTCATTGGATTACTAGTTCTAACGCTAAATCATATCTAAAAAATCGATTGGCCCCGTTACATTGTATACGTGTGTGTAACAGGTAAGTATGTTGAGTGAGTTTATAATATATATATTATATTTTATATATATATATATATATATATATATTAGGAATAATTACAAAAACACCCCTAAGATTTGAGCTAATTACAAAAAACAGAGATATTTCAAACTTACAGAAACAGTCCCTCAGGTTTGATTATACCTTAAATTTAAGGGGGTAACTTGTAATATTCTTATAAAAGCAAGGGAGATTTTTAAAATATTTTTTTCTTATCAAGGAGAAAATGTAAGATGAAATCAAATCTCAAAATTTTTGGAATTTTTTGTAATTAGTCAGAACCTCAGGGGTTATTTTGTAAGTATCCCTATATATTAATCTGTATATTATATGTGTGCTTGTGACGTGTGTGTGCATGCGTGATAGGATTATAAATTAAAAAGACAATAATGTGATGTGTGTGGTATATATTATAATGTATATGATTATGTCACATATTGTATTGTATATTGTAATTGTAGTTATATTTGTCAATATTAGATTTACGTATATTGTAAGTTTTTCTAAAGAGCGTTGAATAATGTGAAGCGTGTGATGTGTACGTCGAAGTGTGTGAGTGCAAATATTCTAATCGTGCATCTGAGTGCAAAATATTCTAATCAAATATTATAAAATGAACTATGTTAATCAAATATTCTAATCGTGCATCTGAGTGCAAAATATGTGTTTTTTATTTTATTTATGGTTCCAAGTTAAATTGTTTCATTTTATTGTAGGAAATGAGGATATATAGTGAGGAGAGTTAAAGGCTAAAATCATACCAATATATAATTTGCATCGAATCTTTTCTTCTGTTTTAAGGTGGTGAATTTTTACTATTTATTCTTATTAAATATTATAATTGTTTATATTGATGTTTAAAGTGCACATATTACGTCCTGCGAGTTTTGCTCAGTGGATTATGTGATTCTAAAATTCAAGTTGTATGAGTTTATTATGCTATAGGAACTCTATGATGCAATGATTCTATGATGCTATGATTTATATTGCAAGGTTTTTTTTATTAATGTGGTACATGAATTTTATTTAGTTTGAACAAATATGATTTTCCACTGAGTAATTTTGTTCATCCCAATATTTCCAATGACTTTTCAGATGGAGTTTGGCATGGCAGTGAAGAGAAATGACTAAATTATTCTCCATTTTTAATAAAAATAAAATCGATATTGTATGCGAACAAATAATCTAGAGTCTACTTTGGACACTTAATTTTAATGTTTTGTTAAAATGTTATTACCTAGTTATTTAGTTTTTGTGCAATTAGTTTAGAGTTGGCTTTGAAATAAGTTTGACTTTGGCTAAGTCCTATTGACTTACTATCATGGATGATTTTTTTTTTAATTGTTAAATTCGTTTTTGTATTAAATTTTCCATTAAATATTAAATTCTTATGTGTTTTCTTTAATACTATTAATTTTTTCAAAATGTTCAAACTTTCCTTTTAGGTGTGGCACTCTGGTATATCCTAAAATCGCTCCGCCTCCTTGAAACTAAATTCCGCCCGAACTCCGCCATAGATCTGCACAAAAGGGAGGTCGGAGGGTTGCTCCGGCGTGCCCTCTCTGATGCTTAAGTCAGAAGAGTATTTAATAAGAAAGAGGCGAAAATATAAAAAAATATGTAAAAAGTATGTTTAGGGTAGAAATAAATCTGGACTTGGGCTTTTATAGCTTAGCTCTGATTAGAGTTTCCGTAAAATCCGGATTCAGTTACGATTTGGTAACAGAATCATGATTAAGATAAGATCGAATCTTCTGGAACCCTAATTTACTGATCAGTTCGGTCGGCGGCCGATGCCCACTACTTCAGCTCATCACCTCGGTCATATTTTACAAGGTTAAGCTTGGAACTTTTTTTTCCCCTAAAAAAAAAAGTTCCAAGCTTAACCTTGTAAAAAATCCTTACTATAATTATTGTTGATCTCCTGTTTACTTAAACTTATATCTTGTTAATTCATCAGCTAGTCAACTCCTCAAGTCATCAGCTCATCCCTTAAGTAAAATATTTTTATTCGTCCAAGGAAATTATACAACATCATCTTGCCAATAAGACCTCACAGTTCAGCCCCATCACAAGGCTTCTTCAGGTCAGTCCAACTACAAAAGTTCTTCAATTCGGCCCATAAAATCATCCAATATTGACCCTTATCATATTCCAAGTTGTTTTTTATTTTCTTTCATTTCAAACGAAATTATATTTTTATTAAAAAAGAGGCGTTATATTATATTACCCAAATTGAATATCAGGGGAAATTATTAGAGGTCAATTTGTGACATGACACGATAACCCGACACGAACCTAATACGAATTTAACAGGTACAAGTATAAGTCTTAGCATATTTGCGTTAAAACCAGGTCGGATACAGTTAACACGTTAAATAAATAGGTTAGGTTATGTCGACTCGCGGGTCGACACGATTAACCTATTTAACCCATTTAAATTTATAATGACATATTATTTTCATATTTTGTAATGTTTTAATTAGTTATATGATGATGGACAAATTATTGAATGCATTTTCTAATAATTTAAAGTAATTTTTATTTATAATTTTAGCTTTTTGTCTTTTTGTTTTTTATTTTTTTCATGTAATATAGGTTTTTCGTGTCGTGTTCAAGTTACCTGTGTCATAAACGTGTCGTGTTCGTGTTGTGTATCTTGACACGAATAATTAAACGTGTCGTATTCGTGTTCGTGTCAAACATGGCACATTGCATGCCCGTGTCCAGACACGACCCGCGAACACGAAACACGACACAATTGACACCCCTAGAAAATATGTGCAATTTTACTATACATGTGTTCCTTCAATTTTTATAATAAAATAAATAAAAACTTATTTACAAAAAAAATTAAACTAAATTGTTGGGATCACCGATTTTCAGATTTTTTTGCTAGGTGCGGCGATGATTTTTTTTTATCCACCCAATTTTAATACGTAATTGAATCGAGCATGTGACCAATTATCTGTTAAACCAATTGAACTAACTGTTAAACCGATTGAACTGACCAATCCGATCTCAATCTCACAACATTTCATACACATAAACAAAACATAAATATGTATTGTTAATTATTTAAATACATCACCGGTCCAATAGAAAAGTGAGAGTACAAAATTTAAATAGAACAATCAACAAATTGATACACAATATAAAGTACGGACCATATTCTTATTTCACTTTGTATTCCACTAAGTACGGACCATATTCTTATTTCACTTTGTATTCCACTTATTTGATGAATGACCCTCATATTCCATTTAAATGTTTATGAAATATGAATAACATCCATACATACACAAGTCAAAGAGTCTGGATCCTTTATTCTAAAGTTTGTTTCACTTTGTATTCAAAATATGTTATATACACGTCAAATATTAATTAATGATGTCATCTATACATGACTTAAAATAATTCAGAATAAAGAAATACAGTAACATGAATCAGATATTATTTTCCACATTTCAGTTCTATCTCTATTCCATGCATATAAACGACACATGTACAACTATTACATCAACAATGTATGTGTAGCATTCATCCGATGTAATATGACGTGGAACACCATATGAAACAAGAAATCTCACAACTATTACAACTACGACATCACAATATTGCGGATGAGATCCTCTATGATGTTTCATCTTTTATTCTACCGCATGTATGATTGTCACGTGTATAAAAATTACTATATTAAAACCCCACAATTTAACCTTGATTTATGCTCCGAAATTAATATGGTAATTTATGTATAAGAAAGAAATCAAAGATTGTTCGTTAAGAAGAAAAGAAAAAAGAATAGAAAAAGGTAAACACAATCCCTTGTTAAAGATCTCATCCGACAATATTATACCGTGTCGCTCATCTGATGTATGTAATGGAATATATGGAGTGGAACTAAACCAGAAATCTCAATCCCAATCATATAAATATGGTAAAGGCCATGATTTATTACGAGCAACTCTGAGAAAAGATTAAGACGACAAATTTACATCTTACAACCTAATCCCAACATTTCACTAGTAGCTCCCCCAAAAAAAAAATATACAAAACTGAAAACACACACAAACACAAACATTCATCAATTATCCTTACTTTTGGCATTAGAATAATAAATCTTGAAAGCCTTTGGCAGATAAAAAGGCAACAAAAACCCAAACAAATTAAAGCTCCAATACACCATATTCGCCACCGCAAGCCCTCTCCCCACAGTCAACCTACGAACACTCCCACCATAACCGACCTCCACCTTCGAGATCTCATTCTTCAACCACTCCACAATACTCAGAACCCTCATCGAGTTATAGAAAACCGGTATAAGAGTCCGAACCGGCAGCGAAAACCCGCCCGAATACGAGATCCCCTCCATGAAAACCTGGCTCGCCAACAGGAACACGTGTGGGGCCGCGTTTTTGATCCCCTGTTTGTCCCCCTCGTAGATGCCTTCGAAAATGTACGCGATCGGGAGGAAAAGCCCGATTACTGACCCGATTAGGACGTAGAGTGTTAAAAGCGTGTTTTTGTCGCCGAAGAGTGGCGGATCTGGGTGGGGGGAGGTTTGGGTTTGTGGAAACGCGACTTTTGAGATGAAGTAGAAGTAGAAGAGGGAGAAGACGACGGAGGCGAGATCCTCGACGCTTACCATGCCGCTGGCGGAGAGGACGATCGCCACCGCGAGGGCGTTGAGCTGCCGGAAAGTGAAGAAACTGCGGCGGGGGCGGGGCGGTTGTTTTTTTCCGGTGGGTTTGGGTACGTACGGTTCGTGCGGTTCCTCTTTGGGGAGGGTTATGTCGCATGGTGGGCCGACACCACCTGACATTTTCTTTTTTTGTTGATTTTTTTTTCTTTTTTGTTTCCTGATCAGAACAGAACGTTATACAATTTTAACGTGGATGTGAAAGAAAAAAGATGAGATTTATCTGTCGAAAAAATAGAGAATTTGGGGGAGGAGGTTTTTGAGAGAGGAGGGGGATTTTGAGGTGGTCGGAGGTGGAAGGTACACGTGGCAGTTGATGAGGCATTGGTGTGGGTGCGTGTCTTGTAAAGGGGGAGAGCTGGTCCGATATTAGAGGATGTTCTTTTGATATATATAATCACGGGACTATTTATGACCAATTTGATCTCATATGTTTTAAAATTGAAATGAAAATGCTTATTAAGTTATTATGCATTTGGACTCGGACATATAATGCCCAAACCTTATGCAAGGAGGTAAAAATCGATCCAAGCTATTCGATACTCGACTTGAGATTGATCGTTAAAAATTTGTTTGAGTTCGGTTTGTTAACATAACAAACCAAATTCGAACACAATTTTTCATTCGAAAATAATAAAAGTTCAGCTCAAGCTCGTCTCGTTTAATAAAAAATTATATAGTATGTGTAAGAATATCAAGTTACTCGAACTTGAGTTGTATTCGGCTTTTTTTAAAGCTTGTTCAAGCTTGACTTGATTGATATATAATCAAACTAAATTTAAATATAATTTTTGAAGCTCAATAAATATTTAAACAAGTTTGAACAATACTATATTGATTTATGAAGATAGACTACTATAATTCAAATTGAGTATTACCTACTCTAGGATAAATATGAGGAAAGATGACATATGTATTGAGTATTACATGAGTTAGATTACAGTAATTCAAACTATTTCCATTCAGATTTTGTATTGTACATTTTTCTTTAGATTTTTGGATTGTATTAGTTTTCCCGAGAAAATTAAGAATATGTTTAGTTGAAATTCAAATAGAGAATATATATATATATATAGATTTAGAAATGATATGATTTTTTTTTGTTAGAATATTATTAATAATTTTTTTTTTTGCATGAAAGTGCATGATAGAAATAAAAATATATCTAGAAGTGTTTTTAAAATATATTTTTCATACTTATTGAGTTGTATTAGTAATTAGTTGAGATGGTGATGTGATGGTGTGAATGACAAGTGAATTTTTAGAGACTCCTAGGAACTAGAACCGGAACCGACCTACACGGTTTTGGTTCCGGTTTTGGAACCGTTGACTACGGTTATGGTTTAGAAACCGTTGACCACAGTTTTGGTTCCGATTTGGAACACGATTTCGGTTCCATTTGGTCACCCCTATTAGAGAGTACAGATTTAGAAATTGGTTACTTTCAGTGGACAAAAATTCAAACAAACATATTTTTTTTATTTCTATTAACAGTATAAAACTGAAAATAAAGACTTGAAAATGGGAACATACAACCGTACATGGGCTTAGGGCGCGATTGGATGTGAGAGAGATTCTATTTTCGTTCCGCTGGAGAATTTTTTTTTACGAAACATGCGATTGTTTATGAAAATTTTCAGAAAATATATTATTATCTCACTTTCACTTTTTCTCATTTTTTCTCTTATAAATCATATCTACACATTTTTTCACAAAAACTAATGGGTAATTTAACAAAATGTGGTATTTGTGAGATTTTTTGGCAAAATTGTAGTGGATTTGGGAGTGTTGATAAATTTAAGTGTGGGCGCTATTAGCAATAGCGCCTGACAATTGGGCGCTATTGCTAATAGCGCCCAAGCTTTTTTTTTTTATTTTTTTTCTTTGTTTTGGCGCTAGTTTGACTAGCGCCCAAAGTTAGTTTAGTTTTTTTTTCTTTTTGATTTTTTATTTATTTAATAATTAATTAATTAATGAAATTTTAGCAAAAAAAGATTAAAATTATTCGAATAAATCTCCAGAACCGAACCATAAAAAAATCTATGTCTCGAACCGTATCGAAAGTTTGGGATGGTTCGGGACGGAGATTCGGTTATGATGGGATGATACGGTATGGTTAGTTTTTTCTTTTGATTTTTTATTTATTTAATAATTAATTAATTTATGAAATTTTAGCAAAAAAAAGATTAAAATCATTCGATTAAATCTCCAGAACCGAACCATAAAAAGAATCTATGTCTCGAACTGTATCGAAAGTTTGGGACGGTTCGGGACGAAAATTCGGTTATGATGGAACGATACGGTATGGTTAGGGGCAGAGATTAGTCATAAATAAAGTACAGAAATTTGAAAAAAAAAAGAAATTAATATAAAAATCACCAAAGGGATATACTTCTAGTTTTTTTTTAGTGTAGTCTCAAAATAAAAACTAAAACCAAAAGGTTCGAGACATAGATTCTTTTATGGTTTGGTTCTGGGGATTTAATCGAATGATTTTAATCTTTTTTTTTGCTAAAATTTCATAAATTAATTAATTAATTATTAAATAAATAAAAAAAAAACTAACCATACCGTATCGTCCCATCATAACCGAATCTCCGTCCCGAACCATCCCAAACTTTCGATACGGTTCGAGACATAGATTTTTTTATGGTTCGGTTCTGGATATTTAATCGAATGATTTTAATCTTTTTTTGCTAAAATTTAATTAATTAATTAATTAATTATTAAATAAATAATAAATAAAAAAACTAACCATACCATATCATCCCATCATAACCGAATCTCTGTCCCGAACCATCCCAAACTTTCGATACGGTTCGAGACATAGATTTTTTTATGGTTCGGTTCTGAAGATTTAATCGAATGATTTTAATCTTTTTTTGCTAAAATTCCATAAATTAATTAATTAATTATTAAATAAATAAAAAATCAAAAAAAAAAACTAACCATACCGTATCGTCCCATCATAACCGCATCTCCGTCCCGAACCATCCCAAACTTTCGATACGGTTTGAGACATAGATTTTTTTATGGTTTGGTTCTGGAGATTTAATCGAATGATTTTAATCTTTGTTTGCTAAAATTTCATAAATTAATTAATTAATTATTAAATAAATCAAAAAAAAAACTAAACTAACTTTTGGCGCTAGTCAAACTAGCGCCCAAAACAAAGAAAAAAAATAAATAAAAAAACGCTTGGGCGCTATTAGCAATAGCACCCAATTGTCAGGCTAATAGCGCCCACACTTAATTTCTTCAACATTCCCAAATCCACTACAATTTTGCCAAAAAATCTCACAAACACCACATTTTGTTAAATTACCCAAAACTAATCATTATTACCCAATTCTCTCACAAATTTCACTACTGACTCACTCACAAATTTCTAACTACCAATCATATCCAATCATTATTTTACTATTTTTAAATCAAATCAACTCTCATTATTACCTTTTCATCTCACATCCAATCACACTCTTTTTTTTTTTCCGGAACGATAGATAGATTTCATTCGAAACATTAAAAACGGGACAAAATTTTTTTAACCACTATTCTCTAGCAAAATGAAATTTTTTAAAATGAAAGCATATCCAATCGCGCCTCATTTTTTTGAGCAAATGAGGCAAATTACCCACTTGGGATAGGTGATAGAGTTTTTTGACATGTAGGATAAAAAACATAGTTTTCTACCCACTTTTGGTGTTCTTTTACCACAATACCCTTGAGGCTTTAAATGCAAGCCTTTAATATGTATTTCTCTCTATTGCAATTAAATACTCCCAATACATAACATACGTGAACACTCTCTTCTATTTTGCACTTCATTTTTTCTCTCTCTTCTTCTTCTTCTTCACAAAATATCAAGAAGTTATTTTTGTGGCCTTTCATCACCAAAATCGCACCAAAAAATCGAATAACAAGGTAATGTTCTTCTCCTCCTAATTAGTTAACCTTGTTTAAATCGTTCAAGACCAATATATTTGCAAAATATGTGAAGTGTTTTGTGAAAGGGAAAATTTTCTGCATTTATGAAACACAATGCACGATATCGTGCCCTGTATTAGGCACGATATCGTGCCCTTTATTAGACACGATATCGTGTTGTATATTAGGCACGATATATCGTGCCCTATATATAATCCCAATATATCGTGCCTAATATAGGGCACAATATCGTGCTTGTTTTGTAGAATAGGCACGATATCGTGCCTCAATGAAAAATGGGCACGATATATCGTGCCCCAGTACAAAACAGGCCCTTTTTTATGTGTTCTTGCATTTTTTAATATTTTTTCTTTGTATGTAGATGAACTCTCGCTATCTTGTTGTTCGATTTGGTGGTCATTGGGAAGGTTTAGAATATAAAAATGGTGAAGAAGAAGTTGCACGTATTAAACCGGGCAAAATGAATTATAGTGAAATATTGGAGGAGGTTTATGGTGTTGTTGATGTTGATAGGGGCGTATACGATTGTATAATGCATGCTAATATGCTATTGTAGATATTTCTGGAAACAAACTTGGGAAGTTAAAGTTGAAAAACGATGATGAAATTGAAACTGCGTTTGGGAACACCGAGTTACCAGTTATTTTTGTAACACTGAAAAGAAAAACGATGGGTGAGACTAGTTTGCATAATGTATTGAGAGGTCAGTCTGAGCATAATCGAGTTGAGAACGTTGAAGGTCAACAAGGTGTTGGTGGAAGTTTTATGCAACTAATGGCTAGTCAGAATGATTTGTCAACAGTCATTGGGTCTAATTATAACTACATGCAATTTCTTGGTTTTTAACAATACGGTGTATCGCAAATCAATCTATATAGTCATGCAGTAAGGCCTAGTGGAGCACCTTTTATGCCTATGAACAATGTTCCAATTATTGATCATCCGCGTCCACTATCACCTACAGTTAATGTTCCAAATATCAATTGACCGGGACCTAGTATAAGGCCAAGCAATGAAGATGGCTATTATCCTGATATGGGTTGTGATAATAGTGATGTTGATGTTGGTTGTGATAATAATGAAATTAATTATGGTGCAAACTACAGTCCAAATGATTTTGGTGAGAACTACACTGCTGGTGATGTTGGTACTGACGTTGAAGCTAATAATCAATTTGAAAATGACCAAAGAACGCGTCTTTGAATTTGAGGAATTTTGTGAGTGGAGACGTGAAGCGGAGAGAAGTATTTCGAAAACCAAAACCAAGATGCAGCAGAAGTACGAAGTGCTAACTTACATCCAATATCCATAGAGACAATATGGACGAAACAATAGTGCCCACAGGACGAAGTTGGGTGATTCCTGGTACACTCTCGCACGTTCCAGTTCCTCCCAAGGAACCTGCTAGGTTGGAAGCATCTGGTGGGACATTGCGCCAAGGAGCAACATACATGAGCAAAACTGAATTGGATATCGCACTAGGCATGTATCACCTTGAAAATCAAGTCGAGTATCAAGTTGAATGCTCGGATAAGACTCTTTTTCATGCAATATGCAAGTATGAACGATGCCCTTTTCGAATGCGTGCATATGGAAAGAATGGTATTTGGAGAGTAGGGAAGTTTGACAAGCACCATGGATGTGGGTTAAATTTGAATGACAATGCATCTAGGCGGGTGCATTCTAAAGTAGTAGGTGCGTATTTTGCATCTAGATTACTAGTGGAACATTCTGCGCTCGTGCCAAGAGATATGATAGCGGAGTTGGAATCGTGACATGGGCTTAAAATGAGTTATAATGTTGCGTTGAGTGCAAAGCATCATGCCTTTGGGTTGATATATGGAGATAGCAACAAGTCATTCAATCTAATTCCGACATACTT
This sequence comes from Rehmannia glutinosa, assembly GCA_016081115.2. Lineage (NCBI taxonomy): Eukaryota > Viridiplantae > Streptophyta > Magnoliopsida > Lamiales > Orobanchaceae > Rehmannia > Rehmannia glutinosa. Next base: position 376,501 of record JABTTQ020003426.1, on the reverse strand, counting down.
ACACATGTTGAATTTAACGAATCCTAGATCGGTAACTAGATGGAAGTCGGATAATTTTAATAGATTCAAGTACGTGTTTTTTGCTTTGCATGCATCAATCACTGGATTCCAGAACAATGCCCGCCAGTTATTGTGATTGATGGAACACACCTTAAAGGCAAATACCGGGAATATTGTTTGTGGCGAATAAAAAAGATGGTAATGAACATTTTCCCACTTGCTTTGTTGGAATCGGGGATGTTGAAAACGATGATTCCCGGACATGGTTTTGAGACAGGTTGAGAGATGCTTATAATTGCCCTCGTGATCTCATCGATTGTTTCGATCAAAGACAAGAGTATCGATAATGCCATAAAAGCGAAGATACCCGGAAGCATCACATGGGCTTTGCAATTATCATTTGCGAGAATAATTTGGCTCAATACGGTCAACATATAGTAGCAATGTTTAGGAATGCAAAGATATTCATACCGCCGTGAATATTATGATAAGTATTTTGAAAACATAAAAGTTGCTAGTGAGACGGGTGCGTTTAAGAAGTTAGAACGTGCGGGGAAAGACGATGGTCTCGAGTTAAGTGTCTGTCCGGCGTTATGGGTTCATGACATCAAACTCAAATTTGAGCTTCAATAGTCGGTTATTATGGGCCGAAAGTTACCTGTTTGTTCTCGGCTTGAGTGTGTGCTCGGACTATTATTGAAAAATGGTTTTATAAACGACGCACTGCTGCTAATGAAAAAGATCAAGAGCTAACACTTGAAGCAACCACAAGATTAAATGGTGCAGTTGAGATAGGTCGTAGAATGGATGTACAATGTCTTAGTAATGTGAAGTACAAGGTGAAAGATGGAACAAAGACTTATTTGGTTGATTTATCCCAAAGAACGTGAAGCTGTCGAGAATTTGAATATGAATTGATGCCTTGCGCCCATGCATCTGCAGCAATTAGGTATAAAAAATTTAAAATTTGTATCAATATTTTCACATAATTCGTTCAATATTTTCAAACAATTGTTTGTTTATTTGTGCAGGAAGGCGAACCTCAATATCTATTCATTTGTTGCCCATTATTATAAAAATGAAAATCTTCAACAAATGTGGGCGGATGAAATTTTACCAGTTCCTGATCCGAGTGAATGGGTTCTACCACAAGAGGTGCGAGACTTAGTATGCAACCCTCCAAATAACCCGAGACAAGCAAGTAGTCCTAGACAAAGTAGAGTTCATTCCGTTGTTGAATCATCAAGTAATCGTTCACGTAAGAGTCAAATTTGTTCAAGGTGTGGGGGTGCTGGCCACAATTGCGTCAAATGCACTATGTCATTGCCGCTTGATGAGCGCGAAAGTGCCTCAGTGACACAAATGTCCTTCGAGACAAGTGCGTAGTAAGAAGAAATGTGGAATATGCCGAGCAGATGATCATACCCGTAGAAAATGTCCGAGACGTCCGGATGATGAAAATTAGGCAAAATTTTATTTCAAATGTAACACTATATTAGAAAAACACACTAAGAGCTGAAACTCAGTAGTCATTTTGTTCTGATAATCATGTCAGTAGTGCCCTTTATATAGTGCGAAATATATAGGGCACGATATCGTGCCAAATATAAGGCACGATATATCGTGCGAAATATATAGGGCACGATATTTCGTGCCAAATAAAGGGTACGATATATCGTGCCAACTATATAGGGCACGATATATCATGCCAAATATAGGGCACGATATATCGTGCCAATTATATAGGGGCACAATATATCGTGCCAACTATATAAAGCACGATATCGATATCGTGCCTTATTATATAAATGGCACGATATATCGTGCCCAATTGTAGTTTTTCTGTTCTGTTTTTGTGGATTTATTATCTGCTAATTGTAACTCTTTTAATTTAAAGAATTCTTGTTTTTTAAACAAAATGAATATTTAATTTAAATAACTCAAAAATATTTAGAAGATATACAACAATATGTACTACAACTCCCAAGTACTACTATCAGTACTGTACTGGTAAACCTGTTGTGCCATATTCTTCCTTATCTCTGGAATCGACTGCTCCACATACTTCCTATTAATCTTTTGTGTGATACAACTAATGATGGAATGTATGGCAAATACACCACAACTGGTGGGGTCGTTCTGCAAAAAACAATCTTTCGGCTGCGCATGGACAAGTTCCCACTCGCGGCGGACAGGCTCCTTACCTAAGGCTTCGTAGTAGCCAGCGCGAATGAGTACACATGGGAGCATGCGACGGAGGGGACGTGTGTCGGCACGCCGATTGGCAAAACTATCATCTGTGTATCGGGCACGTACAGAGTCGTACATATGTACTTTGGCTCTACGTAGATCCAGTCTGCACACGACAAAATGGCCCGATAAATTCACGATCATGTACACCTGGGGGAAAACAAAATCAGTAAATAATCAAAAAAATTTGAATGAAAAAAATGAATAAACTAGCCAAAAAAATAATTAAATTCAAGTATACATGCGGTACGACACTCCATGGACCAGGATTACCCCATCCTGGAGATCCGTCTTTGACACAACCTCGACCAACTCATCCAGCTCTGTCAGGAGGAATCTCCTCCATGGTCGCTAGGTCATATCTTTGTGTCGTCGGAGGATCCGTACCATGCATACCATTCCATATAAGTCGTATGGAATCCTACACATTGAAAAATATTTATAAGCTAACAAGTATCATTTATTATGTTTACAGTGAAATGCGAGACACATAATAAATAAACTAACCGAAAATGTCGTAGATACAATCCTATAAGTCCCCTTTTTCTTCTCATGAGGCTCAACCCCAAGAAAATGGGGATCGTCTTTGTAGTATGGACAGTATGCATTTATATCTTTGTCAGAAATGAAAGAAATCGATATTAATCGATAAAATATTCATCAACTAAATAATGCAAAAGAAACTTACATCATTTTCCAACTCTATCGTTGGATCCGCCATTTCCTTAAAAATGATGGCCCAACAAGGCTGAAAGCCCCACGTTCCTCCCGCATTGGACCTCAAATATTAAGACAATGGAATATAAGATGTTAATACTAAGACGATAAGACAAATGCAAAAATATTTACTTACTCTTTATTAGACTTTAAGAAGCGGGTAAACTCCCTCTCGGTCGGGGCTAGCTTGCGAGACCTAGGATCCCTGAATGGGCTGCGAATATGCCGCGACGGCTGCCTATCCCGAACCTGGATCAAGGAAGTAGGCGGTGAGGGCAAATCTGGAGAGGGCGCTCGTGGACCAGAGACCACGAGTGTCGGAGAGGGAGCTCGAATAGGAGACGGCAATGGCCTCGGAATCGTGACTGACACTCATGGTCGCGGAGAATGTGATAACACGGGCATAATAGGAGTCGACAATGGCGGAAGAGAAGTCGACAATGCCGGATGAGGAGGAGGAGTCGACATGGCCGGAGGAGGAGGAAGAGTCGTCACTACCGGAGGAGGGTGAGGAGTCGACATGGCCGGAGGAAGAGAAGGAGGAGGAAGAATCGTCACTACTGGAAGAAGGGTCGATACTGCCGGAGGAGGGGGATGAGTCGACATGGCCAGAGGAGGAGGAAGAGTCGTCACTACCGGAGGAGGGGGAGGAGTCAACATGGTCGGAGGGGGAGGAGTCGACATGGTCGGAGGAGGAGGAGGAAGAAGAAGAATCGTCACTGTTGGAGGAAGAGTCGATACTGCCGGAGGAGGAATCAACATGGCAGGAGGAGGAGGCGTCTGCTGCGATTACTGGCTCGGATATCTCTGACTGCCATGCACGAAGTCATCGTACTGATCAAGGTGTGGGAATAGATGCCTAATCTCCTCCTGAACAAGGTCCGGAACCCGACCTATCTCCTGATCTAGGCGTCTGTCCAAGCGAGAACCCACCCTCCTCTGAGATGACAGTTTCTAACCGAGAAACGACATCATCGACTCGTGTCTCCAATCGAGCGAACCGCTCCTCTCAGGCGCTCTCTCGAATCAAGCACTAATCTCCTGCGCATAACACCCCGCATCGGTGTCAACATACATATCTGCCGCTCACAGATGGATCAACACGAGTATCCTGACGGATGATGGATCATCATCGCTGCATACTAAGTCGTGGACGATGATGGATCAACACGTGCATCCGCCGCCCCGGTGATGCGTCCATCTGTTTTGGTCATCTAAAGGATCATCAACCCGATGGGATGATGGGCCATCTGCCCTAGCCGCTTCTCCGCCTCAATCGCAGGAGTAGTAGTGTCCGCCTCAAACGGGTCTACCTCTCCCCTCCCCGCCTTACCTCGACTCGCCCCTTAAAAGATTTACCCTCTGCCCCGCCAATAGGGGCTGGGTCAAGTCGAATCGACACTCCTCTCTGCCATAGGGGTTGGGGTCATCGAATCTATACTGCATTCTCCGCTAATAGGGAACTCTTAATAACAAAACGCCTAAGCCGCTCAGGATTTGATCGAGGAATGGCCATGAACGGCTACCAATGGCAATCCATACGAGGTAAAACTAACAGTCTGTTGGTGTGTATAATGCAGATGCAAGTTACGCTCCGCACAGTCGGCGTTAACCCAAAAGATCGATGATTTGGCAATTCCTAAACCACCACCGCACGTTTTATCTTGTGAAACTTGTGGGGGATTGCATAATCATCAGGATTGCCCACACACAATACCTCACGCTAAACAAGCTAATTACATTGGGAATCAAGGCAGAAATTACCCAAGTAATCCTTACAGCAACACATACAATCCTGGGTGGCGACAACATCCTAATTTCGGTTGGGGAAACCAAGGCCAAGTACGACCTAATCCCAATCTTGATCTACACACGTCTCCCAGATTTCAGCCAAATCAAGGTAAGCCTAACTTGGAAGATCTTATAACAAAGTTTGTGCAATCAACAGATACCCGATTCCGGTGTAAAACATCCTCGAGAAATCAAGAGGCATCTATCCATAACTGGAAAATCAAATAGGCGGATTGCGAAGATGATTTCCAAAAGGCCACAAGGTAGTTTGCCGGTAATACTGAGCCAAACCCAGGGGAGCACGTAAAGGCAATCACCATCGCTTTTCCACATGAGCATGATTATGCCAATGCCGCCATGCGAGAAATACGTGGAGGATGACATGCCCAAAGAAAAGCTCATGAAAAAAGAGATTGCGAGAATCTGAAGCCCAAGATCCCTTACCTGAGTCTAACCGAAGAAGATAGAAGGGAGGACAAATTTGGTAAGTACCTTGATTCTTTCAACAATTACATGCCAATATTCCATTTGTTGACCCTCATTCAAAGCATGTTATGGATCTTAATGACATCATTCCTAGTGAAAATAAGCTCAACAAATTATCAAATGTGCAATTGAATGATAAATGTCCTTCCAATGAACTACCACAAAAATTTAATGATCCAGGAAGTTTTATTATCCCTTGCACAATTGATGGTTTACCTGTTGATAGAGCACTAGCCGACTTGGGAGCTAGTATCAATGTGATGTCTTATGAAACATTCACGCATGCGAGATTAGGTGAACTTAAACCTATTAGGATGGACATTCATTGGCCGATAAATCGATTAAACATCCTGAGAGTATTATTAATGATGTGATAGTCAAGATTGATAAATTCATGTTCCCGATTGATTTTGTTATTCTTGACATGCATGATGATATTGATGTTCCTCTAATTCTTGGCGTCCCTTTCTTGGCTACTGGCTAAAATCTATCATTGATGTGCATGAGGGAAAATTAACTTTGAGAGTAGGGGATGAACAAGTAATTTTTAAAATTCATGTTGATATTGAAAAGGATACTACTTGTTCTTTTGTCGATTCAATTCATTTGCATGATGAGAAACTCTTGGAGAAAAGTGTTGTCCAAAGTCCATGTTGGAAGCTTATGCCCAAAAAGGGGACCAGAAAGGTCGAAATGCACATTTTGAAACTTGAGGTTGGGGGTAGTTCTCCTAAACACCAAAGGGATTTTCATAAGTTTGAAGCTCCGCCCGACTAATCTCCACATTTAGGTGAGTTAGTCCAACTATACGACTTTAAAGAAGCGCTACCCGGGAGGCAACCCGATGTTTGTGTGCAATTGTTTTCATTTATTTTTATTTTATTTTATTTTCTTTCAAAATAATCACAAGTCCTTAGAGTCATTTTCAAATCATTAAAAAAAAACTCTTGAGCTTTCTTGCTTGTCCTAATTGGGAATATTTAAGATTTCACGGTATTCGAGTTGTGTGTTGCTTAACTTTGATTAGGTATGAAGATGCCGTTGAAAGTCCCGTACCAAAACAACCCAACGGTCGCTCAACACCGATTCCACTATTGTAGTAAGGTCGTATTTTTCTTTTTCCACCTCTTTTATATCATTCTAATTTCTTTGTTTTTTTTTAGTGTTTTGTGTGTGTTTGTCCATTTCTTTCTTTCACATTGAGGACAATGTGAATCTTAAAGTTGGAGGTGGGTATAATAACATTTTCGGAATGCTTGTGTGTTTGTTTTCAAGAGATGTGATTTTTTTTTTTTTAACAAATTGAGTATTTGCTAGTCAATAACTTGGCCCAATTATACCTATATTAACTTGTTAATTTGTGTTTTCAGTGTGAAGCAATTGATTGTCTAGGATAGATTGACGTGGATGCGGGCTAAATTTTGACGAGATTTCCAACACCATAAATACTTGATGTGTTAAGGCATATACGACGATACTTAGTGCTATGAACTTCCGAGAACTCATGATTTAGTAGTGGTTAACTAGTTGTTAAACCAAGCTTGTGAATTAAAAAAAAGAGAAAAAAAATAATAAAAAAAAATGAAGAAAAAAAAACGGACCAATCGAGATTATACTCCTCTATTTGTTGTTGCTTAGTAATTAGGAGCATTCATGAGCCCCATGTTTGTCTTTTACGTAAAACGGCGACACGAATATGAGTATGGAAAACCACCCTAGGAGTGTTTGAACAGAAATTCAAAATATAAACCTAGTGGAAGCATGTCTCGAAAGGTCCCAAAAAAAAAGAACGAAAAAAAAAAGAGGAGAATGAATACTCCTTGACTTCTCATTCCAATAAAGTTCAAGAAGCTTGGTTATATGACTAGTAAGCTAACTACAATGATCTATTGAATTCTTGTATTTTCATGGCGTTATTGAATTGAAGTTGTTTATAACTATCGATTTGTGGAGTGATGATTTCAAGTCTGAATAATGCGCCAGATATTACGATCTTTCTTGACAATCGATCGTTTTACAAAACTATGTTTTTACTTAATGGTTAATTCGGGTTGAGAAGGCGAAGAACTTGACTACTTATGTTCAATATGTTGAAAAAAAATCATCTTTGTATGTTGTGATTTATTGAATCCCTCTTTTTGATATAATGTTTTGCTTGAGGACAAGCAAAGTTCAAAGTTGGAGGTGGTTTGATAAGGGTCTTTTTATGCACGTTTTATGTGTATATTTGAGTAGAATTCGAGTTATTTTATTGTTAGTTTTGTAAATTTTGATTGTACATAGTTCATATTACTCCGAGGTGCTTTTATTGATGTAGATTGACCATTCGGGCTAATTTTGGTGAATTTAGGACCATGGATTCATGTCAAAACATACCGGGAGTTTAAGGATGCAAAAACGCTCGAAATGCCAAGCCAAACGCGTCATTTCGGGGCCTTTTTGGTCCAACACGGGCAGGGGTGTCGGGCAACACGGCCGTGTTCACCGGAGCTAAAAACTCGATTTTTTCGCACAAAATAGACCTCCCGACACGGCCAGGCCATGTTCCCAACACGGCCGTGTCGAGACACGGCCTGGCCGTGTTGGGAAGCACGGCCATGTCTCCCGATTCCCTGTGTGATAAAACAAAGACGGCCCGGCCGTTACGGCGACACGGGCGTGTCCGGACCTCTTTTGCAACTTTTCTTTGCGGAATTTGGGAAAACTCACCAACCAACCCATTTTGGCCACTTTTGTACACTTTTAACACCTATTTTGCTGAAACATGTTTCCATGTCCCTCCTCAATCACTTGAATACAAGAATTCACCAACCAACAAGGAAAATGGGGTGATTGTTTAATAAAAGAGAGTATTATCAATGTATTGGTTGCCTATAAAAGCGAGGTTGAAATTGGGAGATTCATTCATTAGATACTCGGAAATATTCATTGTATTCACTTCATTAAGTAGAATTGGGATCAAGAGGTCTTGGAGAAGAAAGCTTGGGCAATATTGGAGAAGAAGACTTGGAACAACATCATCAATCAAGGAAGAAGTCCATTAAGATTTTTGAGAAAGATAAGTACACCATGTCTATAATACTTAAATCTTCTTGTGTAATTTACTCTTTTGTCAAGATCATGAGTAGCTAAAATCTTAGTGTTTGAGTGTAATGAACTCTAGAATGGATTTGTGATTGAGGTTTGTATGTTTTTAATAAAATTATCATGTCTTGTGTGATTCACTTATATCATGCTTATCTCAATTGAGTTAATATTTCCGGTATATTAATTTGATATCTTTTCTTCATCGGATGTCGAAAGATTTATGGTGAAAAAGAAATTGTATAAGTGAAAAGAGTTGCATGCAATCCTAGATATAGGGCGACATAAATCTTCCGGATTATGGTCAAACCTAATATGGGAATTCATAAATCGTTATAATGCGATCTTGGGGTTTTAACTAGAAAGAGATTTCATTAATCAACTTGAGATTAGGAGTTTTTCGCCTTGAGAAAGGGATTAACTTAAATCGAATTTCTACAAATCCACATAACATGAGATTTTATTAAAAGAGGTTGGTTTTTGCTTAAGGGATTATGGTTGAATTTTTAACTTGTCAAATCACAAAAACATTCTAGAGGGATTTACATTCAAACACACTTCTATCTCTTGATTTCTTATTCTACAAATTTTACTTCATTTTTACATTTATAATTTAGATTCTTTTTTTTTTATCAAACAAAAACTCGAAAATTGTTAGATTAAATAACAAAAAGACTAGTAATTATCGATCTTACAATCCTCGTGGGAATGACACTCGGTACTCAATAATCTATACTATAAAGCGATTGGTGCACTTACCTACGGTTTTAAAGGTAGCTTTTGAGCCATCAAGTTTTTGCCGCTTTTGGGATTGTAATATTAAGAACGCCTTATTTTTGTTAATTTAATCATTTTTTTACTTTATCTTTCTTTTTATCTATATTTGTAAGTCTTGTATTATTCTTATCATCTTTATTTATCGCGATGCATGCCTACTGTCGTCGAGGTAGGAAGTGCGAAATCGCCCGATAACACGGAGGAAAGCATTAATACATACTACGAGGAGGATATAGACGAAATCAAAGATTTTGCCATGGCGGATGAACAAAGAACTATGTACGATTCGCCAAGCCATCCATGGATGGCACGGCGTCAAGCATTGTAAGGCCGTTGTTGCCGCCAACAATTTTGAAATTAAACCAACGTTATTCAAATGGTGCAACTTGTCCAATTTGGCGGTCTACCGATGAAGATCCCAATAATCACATCGCAAATTTTCTTGAAATTTGCGACACTTTCAAAATCAACGGGGTCTCCGATGATGCCATCCGCCTCGCTTATTCCCATTCTCTTTTTTGGGACGAGCAAAACGGTGGTTAAATACTTTGCCAAAAGAACGATTACAACATGGAATATTATGGCGGAAAAATTCCTTTTGAAGTATTTCCCACCGCAAAGACCGCAAGATTAAGGAACGAAATCTCTTCATTTACTCAAGCGACGATGAAACTTTATACGATACTTGGGAGAGATTTAAGGAATTATTGCGAAAGTGCCCACACGTAAATACCTATTTGGATGCAAGTCCAAACATTTTATATTGGGCTACTTTCTACAACAAGACAAATGATCGATCAGCGGCCGGGAACTCTTAATAACAAAACGCCGAGCGCTCAGGATTTGATCGAGGAATGGCCATGAACGGCTACCAATGGCAATCCATACGAGGTAAAACTAACGGTATGTTGGTGTGTATAATGAAGATCAATGATGAATTACGCTTTCATTTTGCCAGTCGAAGCGTTAACCCAAAAGATCGATGATTTGGCAATTCCTAAACCACCACCACACGTTTTATCTTGTGAAACTCGTGGGGATTGCATAATCATCGGGATTGCCCACACACAATACCTCACGGCCGAGCAATTAATTACATTGGGAATCAAGGCGAAATTACCCAAGTAATCCTTACAAAGAACACATACAATCCTGGGTGGCGACAACATCCGAATTTCGGTTGGGAAACCAAGGCCAAGTACGACCTAATCCCAATCTTGATCTACACACGTCTCCGGTTTCAGCAAATCAAGGTAAGCCTAACTTGGAAGATCTTATAACAAAGTTTGTGCAATCAACAGATACCCGATTCGAGGCGGTGGAAACATCCTTGAGAAATCAAGAGGCATCTATCCATATGGAAAATCAAATAGGCCAGATTGCGAAGATGATATCCGAAAGGCCACAAGGTAGTTTGTCGGGTAATCTGAGTCAAACCTGGGAGCACGTAAAGCGATCACCATCGCTTTTCCACATGAGCATGATTATGCCAATGCCGCCATGCGAAATACGTGGAGGATGACATGCCCAAAGAAAAGCTCATGAAAAAGAGATTGCGAGAATACAAGCCCAAGATCCCTTACCTGGTCTAACCGAAGAAGATAGAAGGGAGGACAAATTTGGTAAGTACCTTTGATTCTTTCAAACAATTACATGCCAATATTCCATTTGTTGACCCTCATTCAAAGCATGTTATGGATCTTAATGACATCATTCCTAGTGAAAATAAGCTCAACAAATTATCAAATGTGCAATTGAATGATAAATGTCCTTCCAATGAACTACCACAAAAATTTAATGATCCAGGAAGTTTTATTATCCCTTGCACAATTGATGGTTTACCTGTAGATAGGGCACTAGCCGACTTGGGAGCTAGTATCAATGTGATGTCTTATGAAACATTCACGCATGCGGGATTAGGTGAACTTAAACCTATTAGGATGGACATTCAATTGGCCGATAAATTGATTAAACATCCTAGAGGTATTATTAATGATGTGATAGTCAAGATTGATAAATTCATGTTCCCAGTTGATTTTGTTATTCTTGACATGCATGATGATATTGATGTTCCTCTAATTCTTGGCGTCACTTTCTTGCTGCGGCCAATCTATCATTGATGTGCATGAGGGAAAATTAACTTTGAGAGTAGGGGATGAACAAGTAATTTTTAAAATTCATGTTGATATTGAAAAGGATACTACTTGTTCTTTTGTCGATTCAATTCATTTGCATGATGAGAAACTCTTGGAGAAAAGTGTTGTCCAAAGTCCATGTTGGAAGCTTATGCCCAAAAAGGGGACCGAGAAGGTCGAAATGCACATTTTGAAACTTGAGGTTGGGGTAGTTCTCCTAAACACCAAAGGGATTTTCATAAGTTTGAAGCTCGCCCACTAATCTCCACATTTAGGTGAGTTAGTCCAGTATACGACTTTAAAGAAGCGCTACCCGGAGGCAACCCGATGTTTGTGTGCAATTGTTTTCATTTATTTTTATTTTATTTTATTTTCTTTCAAAATAATCACAAGTCCTTAGTCATTTTCAAATCATTAAAAAAAAACTCTTGAGCTTCTTCTTGCTTGTCCTAATTGGGAATATTTGAGATTTCACGGTATTCGAGTTGTGTGTTGCTTAACTTTGATTAGGTATGAAGATGCTTAGTTGAAAGTCCCGTGCCAAAACAACCCAACGGTCGCTCAACACCGATTCCACTATTGTAGTAAGGTCGTATTTTCTTTTTTCCACCTCTTTTATATCATTCTAATTTCTTTGTTTTTTTAGTGTTTTGTGTGTGTTTGTCCATTTTTTCTTTCACATTGAGGACAATGTGAATCTTAAAGTTGGAGGTGGGTACAATAACATTTTCGAAATGCTTGTGTGTTTGTTTTCAAGAGATGTGATTTTTTTTTTAACAAATTGAGTATTTGCTAGTCAATAACTTGCCCATTATACCTATATTAACTTGTTAATTTGTGTTTTCATGTGAAGCAATTGATTGTCTAGGATAGATTGAGCGTGGATGCGGGCTAAATTTTGACGAGATTTCCAACACCATAAATACTTGATGTGTTAAGGCATATCTGACGATACTTGGTGCTATGAACTTCCGAGAACTCATGATTTAGTAGTGGTTAACTAGTTGTTAAACCAAGCTTGAATAAAAAAAAAGAGAAAAAAAATAATAAAAAAATAAAAAAAAAAAAACGGACCAATCGAGATTATACTCTCTATTTGTTGTTGGTTAGTAACTAGGAGCATTCATGAGCCCCATGTTTGTCTTTTTTACGTAAAACGGCGACACGAATATGAGTATGGAAAACCACCCTAGGAGTGTTTGAACAGAAATTCAAAATATAAACCTAGTGGAAGCATGTCTCGAAAGGTCCCAAAAAAAAAAAAAAAAAAAAAGGAGAGAATGAATACTCCTTGACTTCTCATTCCAATAAAGTTCAAGAAGCTTGGTTATATGACTAGTAAGCTAACTACAATGATCTATTGAATTCTTGTATTTTTATGGCGTTATTGAATTGAAGTTGTTCATAACTATCGATATTTGTGGAGTGATGATTTCAAGTCTGAATAATGCCTCATCGATATTACGATCTTTCTTGATGATCGATCGTTTTACAAAACTATGTTTTTACTTAATGGTTAATTCGGGTTGAGAAGGCCAAGAACTTGACTACTTATGTTCAATATGTTGAAAAAAAATCATCTTTGTATGTTGTGATTTATTGAATCCCTCTTTTTGATATAATGTTTTGCTTGAGGACAAGCAAAGTTCAAAGTTGGAGGTGGTTTGATAAGGGTCTTTTTATGCACGTTTTATGTGTATATTTGAGTAGAATTCGAGTTATTTTATTGTTAGTTTTGTAAATTTTTGATTGTACATAGTTCATATTACTCCGAGGTGCTTTTATTGATGTAGATTGACCATTCGGGGCTAATTTTGGTGAATTTCGGACCATAGATTCATGTCAAAACATACCGGGGAGTTTAAGGATGCAAAAACGCTCGAAATTCCAAGCCAAACGCGTCATTTCGGGGCCTTTTTGGTCCAACACGGGCAGGGGGTGTCGGGCAACACGGCCGTGTTCCGCCGGGAGCTAAAAACTCGATTTTTTCGCACAAAACAGCCTCCGACAACACGGCCGTGTCCAGAGACACGGCCTGGCCGTGTTGGGAAGCATGGCCATGTCTCCCTGATTCCCTGTGTGATAAAACAGCACGGCCCGGCCGTTCTAGGCGACACTGGCGTGTCCGGACCTCTTTTGCAACTTTTCTTTGCGGAATTTGGGAAAACTCACCAACCAACCCATTTTGGCCACTTTTGTACACTTTTAACACCCTATTTTGCTGAAACATGTCTCCATGTCCCTCCTCATCACTTGAATACAAAAATTCACCAACCAACAAGGAAAATGGGGGTGATTGTTTAATAAAAGAAATTATCAATGTATTGGTTGCTATAAAAGCCAGGGTTGAAATTGGGAGATTCATTCATTAGATACTCGGAAATATTCATTGTATTCACTTCATTAAGTAGAATTGGGATCAAGAGGTCTTGGAGAAGAAAGCTTGGGGCAATATTGGAGAAGAAGGCTTGGAACAACATCATCAATCAAGGAAGAAGTCCATTAAGATTTTTGAGAAAGATAAGTACACCATGTCTATAATACTTAAATCTTCTTGTGTAATTTACTCTTTTGTCAAGATCATGAGTAGCTAAAATCTTAGTGTTTGAGTGTAATGAACTCTAGAATGGATTTGTGATTGAGGTTTGTATGTTTTTAATAAAATTATCATGTCTTGTGTGATTCACTTATATCATGCTTATCTCAATTGAGTTAATATTTCCGGTATATTAATTTGATATCTTTTCTTCATCGGGTAATCGAAAGATTTATGGTGAAAAAGAAATTGTATAAGTGAAAAGAGTTGCATGCAATCTAGATATAAACGACATAAATCTTCCGGATTATGGTCAAACCTAATATGGGAATTCATAAATCGTTATAATGCAATCTTGGGGTTTTAACTAGAAAGAGATTTCAGTTAATCAACTTGAGATTAGGAGTTTTTCGCCTTGAGAAAGGGATTAACTTAAATCGAATTTCTACACCACATAACATGAGATTTTATTAAAAGAGGTTGGTTTTTGCTTAAGGGCTTATGGTTGAATTTTTAACTTGTCAAATCACAAAAACATTCTAGAGGGATTTACATTCAAACACACTTCTATCTCTTGATTTCTTATTCTACAAATTTTACTTCATTTTTACACTGATAATTTAGATTCTTTATTTTTTTTATCAAACAAAAACTCAAAATTGTTAGATTAAATAACAAAAAGACGGTAATTATCAAGATCTTTCACAATCCTCGTGGGAATGACACTCGGACTAATAATCTATACTATAAAACGATAGGTGCACTTGCCTACGGTTTTAAAGGTAGCTTTTGAGCCATCAGCAGAACATCACGCAACTGCCGAATATAATGCATCAATATCTGAAAGGAGTATTTCCCCCAAGGGAAAGTCTCCCACTCAATGCATCGCCCTCTATCGAAACCCACACCAACGGTCCCATCCATGGCCTGGTCTGTTGGCCATCGAAACACTGATGTCATATAAAAGACAAATAACACATTCGCCACCTTCGGGCATCGCCTGCATTGAGTCACCAAGGTGCCACGACAAATAGATCGCGAATCGCTGCGGCGGTAACACGATCACTCCCAGGCCAATATCGTCTATATATACCCGTCTCGGGTATCTCAAAATCACCGTTAGGGTCAAATGTGGACCCTGAAAACCGCAAACTGGATATCATAGCAAACTCACGCCGAGAGAATCTAATAGTCTGCTCTCCGACGTGGAACCAACACTCCGATTCCGGAGCATCCGACACACACACCTCCATTGCAACCAATGCATGAAGTGCAGCATTACAGCTAAATCCGTCATATCCAAAATCAATAAAATGGCCGAAAACCGACCATCTAAACCGCCCATATAAACCACCACCGATATCCTCCAACACATCTCTGATGGTCTGGATAATATTCGATCGAACGTATCCCGCGATCTTGGCCCTCTCTCGATGATATGAGGGTCTCAACCACTGTGGACCGACCTACAACAATTAATAAATTGTAATTTAGTAATGAGGTACAAAAATTGAAGAAATGTAGTAATGAGGTACAAAAATTAAAGATCTGATGGTGAAGGCACGATATAGGCACGATTTCAAAAAAGTAAAATGGGGCACAATATCGTGCCCAAATAAGGCTAGGGCACGATATCGCGCCCAAATAAGGTTGGGGCACGATATCGTGCCCAAATAAGGCTAGGGCACGATATCGTGCCTAGCAGTGCCCAAATAAGGCTAGGCACGATATGGCGTTTAAATTACTAGGGCACGATATCGTGCCCAAATTACCCTACGGCATGATATCGTGCCCCATCGTCTTCAACACCATATCGTGCCAAAACCAGAAACAATACACCATTTTTCGTATAACAGTCCCACAAAACAACTCAAAACTTCATATATTTCAAACTTTCGAACAACTAAACCCTAATCATTCACATTGTAACAAACACATGAAATATATTTCGAAACTAAACCCTAATCATTCAAAATTTCGAACATTATACACAAACAAAAATTTCGAACATTACTTGTTCGTGAGCGGAGGAGGAAGGTGCGGAAGGAAGGGCGTGGCAGCCAGCAACGGAACGCGGTGGAGCGGACGAGGACGCGACGCGCGATGGTGGAGGTGGAGCGGAGCGGACGATGGCACGGCACGATTGAAGTCATTTCTCTTCTCGCACGATGTTGGGCACGAAATGGGTGTTGGGTTTCCTTCTATTGTTCTTCTACTTGACGACTTGGGCACGAAATTGGGGGGGGGGGGGGAATTTTCTTCTGCTTGAAGACTAAGGGGCACGATTTTGGGGTTTTGTTTTGTATTTTGCTTCCTTTAATCCTTTTGACCGAGTTGGGCACGGTTTTGGGGTTTTGTTTTGTATTTTTCACTTTTGTTTTGGGAATAGTACGGTTTCCTATACGGTAGGTATTAAATGGTACATTTATGTCTTAGATTTTAAAATTCAAAAACACCAACTTAAAGGAGGGGTATATTGGCCAATTTGGGTAGAAAAGAAGTTTATTATCCTAGTGGATAGAAAAGAGTACCCACTATCCATAGTGGGTACTTTAAAATTTTTCCCTATTTTTTTCCATACGTGGATCAGTTTAGCACCTAATTTGCAAAAAAAAAAAAAAAGAAAAAATCGGAAAAGAAGGCAAAACTTAACACCATAATTTCTTAGAGTGCATCATCAAACATTGGAGTACGTCAACGTCCGTGCCCTCTGTGTGTTACAAAGGAGCTCGAGAGCGAAAGGCCGAAGATTGCTTTTATTACATTACATCACAAGTCCAAAAACAATTCTCCAACATTTTCAAACGTAATGGAAAGGTACGTTCTCAGGAAATTAATGTGACCCCAAATAAAACAGAAAAGGTTTGACAGCAAAATCTTGGTATTGTTATGTGACCCTTGTTGAGACATGTCACTTGTGAGTTGTCTCACATTGATTAATCAGAGGAAGGAAGCCTTATTTATGAGCCAAGAAAGCTACTCCTCCTATCACCAATTGGTTTTAGGATGGAACCTCACTTGGACTTGGGCTTTCCCTTTCTTAATGGGTACGATTCATGTTTGGAACCGTACCAAATCCCCCCCGAATTTAACATGGTATATGAGCAAACTCATGCTCGGCCTAAGGTGGGTCATCACATGATGTGATGGAGCATGAAAGATCCTGTTATGATAATTATTGACTTGACGAATGACTCACAAGTGAGGAGGGCGTGTTGAGATATATTACTTATAAGTTGTCCCACATTGATCAAACCTCACTTGGTGGAAAGCTTTCCCTCTCTTAATGGATACACTTTATATGTGGGACCGTACCAAATCCCCCAAGTTAACACTTTTAAATCATATATATTCCTATATAAAACCCAGCCGGATCCTAAAAAAAGCATAACCAAATAATTACAGAGGATACATACATGTAGAGAGAACAAAATCCCACTTCGCGAATGCTGTGATTACCTCGGTTAAAAGGATGAACCTGTATTACATAATAAATTCCAATCCCACCCTCTTAAAAGAAGTAAAAACTTGAATTCCCGGACATTAGCAAGGGTGGCTAACCTACAGAAACTTAGTATATATCTCCTCTGTACTAGGATACAGCTTTTGTTTTGGTATGTACTGAATTTTTAAACTTTTCTCTCGCTTTATTCTGAACTCGTACCCTTCTGCCAAGCCGGTTCTCATCATACCGCGCTCTCGAATATCTGATGTGTTAGAGGCCGTTGATTTTTCACACCAGGAGTTTCACGAAATGACTAATTTCACATGATCTGCTGAGATGGCTTCCTTCCATCCTGCACAAATATATATAATTTAAAGATTCATTTTGGCCAGGCAATAAAGCATATCAAATTGTGCATATATATGTGGGAAAATAAGATTTTTAGTCCTGTAAGTTCTACCTTTTGGAGAATTGGTCCTCTAAATTGTCACATTCATTTTTTAGTCCTTTAACTTTCACATTTCTAGTTATTCAGTCCTTTAACTTAACAATTTTATTTTTGGTCCTAAAACTTAACATATTTCAGAAATTTGGTCCTATAACTTAATATATTTTAGAAATTTAGTCCTATAACTTAGCAACAGTTAAATTTAACTATTTTATAGGACCAAATATAAAATAATTAAATTTCAATATTTGGAAACTAATTAAATTATAAAAATAATTAAAATTAAATTAATTTGATTAATAAAAAGTTTGAATAAATAGAAATTTCTAAAATAATTAATGAATTCTAGGAAAATTAAAATAATTACATCAAATTAGTAACTTAAGAATAATTTGTCATATTTATGGAATTAACCTTTGGTGAGGATAATTATTTCCAAGAAATGTAATCAGAGACTATTGTACAAGATGCATTTAATTGAAGGTTTAAAAAATATCTTGCTTAAATATTTTTTAAAAAATTAATTAAATTAAAAAATGATTAATTATTTTTTAAAAATTAATTGTTAATTAAAATCATTCGATTTTAAAAATAAAATTAATTTAGAAATAACCTGTTAATAAATTAATTAAATTTAACTATTGTTAAGTTATATTACTAAATTCCCCTAAAAAAAGGTTACAGGACTAAATTTCTAAAATATGTTAAGTTATAGGACCAAATTTCTGAAATATGTTACGTTATAGGACCAAAAATAAAATTGTTAAGTTAAAGGACTAAATATCTAGAAATTTGAAAGTTAAAGGACTAAAAAATGAATGTGATAATTTAGAGGACTAATTCTAAAACATGTCCAACTTACAGGACTAAAAATCTTATTTCCCCTATATATGTAGGGATAATTACAAGTACTACCCTTGAGGTTTAGCTTTACTACTAAAAGAAAAATCCAATTATCTGTCAAATTTGCAAATATCACTTGACATGTATTTCTATTTTACAAGTTGCAATTTGTGAGGGGGTGTCGAGGAGGATAATGTGTATAACAAATACGGACCACAAAGGAGTATTTGTAATTTTAAAAGATAACTGGATTTTTTTAATAGGTAAAATAAATCTCAGTAGTAGTTTTTGTAATTATACCTATTTATGTAAATGTAAATAATAAAATACGACGGTATATAAGGTAATATCTACATACTCTGCGCGAGAAATTCTTTTGCGGCAACACTAAAAACGGCACATTTCCTGGCAGAGCATTTCCATCACCTGGGCGAAAATGTTGCCGTTGAGCAGCACAACAATCCACTGTGACAGAAATAGAACCAATGATAAGCTGAGAATCTCCTCTGTTAATGCATTCACTGCTGAAATCAATCTGTGCTTCTAAATCTTTTTCTGATTCTTTGCTTTGGAACTGTATGGGTTCTACGCGAGAAGCAAGATTTGTGGACACATCTGTTGAATTCGAACTGGAATCAGATGGGGATAATGGCCCGGATTCTTCAGCCAAGATCGGTCCATCTTCTGTATCAACAGTGACACCCAAATCTCCTTTGCACCGGTAAAATTGTCCTTTCACTTTCAGTTCTTTCTTTCGAAGCTTTTTCTGTTTTTTCCTCTCCAAAAGCTCTGCTTGCCTAATAAAATTTGAAAACAGGATAATCATTAGGTGAAATGTTTTGTTCCTACCTCTGTAGCCCCAAGCATTTATTTTGGACCTAGTGCTCTACCCGGTATTTGGACTCACCATAATCTTCAGTAATTATAAACCAAAATATGGTGTAAACTTCCTGAAGAATGCTAACTAATTTACATGAGTATATATCATTGATTGCTAAGTTCATTCTATGAAATAGATAATGGGGTAATTAAAAAAAAATCCATCAAATTTGGACTAATTACAAAAGAAACCGGAGGTTTTATGCAACAAGGAAAACAATGACCTGGAAAGGTCCAACCCCTCTGCATACAGGAAGTTCATAATTCGCTTGAAAGTCTCAAGCATCAAATCATGACTACAACTTCCTATTGGTTAAAAGACAACTATGTTCTCATGTAATTTTCAGTTAAAATATGTTTTCAACTTTCTCATGTAATTTTCAGTTAAAATATGTTTTCCAAGAAAACGAGTTTACATGACCCCACCTAGACCCCCACCAATACAAGATGCTCAATCCCTAAGAAATAGAATTAACTGAAAAAATATGATGAAACAACACTCATCCAAAGATATATAGAACAAAAATTTCTAAGATCCAAAACACTACCCGAATTTATTTTATGGAGAAAACCACAAGGAGGTATTATCAGCAATTCAAACTGATTAGGAAGAAGGTTGAGTGGAAATAATAGAGCTATCATAGATGAGAGGGCATGCAAGGAGACAAAATGTTGGGATTTTCAATTACACATCCCCATTTCTGTGACATCATCAGTCAAAGGATAGAACCTACCTTTTCTGTGCAGCTTCTTCCTCCTCCACAAGCAACTTCTGACATCTTAAAGCATCTGCCTCTTTGTCAGCGACCCATGCTTTCACCTGGAGTATTTATAGATAAGTTACTTTAGGAAAACGCCCTGACCCGATTTGACAAATAGGCTTAGTGAAACCCACTGACTATTAATGGTGTGGTTTTGGCAATAAGGAACCCCCAAAAAGAGAACCGATATTTAGAAAGACAGAACTCAGACTCGATAAGAAAATCTGTCAAGTCGTGTCGCTTGGGAACTCAATACTAGAAAAATTGTTATTTCGGTGATGCATTGATCAGTAGGTATGTCAAGTAAATACAATAGCACGTAAAAAGGGAAAAATACAAGAGGGAGTACCAGTTGCTGTTCGAAAAGGAAGCTAGTGATAGCAACCAAATTCTTCAACTCAAGACTATTTCTAGCAGCTTCTCCGTCAAAAAGGTATTTTTTAACAGACTCGGCTGTGCCGGCACATAAGAATGTTCTCTCACTAGCTTCATCAAGGATGCTAAATAATTCTTGTGAGGATATTTGTATTCTTGATGCCTTAGCTTGGAGTATATCCTGTAAGTAACAGAAGATTGATGAAAACATAAATTGTAAAGGAGATGATTGACGGTGCTGAACAGGTGGGATTAATCAAAAACGGGGCACAACGGGAAAAAGATTGATGATGCCTCCTTAGTCCTTACCAATAATGCAGAGCCAGCCTTCAAGTAATCTTGAGGAAGAGTCCATACCCCAGGTTTGTGAAGAGATGATGCCAGAGCCCTTATTACTGATGACCCAGGAATTTCCTGGAGAACATAATACATAAGCAAAATACTATTTGAATCAATGCATATTCCTCCATATGAAAATACAACTACTTTAAGAAGGAAAAAGGAAAGAGACAGAGACTATAAATCACATCTTATACTACTGGCTCAAATCACAATAATATAACTATCACAGCAACTCCAAATCAAAAGGAAACCCTATCTTCAATACGACTCTGTGAAAATTGGAAAGAGAAGCTTGAATGACTTTCTACAAGGGAATACCATGTTAGTTCTATGAGTAAAGAAGTTAAATATGGTCCTTGCAGAATATGCAAGAGCAGAACCACAACTTACTTCTGTCTTTACCTAATACTTTAGCAAAGAAAACGAAGTTCTATGTAGAAGGAAAAAGACTAAAGTCGAGCTTCATGCAAATCGATAAAAGTTCCTATCCAGGGCGATGAAGTGAAAATCTACAGACCGATGGTTAGCAAGGCCAATACTGGCCTGGAGTATTAAATATTTTACTACGCCCATTGGATATGATACATACACATTACCTAAGACAGGGTAACCGCCTGAATGTATATTTAGGCGGACATTTCTTACAAGTAGGTAACATTCAACAAATAAATCTAACTCTATGCAGATAAAAAGGGAGGAACCAGGCGACAACCTTTAGCATCACATCATTAAATGACACTACTTCCTTAGCTTCCTCCAGCGACAGCTGCACCAGTAATCATACTTAGATTTACAATGAAGGAAATAAAAAGAAATGAATACGGACGGATAATTAATTACCTTGTCCCAAAAAACAGCCAATAAATCCCTACTTCTCTGAGATTCCTACAGATTCAAAAACATTACAAATAATGGGAAAAAGGCTCTTAACATTATATTGCAAATTAGTAACTGACAAAAATAACATGTATAGGGAAGTTTAATGTGTTCATGAATCAGGAAAAGGGCCTATCAAACAGAAGCAGTGCAAAATCAAGATAACCTTATTGATATTCAAAGATCGGTGCACTCGAACATGTCTCCTGTAGTTAATTGATGAACAGAATTCCCGGGAACACTTCTCGCACTTCTGCATCTGAACTTTTACAGGAGTCGTCAAGGCCCAACCAGGGAGATCTATACGAAAAACAAGAGGCAAACATTAACCAGAAAACCAAAAAACAAAAACTTCTGTTGACAAACTGCATATCTACTTTAGTTTTTCCTCTCAACAAAGGCACCAATAAATATTTCCAGGAAGATCTGGCAATGATAAAAAAAAACTATGATGAAAACCAACCTTAGACATCAAATAGAGATATGTAGGGACAAAACTATATGTTGTAGTTATTTCATTACTTCTTTTACATTTAGAAAACTTAAAATATTTACACACCTGGCTGATCTAAGGCATGAAGCCACTGAATCCACTGCACTGGATTGTCTGCTGTTCTTGGAAAAGCTAGAGGCTCATTGCCAACAGCTTGTCTAATGCAAGTGTCAAAGGAGTCGTTGCCTTCTTCAGATTTCATTGCGTTGAGAGAGCCACTTGGGCATAGATTTGCTACAGGCATCTAAACTTCAACTACAGCTGGACAGTGACACTGCATAATAATTTAAATATGAAAAAGAATGATCGATTGGATGCAGAACAAAAGAAACAGAAAACCAAGAGAATAATGTAGCGATTACATGAAATCTGAACAATATAAATTGAATAACATAATTGGATACAACCATAATCAGAAACTTGTATCGTTTTTCGGAAACGTTTGTCATCAGTCAGCAAGACCATCTCTGATTAATGGGGATGATTGAAACAGAAAACAATTGGTTGAAATAAATGAAAACCACAAAATAAAGGAACAACGAATGCACAGTAATTATAGAAATACCTGAATTTAGCAAATTAAACCCGTAATTGAATAATTATACTATGACATCACTCCCATACTAACAAATCGATGTACAACCTTTCTCTGAAAAATAAACATTTCTTCAATTCCTCTAGGGCAATTTAATTAGTCCAGAAATGTTGCATGTGCACGTCGATAGATTTATCGGGTTTGATATATAGCTAGTCTCTCTGCAATGCTATAAATGTAAATAAACACGCAACTCATGCAACCAAGATTGCATGGTTCTAAACCATCATTATCAGTTGTGCAGAAATAGAGAGACTGTTCTAATCCTGAGCTGTGACTTCAATGGAGAATAATCAGCTTCAGCATCCCCAGCCTCCCTTCCCCTCCATTTACCCAATGTTACAGCATAATTTATCCATCAACCGACTGAAGCGCACTACTTACATGTGAAATTTGGCCAAAATTAAAAAAAAAATATTAACACATGAGCAGCATATAAAATGCTACTGGCAACATGTTAAAAAAGTAGGAGTACCGTCGCAAGCATGGAAAATAAAAACATCATCTTCATTGCAAACTAAAACATTTTTTATTTTTTTTAATAAAATTAAGTAACCAAAATAAGGTTGTGGATATGGATAGTACTGGGATGACATCTGTCGCATAATTACTCCACAATGAATTCCGGAATCTAGGTAGAACCATTTAACAGAGGTAATTGCTCAATGCGTCTTTGTCTGATACTAATCAAAACCTTTCACCTACTTCTCTCATATCTAAATGATAATGTTTCTAGGCATATATCAAGTCTGTCAAACTAATGCGCATCAAAATTATTCATTAACGCACATCATATCCAGCCACCAGAAAATTAGAACATTGAAATATAATAACATAGCGGAGAAATTAAATTGGCACAAAACTGAGTCGTAGCAAAAAACACAGATATTGTTATAAATAAATAAATCAGGGACGGACCGAGAGGGGGCTGGAGGATGGGGCCATCGCCCCCCTCCCCCCAAAAAAAAATTATGTTATGTAGTACATATATCTATATATAAAAATTATTTGTCTCCCTAAATATTTCCAATCTCGCCACCCCTCTCTCAAATATTTTAATTTCGCGCCCCCCCCCCCCCACTCCATGGTACAGTTTTTGTGTCCGTCCTTCGTTATAATCATACAGAAAATTAAAACATAAGCACAAATCAACACCAAAACCTCTGCCATAGCAAAAACAAATAAATACGGCTACAAACAGAGAGCAACATACTCATGGAGTATTATCCATTACACCGAACTCCCAATTCTGCAATAAACGTCGTCAACAATACATCCATTTCATGCATGTAATGAATCTTAATAAATTCAAGCAACACATCAGTCATCATCACTCAATAATACTAATTACTAAAAGTAACATAAAATAAGAATCAATCACATAAATAAAGTCATTAAATGAGAAATTGATTACTGAAGAAACAAAGTGAAGATAAGCTAACACGCTTGGGTTAGGTCGACTAAAAATGTCGAGACTGGATAAAATGTCAAAAAAACAATAATACAAAAAAGAGCAAATAAAAACTACTACCAAGTCTTGAGGTCACGTGATCTGTGATCTCCACGTGACCCGAAGTTCGTAAGAGTAAAAAGCTCCGTACCAGTGAACAGGAGAGGCCGGCGATCGGCGGCCGCCTGAGACGGTGGCGGAAGTAGATAGAGATGAGTATAATTTTACAGTTCGTGCGTTAAGGACTAACAAAACCAAACTGTATTATATATGAGAGGCAAAAAGGTCGGCGAATTTTTTTAGGGAGAGAAAGGGAGTGATAAAATTGCAAAAGTTGGTTGGCGATGGTGACGATGAAAGGGCCAAGGGGTAATATATATACAATAAAAATAAAATAAAAAATTAGATATTTATGTTTGAACTAACAAAAATTAAAAATAAACTCCTCTTAAGAGTAGAAACTAAAGTGAAAAAATGCCTTTTAATATATTTTTCTTTAACCTGAATTTGACTAAATGAAGACTAAATGACGACATATAATTTCTTCTAAAAATTATAATTATTTATACATAAAAAAAACTTATACTAATTTAAAAAAATAATTATGGAGTTGAAGGTAGTGACTATAGTCGTCAGCCCTCTTACGGTGGTTGCAATGGTTGAACCCAAAAAGCAACTTGATACTGACACATCACTGCCACATCAAAAGTAAAAAATTCAATACATCTATAAACTTATCTCCACAATCATAAACCAAAAAAAAAATCAACTTTATAAGGGTCCCATCATCAATTCACACATCATTTTTAATTTTTCATTTATCTATTTTTTGGTTAATATTTTTATATTTAATTTTCACTTATTAAAAATAAATAAAAATATATTTACTACACTATTTTGTGGCTGACATCCAATTTTCTTTTTTAAAAATAAATAAAAATATATTTTCACCTTCAATTTTCTTTTATAACCGTTGTAGATCACTTTTCTCTATTCCAAACTTAAATTTCCAAACGGTCAATTTGTTCAATCAAAGAAAATTCAATATTTTGTGGCTGACATCCAATTTTTGCACAATCCAAGCGCCACATGCGCAACAACCCACCGTCCAATAAAATGAGGCGTACACTCACATGCCCATTTGCTAAAGTGTAGCATTTTCTGTTGAGTTGGGTTTGAGATATCAAAGCCAACTTTATCTTTTACAATTAAAAGTTGCACCCACAATGGGGTTTAAAATATTAAGTTGGCTTAAAATAATATTGAGTTGGGGTTTGAGCTGCCATTGCAGCCACCCTTAGCTCGTCTCTTTGCTATCTTGCTTCATTTTATGTGTCTCCTTAATGCCACGTGGTTTTAGGGGTAGCGATAAGTCTTGAGGTCCAACATGTGGTATCAAAGTCAACATCACATGTTTGATTCTAGCGGGAGCAATCACTAAGGGGCGAAATTTCAAAATTAAATAATTATACATAAAAAAAACTTATACTATTTAAAAAGAAAGTTGAAGGGATTGATTACGACCGCCAACCCCCTTAGCTTAGAGATGGCAATGGGGCGGGACGGATATCTCAATACCCAGACTGTAGGGAAACCCGCCAACCCCGTGTTGATTTTTTTTATTTGAGCAAGTCTCCCATCAGACCGTCTAATTGATCTAATTCGATAGACGGATCCCAAACCACAATCCATTTTGGGGATATGGGTTAAACAAAATGAATCAACTCTCTCTACTCCCTCGGTTTCTCTTTTTTCTCTCTCTATGTCCTTTTTCTCTCTTTTGTTTGTATTTCACCCACTTCCAGGACTTTTTACGAGAGAGAGACTAAGATGATGCAAGAGTATATTTTGTTTTTTTATTAATCTTGATTCTCGCTAAAACGTCAACAAGAAAAGAATGTCTCCAAGGTGTGTGGTTCAACAAATACAAAGTTTTGGTATTGCAACAATTACAAAAGAGCAAGTCTCTTGTGAGACGGTCTCACGGATCTAAATCCATGAGACGGACCTCTAAAGGACTCCGTCTTGAGAACATGAACCATGAAAATAAATTTAAAAATAATAATGAACCATGAAGAAACAAAAATAAACCCTAAAAAATATGAACCATCAAAAATAAACCCAAAAAAAAAAATAAACCTAAAAAATCTAAAAATCCTAAAAACCCAAATCAATTAAAAATAAACCCAATAAACAAAATAAACCTTAAAAAACAAATATAAACCCTAAGAAAAATAAAATCTGAAAAAAAAATCTTTAAAACTTTGTGTAAGGGCTCCATACGTCTCACGGATCTAAATCCGTGAGAACGGATGACGCAAGTTTTTGCCATTACAAAATGTCTCACGAGTTTGAACTTCGCCGCTGCCGCCACACTTTCCACCACCACCGCCGAAGATTGCCCCAATTTTCCCATGAGTGCTAATTATATTTGTGCTCATAAAAGAATGGTTAATATTCTTAACCAGGCCCGCGATACGGCTGCGACTGCGCCGTTGACAACCTGTTGGTTGCTCCCGTTGTCTTCTTTGTAAACCAAATCTCAATAATCTTGATGTATACTGATCTCCTGAATTTTGCCGATTTTGAGCATATATTCCATACTAAATACCCTCAATTCTCATTACTCTGTTGAAGAAAATAGAGTAAAATATCAACCACTAAATGATACAAGTATTAGTATCAGCTAATACTTTTATGGATAAATACTAATACATTTTATAAGAAAACCCAATACTTTGCAGGAGCACTACTAAAATACTCTCTGAGAAATTACTAATACTTTTTCGAGAAACTTCTAATACTTCCGAGGGACAACTAATGCATTTCGGAGAGAAAAATTTATATTCAGGAAACTACTAAAATACATCTCCAGGAACTACTAATACTTTTTCGAGGAACTAGTAATACTTTTTTGAGAATTTGCTAATATATTTTGGGAGTATATTCATGAGAAATACTAAAAACTCTTGGGAACTACTAATACATTTGGAAGAAGCTGCTAATACTTTTTAGAAGGGCGGCTAATACTTTTCGAATATTTTTAATACATTTCGGAGAAAAATTTAATTATATTCGGGAAACTACTAAAATACTCTCCATGGAACTACTAATACTTTTTCGAGGAACTACTAATACTCTTTTGAGGAATTTCTAATACATTTTAGGAGTATATTTAGGAGAAATACCAAAATACTCTTGAGGGAACTACTAATACATTTCGGAAAAATCGCTAATAGTTTTTAGAAGGGCGGCTAATACTTTTCAAAAGGATTTATTATCTAGGTGGTCCCCGAAAACTACTAAAACACCACTTTGCTAATATTACGGAAATGCCACCGAGGTCATGCGGATCGATCCGTCTAATGGGTTAGACTTGAGTTAAACGGTCCTGGGGAGTTTTTTTATCTTATATTTTATATTATTAATATTTTTAAATATTATATTTTGTATTATAAATACATATTGTTTATAAAATTTGTCATTATATATGTTAAATATAATATTAAATACATAAGTTATATTATTTTATATAATATACATGTAAAATATACATTAAATATATTACAAAAAAATAGCACGGGGCGGGTATCTACGGGCGGATGTGATACCCAGGGCAGATCGCCACGAGTCACGAGGCGGGTAGTCCAAACGGGCGGGGTGGGGCAAATACCCGTCGGACGGGTCATTTTGCCATCTCTCGCCTTAGCTCGACTCTTGCTATCTTGTATTCGTCTTCCTAATTCCATGTGGGTTTAGGCGTAGCGATAAGCGTTTGAGGTCTAATATATACATGGTATCAAAACCAAGATCACATGTTCGGTTCCTAGCCGAGAGCAATCACTAAGGAAATAATACTAAGTCACAAGGTTCGACAACAATGGTCCGTGATTTAAGTCGAGGGCAAGTTACAATCGAATGTCGTAGGGGCTTGCAGTACACTATAAGGTTAAAGTTATTCTTCTAGTGATTTTAGGGAAGTGGTAGTGCACGAGATCCTACAAGCACAAAATAAATGCAATTATAAATTATATCAAAAACAATTAGTGGGGGCATACTTTAATTTTTAAATCTAAAGTATATGGATTTTAAAAATAAATATTAAATATTAAAAAATATCAAAAACAATGAGTGGATAATACTTTGCTTTTTTTAAAATTTAATTAATATTACAACTTTTAAAAATAAATAGTAAATAGTTAAAAAAAATGAAGAAAAAAAAACAGTTATATGGGCACGTGAATACGTGATAGGGAATGTGCATCCGTCTTTACCCTTAAGAGACTAAAACTAGTCACTCAATTTACATTTGTGATTTTGTGTTCCAAGTTCCAATAGCATTTCAGATCAGATTTTTAAGATCAGATATTTATCATTAAAATCTCTTTTAGCTGTGTCTTTTGTTTGATACATGTTTTTATCTTAATTTTGATGATTTTATTTTGTCACCAAAACAATGTTTTTAAAAGTTGTCCAAATACTCCTAAATGATTTGAAATGGTTTTAATATTTTCCGGAGTATTTCCTCAAGTTTATTTTCGATAATATTGGACAACACATTTAATGATTTTATGTCAATGGGTTTTTACTTCTAAACTAGGTTCCTAAATGTTGTCTAAATACTTCCGATTGGTTTAAAATGTTTTTACTAAATTTTCGGAGTATTTCTTGAGTTTTATTTTTGACAAAAATTGGACAACATTTACGTCTCTTGGTCGACCGGCCGCTATAGGGCAACCCGTGCTCAAGATAATTTTGGAACAAAAAATAAGACAGTAAAAAGCGGTCGGTCGGCCGGTCGCTTCGGCGCCGCGTCGGCCGGCCGACGGCCGCCCAGTGGCCGACCGGTACTCAACGCTTCTTCCTAAATGAACAATTTTTTTCTCAACAAAACACTTAGGGGGACCGGTTGAGACAAGGTGGTCGACTTTGTCGGCTTATGTCGATCGGCCGCCTGTTGTATTTTTCAAAGTGTTCTTCAAATCTCTTATTTGTGCGCGACCTGTCCGCCTGTGGTTTAATGACAAAAAAAATATGACCGTTTGACAATGAGACATATTTCCTTAAAATGTGGGATTGATTTCTAATGACTATATTCTTCATTTTAATTGTATTTTTCTCAGTAGATTTCAATCCCCAAGAGGAACCTATGTTTGATCAATCATCTCCTATAAATAGAGGAGGTTTTGGAGCAACCAAAACACCAATTGAGATACAACACAACAAGATACACTTCAAGCAAATATTTGTTCTTCATTGTTATTATTCTTGTTGTAATTTTGCCTAGCTTTTCACTTTCACATCCTTGAGGTCTAGGCTATTCTTGATTACACTTTGCACTCAAATTGTAATATTCATTATTGAGTTATAATCTTGATTTTTGGTTATCATTCAAACACAAGATATCCTTGTGAGTGTTCTTGTGGTAAGAGCACACTTGATGATCTAGGTGATAGGTCTGCGAAGATTGTGGTGATCTTCTTATTGAGGTGTTGAAGAATTTGGTATTCTTCAAAGTTGAAGATTGTGGTAATCTTCACAAGTCTGCCGTCGAAGGAAGATTGTGGTGATCTTCAAAGGGAGATTGTGGTAATCTCCAAAGGTGTTGTTGAAGAAGAGTGTGGTGCTCTTCAAGGTGTTGTAAGTTGAATTTGTATTAATTTTGGTAATTAATAAAATTCTTTTTCTTTTGAATCCATCCCTGATATACCGGTGGTAGAGGATTAGGCCCTAGGTGGGTTGAACCTCTATAAATCGACGGCGTGTGTTGTTTACATTCCGCACCTTTATTATTGTGTTTGAGCATTTGGTTCGAAAAAAGAGGGCGAAATTGAAAAGATGGAGATAATCTATTCACCCCCTCAGATTATCGTATCCGCTTGGACTTACAAGTGGTATCCAGAGCCAAACTCTTTGGCAAGCTCGTTTCACATCGCGAGTGAAGAGAAACGATCGTCGGCTCTGAACGAAGCTCATCTTTCCTAAGACACCTCCACCACCAAGCCACCACTATTTGATTCCAAAAATTTTACTTTTTGGAAAGAAAGAATGGAATGCTACTTACAAGGTTGCGGGTTCGACATTTGGAACACCGTCATAAACGGAGAATCCATTCCGATGAAAGATACACCACACACCTCCAAAGGCCTCAAAGAGCTAAATGATGAAGAGAAGAAAATCATCTCTTTAAACGGTAAGGCTCTAAATTGTAAGTCCAAGCGGCTACGATAATCTAGAGGGGGGGTGAATAGATTATCTCCATCTTTTCCATTTCGCCCTCTTTTAACAATCGAATGCTCAAACAAAATAATGAAGGTGCGGAAAGTAAACAACACACGTCGATTTAAAGAGGTTCAACCCACCTAGGGCCTAATCTCTACCACCCCAAAGATATCCGGGATGGATTTCGAAAGAAAAAGAATTTTATTAATTACCAAAATTAATACAAATTCAACTTACAACACCTTGAAGAGCACCACACTCTTTTTTTAACACCACCTTTGGAGATTACCACAATCTCCCTTTGAAGATTACCACAATCTTCCTTC
Organism: Rehmannia glutinosa; assembly: GCA_016081115.2. Taxonomy (NCBI): domain Eukaryota; kingdom Viridiplantae; phylum Streptophyta; class Magnoliopsida; order Lamiales; family Orobanchaceae; genus Rehmannia; species Rehmannia glutinosa. Next base: position 345,670 of record JABTTQ020003426.1, on the reverse strand, counting down.
AACGGCACCTTGTGAAGATTACCACATCTTCAACCTTGAAGAATACCGAATTCTTCAACACCTCAAATAAGAAGATTACCACAATCTTCTTGTACCTATCACCTAAATCATCCAAGTGTGCTCTTACCACAAGAACACTCACAAGGATATCTTGTGTTTGAATGATAACCAAAAATCAAGATTACAACTCAATAATGAATAATACAATTTGAGTGCAAAGTGTAATCAAGAATAGCCTAGACCTCAAAGATGTGAAAGTGATAAGCTAGGCAATTTTACAACAAGAATAATGACTATGAAAGACCAAGTGTTTGCTTGAAGTGTATCTTGTTGTGTTGTATCTCAATTGTTGTATTGGTTGCTCCAAAACTTCCTCTATTTATAGGAGATGATTGATCAAGCATAGGCTCCTCTTGGGGATTGAAAATCTACAGAAAAATACAAATAAGATCAAGAATATAGCTGTTAGAAATCAATCCCACATTTTAAGGAAAGTTTGTCTCGTCAAAACGGTCATATTTTTGTCATGTCAATACATAGAGTAGGGCGACCGGTCGCATCACGAGATAAGAGAAAAAGAGAACACTTTGAAAATTACAACGGCGGCCGACGGCCGACGTAGGCTTCGACCGGCCGACCCTGTTTCAACCGGGTCCCCTAAACAAAAGAACGAAGGGTTTGAGTCTGTTTCAAAAAAAGAAACTTGCAGTGTACCTTCGACCATCGGCCACCGGGGCCGACCGGGACCGGCCGACGCCTTGGCACGGGTCGACCCGCTTGTTTTTTTCTTCCGTCTCATTTTTTCTTCTAAAACATCTTCAGTCACGGGTTGCCCTATGGGGCGGCCGGTCGACCACGAGGCAAAATATTGTCCAATTTTTGTCGAAAATAAAACTCAAGAAATACTCCAAAATTTAGTAAAAACATTTTAAACCGATCGGAGTATTAGGACAACATTTGGAAACATCGTTTGAGAGTGAAAACCCAATAACGTAAAATCATTAAAAGCGTTGTCCAATTTAGACGAAAATAAACTTTGAGAAAATACTCCTAAAATATTAAAATCATTTTAAATCATTTAGGAGTATTTGGACAACCTTTAAAAACATTGTTTTGGTGATAAAATAAAATCATCAAAATTAAGATAAAAACATGTATCAAACAATCTCCCCCTTTTTTGATGATTACAAACCAAAACAATTTTTACCCAAACTAAGAGAGCAATTTTAGAAATGATTTTCCCAAAAACATTTGACCGTTTGGAAGAACCAAAATTTCCAAAAATATTAAAGCAACCAAGTAGGAGTAAATATTTTCAATAATAAGCACAAGCTCCCCTATCCACAAACACATCAAGAATAATGTAAGAGCAATAATCCATAAGCTAAAAGCTTTAGCTTTTACAATTTGTTCAAGAGCTTATAAGCTCCCTGTCACAAAAACAACATTAAATAATAATATAAGTCCATCAAGCAACAATTGGACTAAAAATAAATCACAACATATGGCTTTTATGAGCCATAGCTTATAGCTTTTATGACAAGCTTTTATTAGCTTCTTTGAGCTAATGAGCCAATATCCTGTTTTCTCCCCTTTGGAATCATCAAAAGAATGTTAGGATGGTGAACATATCATAGAAGTATATCAAAGTGTGCAAAGAAATGGTTTATCAACCATTGAGCAACGTAGCTTAAAAACCAAGGAAAATGAGAGAAATGTATCATGATGAGTTCATACGCTCGTTTTGTTTCCCAAAACATGATCTCAATGAGTATTGAAGACTTGTGGAAGCGAGAGAATCATGTAGAAGTTGAAATTTTCATAGCGACATTTTAACAAACACCTCGTGTGCGTGAAAAATAGAAGAGGTTGTATATAACCTTTGTAAATGGTTCAAGCCAAAAAAATTTTCATATCATCAATCAACCTCATTTCAAAGCTCAAAAATCACATGCACCATATGTAATAATATGTTCATCAATTAAGAAGCTCAAAGTAGATTCTCAAGGTTCAACCCAATTGAGATAAGCTAAGAATGATCAAGCGCATTACAAATGCCAAAAATTAGAGCAACCATCAAGTAACAAGTCACGCTTTCAACAATACATGTATCAAATGTCCCAACATATTCAACTAAGCATAACAAAGCAATAAAAGTACTTTTACCATCAAGTACTTCATACCAATTATCAAACAATGCTTTAGAGTATTTTTACCATCAAATACTCCATCAAAGTCATGATTATTCACAAGTCATTATCAACTTGCAATATTAACCCTTTTAAGAAAAAACAAGCAAATATCATTAGTACAAATGAGTTTTACACAAATTCATCAAAATACAAAACATCATTAATGAAAATGCTTTAGAAAGTAAAGGGGTAGGGTAACATCATTCCTCATCCGGAGGAAGCAAGATCCGGGAATAAAGTCCTTGATGAATTTCTTTAACTTGCCGATAGACTTTTGCATTTTAGAGGTCTTTTGCTCCAAAGCCTCATACCTCGTCTCATGAAAAGCCCTCATCTCATCAAATTCGGCTTGAGTATACCTCCTAGGCGGTTGAGCACCTGTATTACCCTCCGGATTGCTCGGTTCGCGCTTCTTCCACCAATCTTGCGGCCGGCGTTATCAAAGATGTCATTAGGATCGGGGACTCTTGACCTCTGCCTCTAGCCATTTTGGTAGGTCGGATGTCCATATTCTTGCGCATCGTGACTATTTGGGTGATATTATCAATGTCGAAGTCATTTTGAAAAACTTCGAGTTAAACTCCACGAAGGAAGTCCGATTGAATAAGAAGTTTACAAATCCAATTTCCCATGACCAACTTCTTATTACCTTGAGTGATGGACTCGATAAGACATTGAATAAGTATGGCACCAAAGTTAAGTGGTTCCTCCCCTAGCAATCTTATAAGTCAAAAGTAATCCATATTGCTAGGCATCTTTCCCGACTTACCACAAATGCAATATGCAACAATGACCGATAAAATGCGATGCTCAAGTGTCATTGCCAACAAAGAATACTTAGGCCAAACTCCCAAATACGTCTTGACTTCTTTCATTGACACCCCCAACATTTCATCATTCCAAGTCCCACAAGAGAAATAATCCCAACCACCTTCTCTAACATGTAAAAGCCGGCAAAAATATCATTGGGAGTCCATCTAAAATGACGACTTTTATAAGCGAATTAACGGCAATCGGCTTTCTATCATTATCATATTCGACCCACATATTGGCATAAAAGAGTTGGATAATATCATCATCATACAACACATAAGCATGTTCCCATAAATACATCCAACTCTTGCTCCTCAAAAATCCTCTAATCGTAGGATACTCATTCGTAAATGAACTAAAACGACACATTTTAGTCCGAGCAATCGACTTTCCTCCCATTCCCGAGTCCTCATAATACCATTCCGCATATTTATGAATGAAATTAAGAACATTGTGGGAATTAGGGGCTTGAGTAACAAAGGATTTTTTACCTTTCGCCCAACGGCAATTTTGGAGCGAAATCGTTCGCGTAGCTCCTGTAATTTGGGCCCGAGAGAGAATGGGATTTTGAACATCATCACCTTCTTGAGCCACGTTTCTTTGAGCGGCTCGAATATCCCTTTGTTCGGCTTCCTCTTGCCGATTTCTTGACGAACCCTCTCCGCCCCTTCTACGCTTGGAGATGGGATTTCGACCTGTAATTCTTTGGAGGAGCCATATATGTAAGATTCTTGTGAAAAAGAGAAGATTAGCAACAAGAATCGTGAAAAATGATGAAGAATTGAAGATTTTAAAGAAAAAGAGGTGAAATACGATAAGGGTTTGGGGGATTTTTGTTACGTTTACGAAAGTGAAGAATGATCCGTTTATAAGGTGAAAAATAACCCTGGGCGACCGGTCGAGGTGGGGTGCGGCCGCCGTCGAGATGCGAGGCGACCGGTCGCCCCGTGGACCGTGACCCCCGAGTGATTTTTCTTTCTCCTGAGTTTTCCAAAATTCGATTTTTCACCCCAAAAGTTTTAAAACTTTGCAAAAATATAATTTTGGACTATATCCAACAAATATGGGTTTTGGGAAAACATATAAATGATAAAATCGAGACTAAACACGTAGTGCCTTTTTAAAAGAAAACATTTGCAAGATCAATTAGGGGCACTTAAGTGGTCAAAATGAAATATCTTGAAAGATATGTGCATAAGCATAATATCGAGTTTAAAGAAAAAGTACGAGTAGACATACCTCGATGGTTTAAGAAACTTGATGACGTAATATCCAATGAGTATGAAAAATGTATCCTACACAATTCTTAGACAACTTTTGCATAGAAAATACAAGTGTAGGCAAGTAATATGAGATATCAAAAGGAGCTTATGCTATAAGATTTCATAAGAGATAATAAGCCACATAAGTCTAATAAAATGCTCAAGAGTTTTTTTTTTTTTTTTTTTAAAAAATGCAAGGTCTCTTTTAAAAATATTGAAACTCATAAATATATAATAAAAACTTGAAGATACATTTTGCAATTAAGACAGAAAATAAAATGCATATACAAATGGGGAGATACAGTTTACCAATTATGCCGTTTCCATGGGTTGTGCCGTTCCCATTGTTGATGATATCTTCCTTTTGAGAAGTCACTTTGTTGATGATGACTTCTCCATTTCCAAGTTTGGTTACCTTCCCATGGTTGATGGTTTCTTCTTCTTTGAAAATCATCTTGTTGATGATGTCTTTGCCATTTCCAAGGATTGTGTTCTTCCCATTTTTGATTATACGCTCTTCTTGGAAATTGGCTTTGTTGAGAGTAGTTCCTCCTTCTTTGATCAAATGAAACGTTCATTTGATGTTTTCTTGGTGGCATGAATTTTCTCCGATTTTTGTTTTTTTGCTTGTACCTAATAGCACATTGTTTTGTGGTACCCTCATATGTTTGGGTCCTTTAAGATTAGCTTTGAGACTTTTAGGTCTCCAATAATATTTAGAGCTATTTCTAGCCCGACAAGAATTAGCCGTATGACCCTTTTTGCCACAATAAAAACAAGTAATAATTCTAGGAGCATAATGACCAATATGCATAGTGACTTGATCCTTTTTCATATGATTAACAACATTAGGCTTATGATCAAGTCCCTTATCACAATTATGAATATCAACAATATAGGACATTTTATTGGTACTCAAGTTGGATTTTAATAAATCCTTTTTCATGCAATCAATATTCTCAACAAGAGTACTATTTTCTTTTTTTCAAGGTTTTTAACCTTGTCAAGTGTGGTGGTGTGAGCACATGATAGTGATTCATAGGAAGTAAATAAACTATCCTTATCATTTTTCAAAATATTGAATTCCTTTTTCAAATTTTTGTATTTAACAAGTAAGCTTTGGAATTCATTTTGAAGTTCATCATAATCATTTTGCAAATCACTATAATCATTTTGAATGACAATATCATAGGAAGTAGAGGGTTTAAGACATACCTCATTTTCTTTTCTTCATTGATGCCCATAAAACAATATTCAACTTCTTTATAATTGGAAGTTGTAGGTGGCTTATTCCTTAGATTTGAGCTTGTATGATCTTGAGAAGTAGATGCTTTTGTTTGACTCCTTTCATTTGCAAATACTCCATAGATGGCTTCTAATTTTTGCCATACTTCATGTGCCGATCGAATACCTACAACATGATCAAATTCCAAAGTGGTAAGTGAACAATGTAAGATATTAAGAGCTTTACCATTTAAGGAGATGATTCTCTTCTCTTCATCATTGAGCTCTTTGAAGCCTTTAGAGGTGTGTGGTGTATTCTTCGTCGGAATGGATTTTCCATTGATGACGGTGTTCCAAATATCGAACCCGCAACTTTGTAAATAGCATTCCATTCTTTCTTTCCAAAATATAAAATTCTTGGAATCAAATAGTGGTGGCTTGTGGTGGAGGCGGATAGATGAGCTTCGTTCGTAGCCGTCGATCGTTTCTCTTCACTCGCGATGTGAAACGAGCTTGCCAAAGAGTTTGGCTCTGATACCACTTGTAAGTCCAAGCGGCTACGATAATCTAGAGGGGGGGTGAATAGATTATCTCCATCTTTTCCATTTCGCCCTCTTTTAACAATCGAATGCTCAAACAAAATAATGAAGGTGCGGAAAGTAAACAACACACGTCGATTTAAAGAGGTTCAACCCACCTAGGGCCTAATTCTCTACCACCCCAGTATATCCGGGATGGATTTCGAAAAGAAAAAGAATTTTATTAATTACCAAAATTAATACAAATTCAACTTACAACACCTTGAAGAGCACCACACTCTTCTTTAACACCACCTTTGGAGATTACCACAATCTCCCTTTGAAGATTACCACAATCTTCCTTCAACGGCACCTTGTGAAGATTACCACAATCTTCAACCTTGAAGAATACCGAATTCTTCAACACCTCAAATAAGAAGATTACCACAATCTTCTTGTACCTATCACCTAAATCATCCAAGTGTGCTCTTACCACAAGAACACTCACAAGGATATCTTGTGTTTGAATGATAACCAAAATCAAGATTACAACTCAATAATGAATAATACAATTTGAGTGCAAAGTGTAATCAAGAATAGCCTAGACCTCAAAGATGTGAAAGTGATAAGCTAGGCAATTTTACAACAAGAATAATGACTATGAAAGACCAAGTGTTTGCTTGAAGTGTATCTTGTTGTGTTGTATCTCAATTGTTGTATTGGTTGCTCCAAAACTTCCTCTATTTATAGGAGATGATTGATCAAGCATAGGCTCCTCTTGGGGATTGAAAATCTACAGAAAAATACAAATAAGATCAAGAATATAGCTGTTAGAAATCAATCCCACATTTTAAGAAAAGTTTGTCTGCTGTCAAACGGTCATATTTTTGCTGTCAATACATAGGGCGACCGGTCGCACAGAGATAAGAGAAAAAGAGAACACTTTGAAAATTACAACAGGGCGACCGGTCGACGTAGGCTTCGACCGGTCGACCCCTGTTTCAACCGGTCCCCCTAAACAAAAGAACGAAGGGTTTGAGTCTGTTTCAAAAAAGAAACTTGCAGGTACTGGTCGACCACGGCCGAACGGCCGACCGGTCGGCGCCGCCCAGCGCACGGTGGCCGACTTGTTTTTTTTCTTCCGTCTCATTTTCTGTTTCTAAAAACATCTTCAGTACGGGTTGCCCTATAGGGCGGCCAGGTCGACCACTTGACAGAAATATTGTCCAATTTTTGTCGAAAATAAAACTCAAGAAATACTCCGAAAATTTAGTAAAAACATTTTAAACCGATCGGAAGTATTAGGACAACATTTGGAAACATCGTTTGAGAGTGAAAACCCATAACGTAAAATCATTAAAAGCGTTGTCCAATTTAGACGAAAATAAACTTTGAGAAAATACTCCTAAAATATTAAAATCATTTTAAATCATTTAGGAGTATTTGGACAACCTTTAAAAACATTGTTTTGGTGATAAAATAAAATCATCAAAATTAAGATAAAAACATGTATCAAACAATCTCCCCTTTTTGATGATTACAAACCAAAACAATTTTTACCCAAACTAAGAGAGCAATTTTAGAAATGATTTTCCGGTAAAAACATTTGACCGTTTGGAAGCAACCAAAATTTCCAAAAATATTAAAGCAACCAAGTAGGAGTAAATATTTTCAATAATAAGCACAAGCTCCCCTATCCACAAACACATCAAGAATAATGTAAGAGCAATAATCCATAAGCTAAAAGCTTTAGCTTTTACAATTTGTTCAAGAGCTTATAAGCTCCTGTCACAAAACAACATTAAATAATAATATAAGTCCATCAAGCAACAATTGGACTAAAAATAAATCACAACATATGGCTTTTATGAGCCATAGCTTATAGCTTTTATGACAAGCTTTTATTAGCTTCTTTGAGCTAATGAGCCAATATCCTGTTTTTCTCCCCCTTTGGAATCATCAAAAAGAATGTTAGGATGGTGAACATATCATAGAAGTATATCAAAGTGTGCCAAAGAAATGGTTTATCAACCATTGAGCAATGTAGGCTTAAAAACCAAGGAAAATGAGAGAAATGTATCATGATGAGTTCATACGCTCGTTTTGTTTCCCAAAACATGATCTCAATGAGTATTGAAGACTTGTGGAAGCGAGAGAATCATGTAGAAGTTGAAATTTTCATAGCGACATTTTAACAAACACCTTGTGTGCGTGAAAAATAGAAGAGGTTGTATATAACCTTTGTAAATGGTTCAAGCCAAAAAAAAATTTTCATATCATCAATCAACCTCATTTCAAAGCTCAAAAAATCACATGCACCATATGTAATAATATGTTCATCAATTAAGAAGCTCAAAGTAGATTCTCAAGGGTTCAACCCAATTGAGATAAGCTAAGAATGATCAAGGCATTACAAATGCCAAAAATTAGAGCAACCATCAAGTAACAAGTCATGCTTTCAACAATACATGTATCAAATGTCCCAACATATTCAACTAAGCATAACAAAGCAATAAAAGAAGCACTTTTACCATCAAGTACTTCATACCAATTATCAAACAATGCTTTAGAGTATTTTTACCATCAAATCTATTAGCTCTAGAGGGAGGCTCGTAAAGCATTTTTCAATCCATTGTCGATGCTACGGTAGATAATCCATTGGAACTCCTTGGATTTTAAGCATAAATTGCTCAATGATTGATAAACCGTCTCTTTTGCGCACTTTGATCTATTTATATGATGTTTTTATCATCCTAACATTCTTTTTGATGATTCCAAAGGGGGAGAAACAAGAAATTGGCTCATTAGCTCAAAGAAGCTAATAAAAGCTTGTCATAAAAGCCATAAGTTGTGATTCATTTTTAGTCAAATGGTTGCTTGATGGACTTACATAATTGTGATTCATTTTTAGTCAAATGGTTGCTTGATGGACTTACATAATTGTTTAATGATATTTTGTGACAGGGGGAACTTATATAAGCTCTTGAACAAAATGTAAAAGCTAAGCTTTTGGCTTATGATTAATTGCTTTTACATTATTCTTGATGTGTTTGTTGATAGGGGGAGCTTGTGCTTATTATGCCTATTATTGTATACAATTACTCCCTTTCTTGGTTGCTTATGTATTTTGGAAATTTTGGTTGCTTCCAAACGGTTAGATGTTTTTACCGGAAAATTGTTTTTAAAAATTGTCCTCTAAAATTTCTAAAAATTGTTTTGGTTTGTAATCATCAAAAAGGGGAGATTGTTTGATACATGTTTTTATCTTAATTTTGATGATTTTATTTTGTCACCAAAACAATGTTTTTAAAGGTTGTCCAAATACTCCTAAATGATTTGAAATGGTTTTAATATTTTTCGGAGTATTTCCTCAAGTTTATTTTCGATAATATTGGACAACACCTTTAATGATTTTATGTCAATGGGTTTTTACTTCTAAACTAGGTTCCTAAATGTTGTCTAAATACTTCCGATTGGTTTAAAATGTTTTTACTAAATTTTCGAGTATTTCTTGAGTTTTATTTTTGACAAAAATTGGAAAACATTTACTCTTTTTGGTCGACCGCACTATAGGGCAACCTGCACGAAGATGATTTTGGAACAAAAAATAAGATAGAAGTGAAAAACGGTCAGGTCGGCCGCCCATTGCGCGACTCGGCCGATACTGAACGTTAACTTCGAAATGAACAATTTTTTCTCAACAAAACACTTAGGGGGACCGGTTGAGACAAAGGGTCGACTATGTCGGCCTATGTCGACCGGCCGCCTGTTGTATTTTTCAAGTGTTCTTCAAATCTCTTATTTGTCTTGCGACGTCGCCCTGAGTTTGACAAAAAAAATATGACCGTTTGACAATGACATATTTCCTTAAAATGTGGGATTGATTTCTAACATCTATATTCTTGATTTTAATTGTATTTTTCTCAGAGATTTCAATCCCCAAGAGGAGCCTATTCTTGATCAATCATCTCCTATAAATAGAGGAGGTTTTGGAGCAACCAAAAACACCAATTGAGATACAACACAACAAGATACACTTCAAGCAAATATTTGTTCTTCATTGTTATTATTCTTGTTGTAATTTTGTCTAGCTTTTCACTTTCACATCCTTGAGGTCTAGGCTATTCTTGATTACACTTTGCACTCAAATTGTAATATTCATTATTGAGTTGTAATCTTGATTTTTGGTTATCATTCAAACACAATATATCCTTGTGAGTGTTCTTGTGGTAAGAGCACACTTGGATGATCTAGGTGATAGATGCAAGAAGATTGTGGTGATCTTCTTATTGAGGTGTTGAAGAATTTGGTATTCTTCAAAGTTGAAGATTGTGGTAATCTTCACAAGGTGCCGTCGAAGGAAGATTGTGGTGATCTTCAAAGGGAGATTGTGGTAATCTCCAAAGGTGTTGTTGAAGAAGAGTGTGGTGCTCTTCAAGGTGTTGTAAGTTGAATTTGTATTAATTTTGGTAATTAATAAAATTCTTTTTCTTTTTGAAATCCATCCCGGATATACTGGGGTGGTTGAGGATTAGGCCCTAGGTGGGTTGAACCTCTATAAATCGACGTGTGTTGTTTACATTCCGCACCTTTATTATTGTGTTTGAGCATTTGGTTCGAAAAAGAGGGCGAAATCGAAAAGATGGAGATAATCTATTCACCCCCTCTAGATTATCGTAGCCGCTGACTTACATCTTTATCATTTTTTGGCTAAAAATCGAGGCAAAAGATTTTAGTTATATTTTTTTCCTTTTTATATACTTACTTTATATGTTTTAGCGAGAAAAAAGCACGACAATTGGATATATTTTGAACCTAGTTTTAATCAAAATATCATTGATCCATGAAGTGCTATAATAAATATAATTTATGCATCGTAAATGTAATTCGAAATAAACTGTCATTTACATACTCTTAGAGCAACTCTAGTAGCTGCACTAAAAATGTGTTAGACGTTAAATCTCATCTCGGCAGAGCGCTAGATAGTGGAACTATTTTACAATATCTACATTGTAGCGCCCGGATATTTCCACTATCTATATTGTAGTGCCGATATAGCGCTACACTTGTTTCAATGCTATGCTATCCTTTTTTTTTCTTTAAGTTTTTAAATATGCATTTCTTAATTGTGAATATTATAATTGATTTCAATATCTCCATTAATCTAATAGAGAATAATATTAAAATAAATAAATTATATGTGATAATTTTTTTAAATAATTTGATTTGTAATTTTAATAATACTATGAGATTTAAAATACTACACACAAAATTATAAATCTTACATTACATTATAAAATACTGAATCATAAAATTATAGTAAATAAAAATATATATGTAATATTTTTATCAATTACAAAGTAATAAAAATCAGTATTAAATGAATAAAGCAATTAATCTTATGGAACATTCATTTTCAGTGTAGAAAGTAGTGCAAATTAATGGAGATTGAGTGCATATTCACTAATGTGGTGCCTATTAGAGGTGGTCTTATGCTACATTTAGATTAATGGATTTGAAGTTAAAATTTTCAATTATTGAATATGTTTGGACAATTTTGTAATATAATTAATTTTAAATATAAAACTTTTGTTTTAAGTTATTTTTCGAATTATCATGGGAGATTTCAAATCAATCTTTTTATAAGGTATAATTTGGATCGATGGATTTGAAGTTAAAAATTCCAAATACTTAATAATGAATCCATTGAGGTTGTTTGAGTAAACTAATTTGTAATGGGTTTGAAATCATTCTTATTTGAAGCCGTTTGCAAATCTTCACCCAAATTTCTCTATCCAAATCCAAATTCTCTCATCCAAATATTGTCTAAAGTTGTTTGAAATTCATCCTCTAAATCTTCCTTAGAATTTACATACCAGAAAACTTTTGTAAAATTTTGCCTGTTTTTTTTTTTTTTTTTTTCGCCACAACATTGAATTGTTTGTGGAAATCTTAAAGAAATAAACTATTCATCCATTCTTTTTTCCAATCACTAGTCACATTAAATATTATTTTACTAAAAATATTACTACTCAATTATCACAATTAAACAATCATATCACAAATATATACTACTAACTCTCTCTTATTTTTCAAATCACAAATCGCATTCAATACTATTTTACTAAAAACATTATCATCACATTTTCATCCTACATCTAATTATACTACCAAATAATTTCACAACTTTTCAAAAACAAAATTTCACCTTTATTCACTTAAAAATGAAAATGAACGAATGAAAGTCCATGCAATCACAGCCTTAGTTTTCTCATTTTCAAATTATTCGAATTACTTCATATAGTTCATTACTCCATTATACTACTGCAACACGCTTCTACCATTTTTCTTTTCTTTTTTTGAGTTGCGATGTCATCATTTCATCCAATTTTTTAATAACAAAAATGAAAGTTATTCGTTATCTTAAGATCTGAAGATCTTATTTCAAATTAAATAAACATTAAGTTAGTTGACCAATGATACAAATTACTTTTGTCGAATTAATCGATTTAATTTCCTAAAAAATTGATTTACTAAAAACTCTTAGCATTGGACCATTTGCCTTTACCAATTCTCAAGAGGGAATTTTTAAGACTATTATGGATAGTGATATTCTTTTCTACCCATGTATAAAAAACTCTTTTCTACCCAAATTTGACAAAAATGCCCCTCCTTTAATTTGAAGATTTTGAATTTTGAAACTGATGCAATTAATGTATTCATTGAAAATCGTGTACACTTCCCCCCAAATACACACACCAATGTATAAAACCGTATGCCCATATCGTGTCAACCCCCATGTACATATACATAAAAAAGACACGATATATCGTGCCTAATTTTAATTGAGGCACGAAATATATCGTGCCTAAGTTTAACTGAGGCACGAAATATATTGTGCCTAATTTTCACTGAGGCACGAAATATATCGTGACTAATTTTAACTGAGACATGAAATATATATCGTGCCTAATTTCAACTGAGACACGAAATATATCGTGCCTAATTTTAACTGAGGCACAAAACATATTGTGCCTTTTTATGTATATGTACATTTTCTGAAAAATTGTCTATTAATTTTGAAAATTGTTTCAATAAAATTTAAAAATATTTGCAATTTATTAAAAAATGTAAAAAATCAACAAAATCATTTTAAAATCTAAATATTAAAAACTATAATTTATTTAAAAAAAAGAATAAAAAAAACTATAATTTATAATTATTTTAAAATCTAAATATTAAAATTTATAATTTATTTTAAATATGAAAATTAAAAAAATACACTTTTTTTTAAACATTTGCCATTATTTAAAATATGGAAATTTATTTAAAAGTCTCAAAAATTGTTCAACAATATGAAAAGTGGATTAAAAAATGAAAAACTTTGACTTGAAGGCTTTGAAAAATTTACCAAAAAATCGATTTTTATAAAATCCAAAAATGGAGTAGAGAGAAAAAATAAAGAGATAGGGCTCCACTTACTTTTGCATTTAAAATATAAGGGTATTTGGGTAAAAAAAGAACCACAAAATGGGTAAAAACTTAGTTTTTTTATCTCACATGTCAAAAAGTATTTGTTCTATCCTAAGTGGGTATTTTCCACAATTTTCTCTTTTAAAAATACACCGGATAGAGAGGCAATTTTTTCAAGAGCAAATGGTGGGAGTTACCCACTTGGGATAAGTGAAGAACTTTTTTTTGGCGTGTAGGATAAAAACATAGTTTTCTACCCACTTTTTGGGTTCTTTTTACCACAATACTTTTGCGCTTTAAATGCAGTTCTTTAAAGTAGGTAACTAAGTTGTATTTATCTCTCTTGTTATAAATACATACATACATACGTTTGTCCATTTGCTCTTCATTTTTTTTTCTCTTCTTCATCTTGTTCACAAAATATCAAGTTCTTTTTGTGGTCTTTCGTAACCAAAATCGCACCAGAAAATCGAATAACAAGGCAATGTTGCTTCTCATCTTAGTTACTTAACCATGTTTAAATTGTTCAAGACCAATATATTTACAAAATATGTGAAATATATCGTGAAATGTGAAATTTTCTGAATCTAAGATGCACTGTGCACGATATCGTGCCAAAATAACTCTGCGGCACGATGCCCAATTAACACTGCGGCACGATATCGTGCCAAAATAAACTTGTTGCACGATATCGTGCCCAATTAACACTGCGGCACGATATCGTGCCAAAGTAACCCTACGGCACGATATCGTGCCAAAATAACATTGTGGCACGATATCGTGCCAAAATAACCCTGCGACACGATATAGGCACGATATGGTATCCATATCGTGCTTCTTCGTATTCCTCATCTAATCGTGCCATAGCCGGAAAAATATACCCCATTTTCGAACACTAACCCAAAATGCTTCATCTATTTCGAACATTCTAATAATTAAACTCAAATATTTCACATTATCAAGTATTTTATACATATATATTCAAACATTCACGAATAGATTTCGAAAATTATCAACTAAACTTCATAGATTTCTAACACCATATCTATTTCGAACATGAGCGAGGATATGTAAATATTTGTATGTGGTTTCTATACGGTTTTTAATTGGTATAATAATGACTTCAGTTTCAAAATTCAAAAAATCCAACTTAAAAGCAGGGACAATTTTGTCAATTTGGGTAGAAAATAGTTTTGTTATGTTGGTAGGTAAAAAAGAGTGGATAAATGAGGTGACTTTAAAAATTTTTTAAAAATGCACCCAAAATATTAAAATCTCATATATTCCTACCGTCCACCTAATCACAACCTCACCGTCCACCAAATTACGTTAAAAAAAGAAAACCAAATTCGCAAACATTTCAAGAACAATTATAATGTATACTCATTCTCTATACTATATCCAACAATGTCAAATTGTACGGTTTAAAACCCTAATCAGGTTAGTTTTAATGGTATTTTTTTATATTTAACTGAAAGTGAGTTTACATATTATTTGAAAATGGTAGTTTCACCAAATTTTTAGGATTTTTGTAATGAGTATAAATTGATTAGATATAATATAAATAATGAGTATGTAGTTGTAATATTTTTGAAGTGTGCAAAAAAAATTGTGAATTAATTCTTTATTCGAAGAAAATTAGGTGGGCAGTAGGGGTAGGGGTAGGGGTATAAATCAAGTTTTAATGATACCCTCGTGTGGAGGAGCAATTTCCAAATTTCCCGGATTTCTTCCTCATTGAATTCAACCTTGTTGTTGTCTCGTTGATTTGCAGAAAAACACTGAATTTTCATAGTTACTGCCCCAGATTTTCAGGGAAATGGAAGCAAATTGGAAAAGCAACGAAAAGGGGAGAAAATACCGTCACCGTGTGATGTCGAGGCCCTAAAGAAGTGTTTGGAGGAAAACAAAGGGGATCAGAGAAAGTGCCAATCACAAATTGAAGCTTTCAAAACTCATGCTCCATTAAAAGCCCGATTCATCCTCGAATCCACCTTGAAAAACTCAATCCCAAAGTTTTGATGAGTTTTAGCTAATTACAAACAGTTGTATTAGTTTCTGTAATTTATGGTGTGAATTACGGCGAGAAGTGCTTTAGGTTGTGTTTGGATTGAAGGATTTTGGACCAGAAGGTTTGAAATCTATCATTTGTTTGGATTATTGTTTGGATTTATTAGTTATTGGTAATTATTAAGCCACCATTTTGATGTTGAAAATAATTTTTCATAATTTGCAGTGTTGTGAACTCTTTATCTCTAACTATTGGAATGTGTTGGATTTTATTTTGCAATTTTTGTCATTGCAGAATTTGAGTTGAGAATACCCTGTAGCTGAAGTTAAAAATTATTTACATTGAAATGAAGGGTTTTTTAATCTTAGTAACAGTATATTGGGCAGTTGTCTGTATATTTTCTTTGGGTTCTGATTCAAGCAGGAAAACTGAAGACACTCCGAGGAAATACATCTGGCATAGTATCTTCTAAGCCTCCGTTTCGCCTGCAACTTATTGTAAGTTTGCATAATTTTGTTATCAGTAAAGCTTAAAACACTTGTCATTTTCTTATGGTATGGATCTTATAAGACTAGGATGCTCCCCGTATGGAGTGTGCCGTAGCGTCCGACTGTGGTGTCTTGGCAAGGACCGCTGCATCTCCGTGGGATCTTTGGTGTAGTGCAAAATATACAAGAGCCTTCACACACTAATAAGAGGAACATAAAAGATAGCAATAAAATTAGGAATTATAGAATTGACGATTGGAACATAGGTACTTTGACATGTAAAACTATAGAGCTAGTAGACATTATGAAAAAGAGACATTAATATTATGTGTATTCAAGAGACTAAATGGGTAGGCGAGAAAGCTAAAACATTAGATACTACAGGTTATAAACTCTGGTATAGTGGATAGGACATAACTAGGAACGGGGGTGGGTATCATTGTGGATCCTTTATTCATAGAGCAAGTAGTGGAGGTAACTAGAAAAGGAGATAGAATCATAGCTCCTAAAATTGTTGTAGGTAATGAACTTATAAATATTGTTAGCGTATATGCACCTCATATAGGATTAGATGATTCTACTAAGACTAAATTTTGGGAAGAGTTGGAAACTTTAATACAATTAATCCCTCAAAATGAAAAAGGCATCATAGGCAGGGACCTAAATAGGCAAGTGGGGAAGGATAATGAAGATTACGAAAGGATCCATGGAGGTTACGGTTTTAGTTCACGTAACAATGAGGGTAGAACCATCTTAGATTTCGCAGTTGCTTATGATTTTATTATATGTAATACCTTCTTTAAATAAAGGGACGAACATTTGATCACATTTAAAAATGGATCTAACAAATCACAAATCGACTACTTCCTAACCAGAAAGAGCGATAGAAAAATATGCTAATAGCTGGAGAAGGCCTCACGACCCAATATAGACTATTAGTTTTGGACATAAAACTTATTAACATACATTTTAAGGAGAAATAAAGCCAACATACCTAGGATTAAATGGTGGAACTTAAAGAATAAAGAAAAAAGAGATATTTTGTCAAAACTTTATTAGAAACCATTGATTGGAAAGTGGAAGACAAAGCCGATGATACATGGAATAATGTAACTACTCAAATGAAAAAGATTGCAAAAGAAATATTAGGGGAGTCAAAGGGCAATAAATGGAATAAAGAGTCTTGCTGGTGGAATCAAGAAATCCAAGATAAGATAAAGTAAAAACAGACTAGTTTCAAAGTGTTACATTCCTGTAAAAATGCGGAAAATCTTAAAAAAATATAAAGACGCCCAAAAAGAAATAAGAAGAGTAAAACATGAAGCGAAAACCAAGGCCTATAAAGATTTTTATAAAAAATTAGATGCTAAGGAAGGAGAGAAAGATATATACAAAATAGCGAAATTTAGAGAAAAACAAACAAGCGATTTTACAGAAATTAAATGTATAAAAGATGAGTATGATAATATCTTAGTGAAAGACGAAGAAATTAAAAATCGATGGAAGAGGTATTTCAATAATATTTTTAATGAATCTAATGAGAACGATGTTACATTAAGGGAATTAGGCCAATCTGAACAGAATAGAAACCGTACCTTTTATCGCAAGATTCAACTTCATGAAACAGAAAAACATTGAACAAAATTAAAACTGGCAAAACAGATGGCCTAGATGATATACCAATTGAAGCATGAAAATGTCTTGGTGGAGTTGGAATTACATGGCTTACTAAATTATTTAATGTTATACTATAAACTAAGAAAATGACTAATGAAGGGAGAAAGAGTATATTGATACCTATATGTAAAAATAAAGGAGATATACAAAATTGTGCAAATTATAGCGGCGTTAAATTACTAAGTCATACGATGAAACTATGAGAAAGAGTAATTGAGGCAAGAATAAGAAATGAAACTAGTATATTAAATAATTAATTTGGTTTCATGCCAGGAAGGTCGCAATTGAAGCTATACGCCTAATTAGACGTTTATGTGAACAATACAACGAGAGAAAACAAGATTTACATATGGTTTTTATTGACCTTGAAAAAGCATATGATAGACTCAATCGGGATATAATGTGGCGCGTATTGGAAAAAAAGAGGAATAAAAATAGCTTACATAGACGTCATAAAAGATATGTATAATGATATAATATGTATAAGAACACCAACAGGAATATCCAGTGAATTTCCAAATACTAGAGGTTTACACCAGGGTTCTAATAATTGATGAAATCACTAAACACTTACAAAAAAACCATTCCTGAATGCATGCTTTTTGCGGACGATATAGTTTTAATTGATGAGACGAGGGAGAGTAAATACAAAATTGGAAGCTTGGAGAGAACCATTAGAATCAAAAGATTTTACCATAAGTAGGGCTATAACAGAATATACGGAATGTCAATTTAGTAAATACAAAAGTAACAATGAAACAAAGATAAAAATTGACGGGCATGAAGTGAGTGTAGCAAAGAGTTTTAAATATTTAAGATCTATAATTGAAGAGAACGGAGAAATCAATAAGGATGTTACGCATAGGATCGAAGGGGGTTGGAATAAATGGAGGAGCGCATCTTCTATCATTTGTGAACGTAAAATACCATTAAAATTAAAAGGAAAATATTATAAAAACGGCCCTAAGGCCCGCAATACTTTATGGAGCAGAATGTTGGACGACTAAATATGAACACGAACAAAAAATGAGGGCAGTAGAGATGAGAATGTTAAAATGGATGTGTGGACACACTAGATTAGATAGAATAAAAAATGAACATATTAGAAACAAAGTGGGAGTAGCACCAATAGATGAGAAAATTAGAGAAATGAGATTAAAATGGTTTGGACATGTTTATAGGAGACCATTAGATGCACCCGTTCGATGTGTAGAAGGCAAAGAATTACTCACCGAAATCAAAAAAGGTAGAGGCAGACTTAAAAAGACTTGGAAGGAAACTATTAAAAAAGACATGTTATATCTTGAAATAAATGAAAATATGGTTTTGGACCGTAAACGATGGCATGGTATGATCTTCATAGCCAACCCTACATAGTGGGATGAAGGCGTGGTTTTTGTTGTTGTTAGCAAAGCTTGTATACAGTCTCCAGAGTTTTACCAAGTGTTTGTATATGAATGGAGATTTGATACTCCTGTCATGTTCATCTTTATCTCCTTGCATCATCACAATTTACTTGTTTGACAGTGAATCGACATCATGATGATGAAAAGAATTATTGAAATAAGATAAGTATGAATATGGTGGATCCACCGGAGAACAGAAAAAGACCAATGTGATAAAATTTAGTAATAAAAAATACAACCGTCCTCAAAAAGGAAAAGAAAAAAAAAAAAAAAGAGAAGATAGTGGCTGATGCTAATGATCACTAAACATAATTAGATGCTCTGTTGACAAAGGACAGAAAATGAAATGTTCAGTTGATTATTGTTAAAAGAATAGGTCTCTTGCTGAAGCAAAGAAATTTCTTCCTTTCCCAAAGAAGGGAGACTATTTTACTATTCTACTCTATTGTAAAAATTCCCGCCCAGTCCCGATTAGTCTCTATCTAGGCGCTAGGCTCCCTTATCCGTCTATATTTTTTCCCCGATTAGGCCCCAGTCCCTCCCAACTAGTGCCTAGCGCTTTTTACAACATTGCTATTCCAATAACCTAATTTACATTACACACTTTACCTGTTGGCTTTAAAAAAATCTTTTGTCAAGTCAAAGCTTGCATCTGAAGATTCTAAGCTAACAGGTTTGACAAAGCATAAATTACCAGCACACCTCCATCTTTCCTGTCTGCTAGCCCTGAACCTTCTCATTATTAACAATTTCCTTTTCATTGACCTTAGCCTGATAATAGAACAAGTATTCAAACCCAAATTGCAGAGTCAAACTATTAGAATATTGAGTTGTGTCTCTTTCTTGTATTGACTGAATATTGTTTTCTGCATATCATGTTTGCTAGATGCTCTTTTCTTGGCTTGTTGATCACTTGTCTAAATGTTTAATTTTCCCGGCATAAACTTGTATGTTTCTCTATGATTTTTCAAATAACGGCGTTCCAAGGGGTGATATATTGGTGATTATTGATCAGAAAATAAATCATTCTCACATTTGCTCAGTATGTCAGTAGAACTTCCTGTTTTTGACATTTCACAGCCCTTTAACTCATCTTCTATCTCTTCCCTTTCTGTAGCCTGCAGAGAATGGGGCTTTTTTCACATAACCAATCATGGAATTTCCAAAGACTTGTCCAGGAAACTGCATTCTTGTGCAAGCCAGATTTTTAACCTTCCTTCAGAGGTTAAACACAAAGCTGGTCCTTTATCAGATGTAAAAACATACACTCCTCATTTCATCGCGTCGCCTTTTTACGAGAGTCTTCGTGTAGCTGGACCTGATTTCTTTGCTTCTGCACAGAGTTCTTCCCAAGCCCTTCTGAATCAGTCAAATTCCGAATTCAGGTAAAGGAGAATAATATTAGCTTATAAAACTACCCCTGAGGTTTAGCATAATTACAAAAGAAAATCAGTTATCCTTCAGGAGTATTGGTAATTTTTAAATATAGCTAGTTTTTTTTTTTTTTTTCTTTTGTAATTAGACTGAACTTGAGGGTACTTTCTATTAACTCTGTTTTCAATGACATTCATCAGAAAACAAGAAAATAAAAGAGTATCCCTGATAATCACATGTTATCAATGTTGCAATGCATTTGTATGTGGTTATAAACTATATGAGCTTGAAACTGATAATATTAACATGAACTGATTTGTTCTGAAACATTAGGATTTTTTTTGGACCTTTTTAGGGTTGACTACAAAAGTACCCTTGAGGTTTGACTTAATTACAATAAAACCCAGTTAACTTTTAAAATTACAAAAAGTACCCCTGAGGTTTTATTGTGTCTATCATTTACCCCTTCATGAGTAAAAATATTTCAAAAATACCCCCTCACATTTATAAAAACATTACATTTAACCCCTTAATTTTAACACTAAATCAAACCTCGGGATACTTTTTGTAATTTTAAAAATTAGCTGAGTTTTTTTGTAACTAGGTCAAACTTCAAAGGTATGTTTTGTAATTATCCCTTTTTTTATGACTTGAGTCGAACCATTTTCATGCGATGCTTAAATGTATTTTATCCCTTTGTCTGCTCATTCTCTTTAGTGATATGTTACAAGAGTATGGAAGCAAAATGACACAATTGTCAAAACAATCCTTGAAATGGTAATCAAGTGCCAGGGGAATGATTTTGAGATAAAATACTTATCAGAGTTCAAGAATTGCCATGGCTATCTGAGAATAAACAACTATTCTCCGCCCGAGTGTATTGATGATCAAGAAACTGAAGGCCTTGGCATGCACACAGATATGAGCTGCATAACCATAGTCTATCAAGATGACATTGTGGGCTCCAAGTGAGGTCTAAAGAAGGAAAGTGGATGGACATAAATCCGCACGAAAAATACGCTCGTCGTGAACATCGGTGATTTAATGCAGGCGTGGAGCAATGGGAAATTCAGGTCGTCCGAGCACAGAGTCGTCCTGAGAAAAAACGTGAATCGGTTCTCGGTTGCTTTCTTCTGGTGCTTTGAAGATGAGAAGGTGGTATTTGCTCCAGAAGAAGTTGTGGGAGAAGGAATTTGAGGGTTTATAAGCCCTTTGTTTGTGGAGAGTATGTGAAGTTTAGAGAGAATAGTGAGGAAGGGAAGTTTGAGAAAGTTGGTTTCACTGTTAAACAATTTGCAGGGACTGAGATGTGATCGGGAGTGATTGCTTGACCTTTCGTTTCGCTCTTTTTTTACTTTAGAGAGAATAGTGTAAAAAAAATATTTTAAAAAAATGAGAATGGATTTTGAGGGTGTGATTGAATATAAGATGAAAATGTGATGATGATAGTTGATATGATAGTTTTTTTTAGTATGATAGTGATTAGATGTGATTGGTGATTTGAAAAATATGAGAGAGTGAATAGTGTATTTGTGATATGATTGTATAATAATGATAGTTGATATGATATTTTTTTTTGTTTAAATTGTAAATGGATGTAGAACTTTGTAAATTGTATATAATATCTTCATCATTCCCTTGGTTTTGGTATCTCATTGTAGAACTCTGTAAATTAAATTTGTTAAAGGTTGACTTTCTCTAATTGTTGCATAGAGGTGATGTATGTTGACTACAAGCTTTGCAAACTAACAATATTAAATAATTAACAATACCAGACCATTTGGTTGTTCTTCAGATATGCAGTCTTGCATTTATTTTTTCTTTCTTTTTAATTGAAATTAATGAGCATAAATAATCACACATGTAACTCATATTGCTGAATAAACAACTCAGAACTTGGGCTTCAATCTAAAGACCTTTAAACCAATGTTTTGAAACCCGGATTGACCGCCGCTTTAACGAACCGTCACATGCCCGATCCGGTTATATATTAAAATCGAGTGGCTAAAAAACCATTGCTACCCGGCCAAACACCATCAAAAACTCGGAAACCGGCGACCCGTTTAACCCGGTTCAATTTTATTTTAGTAATCTTTTTGTTTTATAACAAAAATTGAAGAAAAATATAAAGTAAATTTTCATATAACTTCTCCTTATATTCGATTTACATATATATATTTGGAGATTATAATTTATTAATTTAGATTTTATTTTTAATTATGTTAGTTCAAATATTTTGTATATGTATTTATCTTTACATGTGCGGACATATATAATATATATGTTTGTATGTATACGAGCCAACCGGTTGAATCGGTGACCCAAACGACCGGCTTCTTAAGCCATTCGATGTCCAATCCGGATTTAAAAACATTGCTTTAAACTGCTAGGCACTTTAAATTTTCTGGACTACTGAATAATTTAGCAATTGACTCTGCAAATGCCTGCAACTTGCAAGTGGAATTCAATAATAAGCTGTTTAGCATTTCTACCATGTCAGTCGGGAAAAAATATGTTAAAGCAATATGCATAGTTGATGACTTGATGTTGCATTGTCAACCACGTCGCATTGACAACTAATCCCATTTATAATATAGTGGGATAATTACAAAAAAAAAAAACTTGAGGTTCGGGCTAATTACAAAAGAAATCAAGAGATTTTCGAAAATTACAAAAACCCCTTTAGGTTTGATCTCATGCTTACGTTTAAACCGTATGCAAAAAACATTTCAAAAGTCCCCTTTACTTTTCGTTTAACCCTTAAATTTAAGACACAATCAAACCTCAAGGATTTTTGTAAATTTAGAAAATCTGTTGTTTTGTAATCAGCCCAAACCGTAAGGGGCTTTATAAGTATCCCTATTATATCGTTGTCCCATAAAAAAAAAAAAAAATATACCAGAAGGGCTACATTTATAATTGCTCTCTATGCCAAAGGGAAAAAAACTTGTAAATTTCACCATGGCAATCGGAAAAAAATTATGTTCCTTGTCATAACTCATAAGGAATTGAATATATACAACATTAACTATCATATCAATTTCTCCGTCATAGTTAAACTGAAGAAAAAGGGAAGATGAAAAAAAGATTAATACACATAACCTTAGCCATCACTATCAGCAAGCGTTGCAACTCTTCCTACACGTTCCGTAGTAATCAGGAGAACCAATCATGAAAATGGAATTCCTTTGACACTCACCAATGGCAGCCCAGCGAGAACAGTTTTCATCTTCATCGGTGCAGTCGGCATCATCAGAATCCCTTTCGGTGCTGATGTCTTTCAGGTAAAATAATTTTGTGGCGCACCACATATCACCCTCGAGGACGGGGCATCTAGCGTGGAGACTACTCCCATCAAGGGTTGCGTTAAGGTGTAGATTGAAGAACACGATAGCATTTCCTTTACTAGGTCTGAAGATATTGCTAGTCTTCGTGCAATCAGTCAACATTTCGTTCTGCAGTATGACGATGTTACAGTTGGCTAATCAATGGCGAGCCAATATATTGGGTGTGGGCCAATATACGGAAGTTTGGGCGCAGCGGAGGCGTTTGTGATCCGAGATTTGATTTATCAAAAATATATATGACATATATGACAAATCATACAAACAAGATGACAAAAAATAAATGACGCCGGACAAAATATAAAATGTACACAAAGATTTTACGTGGGTCGGCAGAACCCGCTCGTCCATGAGTTTCCGTTATTTACTAATAACGCAATTTCCCGTTACAAGAAAATAGACCTCTTGATTATGGACCAAAGACTCTCGTACAACCACTTACTAGTTATCAAAGAACATTCCCCCAACCCATTTGTATTGCCCCAAGAGAAAATAGCCCCAAGTGTTTAGCCGCACTTATCACAATTTGACTCACACAAATCAACCACCCAAAATGCCTACACTCTATTTACCTCTCTCGAATCACACTTAGTTGTGTGTTTCTTTCAACTCCCAAAGCCTTTTTTTATAGGCAAACCAAAGGGGAGATTGTTGCCGTCATTTACAATTGGCAATTTTGTCAAGGGGAAGGTAGGGTAGACACCTCCCCTTGACTTCTATCTTTGATTTATGGAATATTCCCAACAATCTCCACATTCACCATAAATAAAATTTGGATTTGGGATGTCTAATGCATGTATGCTCGAGAATGGATTATTTTGATTCATTTCAATTATGGATAGCATAAACTTTGTCTTTAGGTGATGGTTCTACTTAGGGATGGCAATGGGGCGGGTTCAAACCCGGACCCGCAATGAACCCGCCCCATCTAGACCCGCAAAAACCCGCCCGTCGGGTTTTGGGGCGGGTAACGGGTTTATCTTTTCCAAACCCGGCCGGGTCGGGGCGGGTAATGGGTCCCGCTAGACCCGCCCCGCATATTTATTTATATAATACACACACATGTAGTCTACGGTCTCTACAACTCAGAGTTTGGAAGGGCAGGGATATTATTTCCATACAATATTGGCTGCTTTATTTCCTATTCTTTTTTTATTTATTTAATTTGATCTCTCTTTTTGATAATGTATTTAATATGATCTTGAATGGATAAATTGTAAACAAATTTATGAAAAGATGAACCATTAAAACAAGCAGCCCTATCAAAAATCATTTTTAATTCTTCTACTGCACTTCATCTTCTTCCCCTTATACATTCTGTCTGCTCTTATAATGACAAGATAAAGGAAGCATGAGATGGAATAGGAAGAAAATTTGACTTTAATTTAAAAGTACCCATCTCAACATTAAAACATCTCAACATTAAAAACTCTAATAATTATGCTAATCCAAACAGTCCAGTCCAGTAATACTCACCTTTGCTATTGTAGTAGATTCAAGTACGTGTGGTATGTGAATTCAAAATTAGTGTACAGCAGGATTTGGGGTGGTGGAAATAAAAAGGGTGGTTGGAAACCCCGCCCCAAACCCGAATCGTTCTACTTTGAGTGGTGTGTTAATGTCCCAAAGGCGAAAGAATATAATTTCCTTGAGTTAACTGGATTCTAAAGGTTGCGAGTATTCAACTGGAGGCGGAGTCTTGAAAGTAGAGATAGCAAAATCCCCAAGGGATGATTAATCCGGAGATGGGACGGGGATGGTATTTATATCCCTCGTCCCCGATAAGGTAAAACGGGATTCCATGCACTCGTCCCCGTTGACGATATATATATATATATGCATATATATTATTCATAAAATATTAATATTATTATGTTTATATTTTTTATTTATTAAATCTTAAAATTAAACCTTAAAAATTATGTGTGTTAAACTATAAATGACTTTTTATTTTTAAGATTACCGGACTTTGTATTTCAAATATTGTTGTATTTAACTCAATTTGTTAAGGTGTTTTATATTGTTGAGTTATTATAAGATTGGTGATTCAGCTGATATTTTTATCCATTTTAATTATTGACTATTTTAAGTAATTTTTTTATAGTTTTTTTGTTAACAAATACAAAATGAGGACCTCCATTTCTGTGGGGATCTTGTTCCCGAATGGGGATTCTCCATCCGTGCTGGATGCCCAAACGGGAATGATATGAGGATGATATTTAAAATGGGATTTGGGATGGGGATGGTATGTCCCATACCACCGCCGCCCCCATTGCCCGTTCCCTCCCTACTTAAAGTCGCGCGTGGCGAAAACGGTCCCAATGGTGGGAGAGAAGTATCGAATTTGTGTCGTCCGGTGACCTCAAAGATTACTAGAGCGCGCCAGAAAGCTTTCAGATAGCAGACGAGTGTGTGGGAAATCCTGTTAGTCTAGAGGATAGACTGAGGTCATCCCTTTGGCAATCAACTAGTGGTGTTGACTCGACTGCCCGTGTGCATTGACCGATTGAATCAGTGGAGTCAGAACCTTACTTGATTCGGCATGTGCAATGTGCAGTGGATTGATTAAAGGTAAATGGTATAAAGTTTTTTTGCAAATAAAGTTGATTTATGGTGAAGGTGGAGATTGTTGGGAACATATCCCATAATAAAGGATAAAAAGTCGAGGAGGTACCTACTCTACTCCAACCTTCCCCTTGACAAAATTGCCCATTGTAAAATGAATTGCACCTTACTCTTCCCTTTGTTTGCCTATAAAAAGGCTTGGGGAGAGTTGAAGGAAACACACAACCAAGAGAGATCTTAGAGAGATAAATAGAGTGTAAACATTTGGGGATGATCAATTTGTGTGCGTCAAATTGTGATAAATATGGGGAAACACTCAAGGTTATTTTCTCTTGAGGCAATACAAAGAGGTTGTGGTGAATGTTATTTGATAACTAGTTAAGTGTTTGTACGAGAGTCTTATCTCGAGTTTGGTCCGTAAAACTCAAGATGTATATTTTTCTGTACCGAGAAATTCTTTGTTATTAAAGAACGGAAACCTTAGTGGACGTAGGTGGGTTTTGCCGAACCACGTAAAAAACTGTGTAAATTTTATATTTTGTCGGTTTCATTTATTTTTTGTCATTATCTTGTTGGTGTGATTTGTCGGATATTCCGGATAAATCAAATATCGGATCACGACACGCATCCATTGCGCCCAACAAAAGAAAGTGGGGTGGCCATATAGAAAACTCAAACAAAATAAAACATATGTAACTATAACTTAATTTTTTAAAAGTTTCTTAATAATATTAATTTCTAGAAACAAAAAGGTGTTGGGGTTGGGGGGGGGGGGGGCGCTAGTATGACCCCCTAGCTCCGCCAATGCAGCTAACAAATAAAACGGTTAATTACAAAAACACCCATGAGGATCAGCCTAATTACAAAAAAAAACACCTATCTTTCAAAATTACAAATACCTCCTTGATATTTATTTCTTTTTACAAATTAGCCCCTCAAGAAGGGGTATTTATTAAGAATACAAACCTTGAAGGTTTGTAATACCTTTGGGGTATTTGTAAATTACTCTAAAGTTTAAAGTATCACTATCAGCACTGGAAATTAATAGCAATCGCCAATCATATTAACAAGATTAGATTCTCTCTTACCTCCGACCGGGGGAAATGTATCTGGCCGCCCGACTGATATTTGAGAGATACAAAATAACTGTTGCCAATAAAGGTAGACCAACTTGCTCTGCAGATTCGTTATGAAAATAATTATAGTTCTGTTTGGAGTTTTCAGGCCCAAAGTGCAGAATCGACATAGATTTGCTGTTTTCTGCAAACAACAATTTATGTAATTATATTACAGCTAAAAAGTGGATACTTCTGGGAAGCTAGACTTGCATAGCACGATATGTATATACCTTTGGGAAGAAAAGTCCAACCAGAAATTCTTTCCTCAATTGATTTAGCGATTTCATCCTGTCAACCATACGGATTATCATTGAGATTTTTAATTCAGAATAACACAAACGCAGCTCAATATATTTCTCTAACCAAAGAAATATATTTCAAGAGGAAGCAAATAAATCCAAATAACCTTTTGGGATAATTACAAAAGAAAAACCTAGGATCGGATTAATTACAAAAAAACTACAGGTTACTGAAAATTACAAAAACCCGTTAGAGGTCTGATTTTGTCTTACATTTCCCCCTTCATAAGCAAAAAAACAATTTCAAAACCCCTGACTTTTGAAGATATATTACAGTTACCATCTTAAATTTACGATAAAATCAAACCTCAAGGGTCTTTTTGTAATTTTCAAAAACCTCTGAGTTCTATTTTTGTAATTAGCTGAATCCTCAGGTTTCTTTGTAATTATCCCTAAAAACAAATCTTTTTCTGGCAGTCGACTAAAGTAAAATATTTGTGAAGTACAGAATGACAGGAAGCTCTACTATACTAGACCTATCTCTATTTCAGATTGATGAGAAACTTACATCTGCGTCCATAGAAACTCCAAAATTAGCAGGTATGTTGTTCGTCTCAATCTTTGGTGAATCATCGTCAGACACATTATAGCTTTTCTTCTCACGGACCTAAATCCAAATCATAGTTTCAAAATAATAGCCAAAGAAAAAAATGTAAATGTGTAATACAAGTTAAAGAGAAGAATGTACCCAAGATATCAGATAATCACACTCCTCCTCTGATAGAAAGTCTCTATACAAGAATACCCTGTCCCCAAGGATAATGTCATTATGTCCATTGAATCTCAACATTATATAAAGGGTTAGTTACAAAAAGCACCCTTGAGGTTTGACCTAATTAAAAAAAAACAGCCAACTTTCAAAATTACAAAATATACCCTGAGGTTTTATTTTGTCTAACATTTACCCCCTTCATAAGTAAAAAACATTTCAAAAAAAAACCCTTCATATTAATAAAAATATTTCAGTTAACCCCTTAATTTTAACACTGAATTAAACCTCAGGGGTACTAACTTTAATTTGAAAGTTAGTTGGTTTTTTTTTTTTTGTAATTATCCTTTATATAAGGGCAAAAGGTCATAATGTCTCGTTTCAGGTTCAGCTGCAACTTGTATATGCATCATCTAAGAAGATAATATTACCGTCTCTGCATAATAAAATGCATATCTCCCTGATATTAGTGCTCACTGAAAAGTGTCTCACCGACCACACATTTATTGGTTCATTCGATTACCTGACCTTGGATGCCAGGAGAGTTGAACGACTTGTGTTGGATCAATACTTTTAGGCTGCATTGGATAGCCCAGTCGAATAATATTGTCTTGGTTCATCTCTTTAGTTCTCAACTCCTTTCGGGTGCTGAAATTATGAAATCACAAACGTAATTTATTACCTCGTGATGCTTACTCATTCTACTAATAGTAAGCAATAGTATGAGGACCTCTTAATGCACAGACTGAAAGACATTATTGCCTTGCCACCGACATGGAATTGAACAAATTTTACTACAACCAACTTGTACAAATCAAGAAACACGCATGCACAGTTCATCTCGTCTAACAAAAATCAGTATTCACAGTATAATCAGATAAAACACTTGTAAATTTGGCTTCGGTAGTGGTCAACACAACAGGCAATTAGTTCCAGATTGGATATTCTAACACACAAGAATGCTAATATCAATCACCTTAAGCGTGCTCACTGGTGGAGACAGGGGAGGTCATACTTGCCCCGGCCCGACAGTGCTAAAAAATTAGTTATAGCTTATATGATTTTCTTTTTTTAGTTTTTCATCTGGCTCACCCCAGTTTCGTGTGTTGATTCCGCATTGAGCGTGCTGATATGTTAAATATGAACTAATTATCTATTGTGCAATAAAACCAATTATCTTTATCACCTACAATTATCTAACCCCATAAAGATGTAACTATCAACTTACCATTGTCAGCCTTTAAAGGCTTCAGAAATATGAATATGATCACAAGATGACCACCTCTCATTTCAAATCCCTTAAAGGGGTAAGAATCCTCTTTAGTTCAACCAACACCAGTGAATAAAACATAAACTCATCATTCAGATTTTCTTAATTACAATCTATGATACCTAGCTACAATAAAGCTGAACGATTACAAGACATACAACAAAAGTTAATAAATAAACAGCTGCACATATACGTATTCATCCCCGCCACTATCTCAAATATAGAAACTTTAGATTACGGCTAGATCTATTCTGATTTGAAAATTAACCAATTGTATAGTACAATGGCAATTTAATCCTAATTAACCTTAAATGAAAAACAAAATTGAAGGGTTTTCTTACTTTCGAGCAAAGGAACCACCGAAAGTAATTGCAAGCATAAATATGTGGAAAATTGTGAGATGGGTCGCCATTGATGATCGGTCTGTGAAGCGCGAAGCAAAGGACTATCAATTGAATTGTGAATCTTGCGAAAGAGCCTCTGCAATTTCTCCTAAGCTGGAGTCGCGTTGAGAAAACGCGACTATAGGATCTATTAGATTATTTACGTGAGGAAGTATTGGGGCTTTGGGACCAAAGCCATTCTTCTGCTTGTTTTATTTTTTTGTTTTTATTGTTTTGTTTTCTTCACTTCTTGCCAGTTATTTTTGAGAATTGAAATTTAATAAACTGTTCGATTCGAGTAAAGGAAATTTTACAGCAAAATATGTTTCAAAAATAAATATGATCTTTTGAAATTTGATTAGGTGCGGCAACTTCTAACACGACGCGAACTCGACCTAAAGTTGTTGAGAGAAACATGAACACAAACACGACTAGCCTGAATATGATATGAACATATACGATGTTACCAATTTGTCGTAAAATATGGTTATCTTAGTTTTTACTTAATTTTTGATGTATTTCGAATGAAACTCAAAATTGACCCGAAAACTGTCACGATCAAGACATAATGACCCGAATTGCGTGAATTGTTGGAAAACTAGGCGATTCTCTATTTTTAAACTAAACAACTAAATGTTAGTGTTATAATTAGCATTATTAGTTATGAGGGTAGTTTTGTATTTTCCCATTTAGCATTTACCTAGGTCTTTATCTTCAAGCCTCCATCTAGTTTCAAATCAAATGTGGAGTGCGTTGTGGTTTTTGTTTTTACTCCAATTTTCCGCAGTATTTTGGCACTTGTTGGGTTTGTTCTCTTATTTTAGTTTCAAGAATCAGAATACTTGCAGTGAGTTTCATTTGATAAAGTTAGCTTGATTTTGTTGGGTGCTTGCATCGATCTATCTCGTTGTTTGGTTGGTGTTTTTATTTTGTTTCTTGTCATTATGGCTAGTGAGAGAGATGATTCATTCGCGGTCGATTAGTGTAAGCTTGAACAGAAAGAATTATTCATACTAGAGTTATGTGATGAGAAATTTTTTGAGAGGAAAAAAATGTAGAGTTATATTTCTGGAACACAAAAGCAACCTGTTGAGAAAAATAATACTAAATATGTTGATGAATTAGAGGTTTGGGAAGTGAACAATTCGGAAATTATTACTTGGGTTAACAATTCTGTGGAACTCTATTGGTATGCAATTGGCTAAATATGATACTGCAAAAGAAGTTTGGGATCATTTGGAGCGGTTGAATAAATACTCAATCGAATTTTGCTAAACAGTACCAGTTGGAAATAGATATCCGAGCTCTCCAAAGAAACAAATATGATTGTGCAAGAATTTTATTCTCATGCTATGACGATCTTTGGGATCAATTAACCTCATCAATCTCTTGAACTTCAGCGCATTTGCCCCTTATATTGCTCGTAGAGAGGAGCAAAGATTGGTTCAATTTTTGATGGCTCTTCGGGATGATTTTGAGTCTCTTCGTGGGAATATATTGTATCGTAATCCACTACCATCTGTTGATTCCGTTGTTAGTGAATCGTTAGCTGAGGAATTGTGCCTAAAGTCTCAAGCAGGGAAATGAGTACTTCCTATTCCTACTTCATCTGTTCTTGTTGTGCCGCCAAATCGTCCATCTTTTGTTCCTTTCATCAGGCCTCACCCCAAGGTCGTTGATGACGAATGTAACTACTGTAACAACAGGACAATGTAAGGCTCAATGTCCCGAGTTGAATAAAGGAGGACAACAACACTTTCAACAACGATTTCCACGGCCAAAACAAAATCAGTTTGTTCATACAAATCAACGTGCCTTTAGGCCACCTCCACGAATCGTCTCATTGACCTGTACCTCATCGATTTTGTGATGACTGATACTCTTACCTCTACTCAACCTTCGATGGACACAATTGCCAAACAATTTCAGAAATTTCTTGCCTCATCTCATGTTTTGTCTGCCTCTGGTTTGTCAACTCCGAGCTCGTCAGGTACATCATCTTCTATATGGGTATTATATTGTGGAGCTTTTCATCATAATGTCCCCTGATACATCATGTTTTACTTCCATGTCACCCATAAATGCTAAACATGTTGTTACTACTGATGGTACTTTATCACCCTTAGCAGGAATATGATCTGTAGCCACACCTCACTTGTCTCTTCCGCATGTCTACCATATTCCTTATCTTACATTAAATCTTGTTTTTGTTAGCCAATTGTGTGATTCAGGTTACTTAGTTTATTTCTCTCCTACTTCTTGTTGTGTGCAGGATCCACATTCCCGGAAGCTAATTCGGACAGGCCGTAGGCACGGAGGGTTATACATTTTGGATGAGCTCAGAGTACCCTCTATTGCAACTTCTACTGTTGATTTGTCTTCCTTTCGTTTGAGTCCCTCATCATCTAGCTTTTATTTGTTGCATTCTCGTTTAGGTCATGTCTCATCTTTACGTTCAAGATTTTTAGCTTCCACAGGTGCATTAGGAAAATTGTCATCTCATAATATTTCTGACTGTATTGGTTGTAAACTTGCAAAATTTTCCGCTTTACCTTTTAATCGAAGTGTTTCTTCTTCTACTGCGCCTTTTGATTTGGTTCATTCTGATGTGTGGAGAACTGCTCCCATTTCCACAAATGGGGGTTCTTGATATTATGTCTCTTTTACTGATGATTATTCTCGTTATTGTTGGGTTTATTTTATGAAACATCATTCTGATTTCCTGAGCATATATACTTTATTTCGAGCTTTTATAAAAACTCAGTTTTCTGCTATCATAAAATGCTTTAGATGTGATTTGGGTGGGGAGTACACCTCCAACAATTTTCGTGAAATGCTTGCCTTGGATGAGACGTTATATCAAACTTCTTGCACAGATACTCCTGAACAAAATGGTGTTGCTGAAATAAAACATAGACATATTATTGAAACTGCTCGCTCTCTCTTACTATCGAGTTCTATTCCAAATGAATTTTGGGGGGAAGCTGTGCTTACTGTTGTCCATTGTATCAATAGAATTCCATCATCTATTACATCTGGTTTGTCACCATTCCAGAAGCTTTATGGTTACACTCCTAGTTATTATTCCTTGCGAGTCTTTGGTTGTGCATGTTTTGTTCTTCGTCCTCATGTTGAACACAGTAAGTTAGCTTCTCATTCAGTTATTTGTGTATTTTTAGGATATGGTGAAGGTCAAAAGGGATATTGTTGCTTTGATCCCGTTGCTCAAAAGTTATATGTGTCTCGCCATGTGTCTTTTTTTGAGCATATTCCATTCTTCTTTATCCCCTCTAGTCCACATAACATCTTTAAATCTGATCATGTATATATTGATCCATTCTCTGATAATACAGATAGAGAATCCTCAGATACCTCTGCTCCAGTTCCTCCTACGGCACCCCAATCGCTTCCTCAAATTGTGGATCATGTACCTCCTCGATATCCTCAACGTACATTTAAGTCAACTCAGTTACCTGACTTTGCTTATTCATCTTATTCTCCTGCTTTTGCATCGTTTTGTCCTCTATTCATCATATTTTTGAACCACGCTTTTATAAAGAGGCGTTATTGATCCCATGTGGCATCATGCTATATGCGAAGAACTTTCGCTTTGCATAAAATAAACACTGGGACTTGGTATCTATACCACCAGGTAAACAAGCAATTGGTTCGCGTTGGGTTTATAAAATTAAAACAAAGTTTGATGGTTCATTGAGCGGTATAAAGCATGATTGGTTGCTAAAGGTTTTTCACAACAAGATGGTATGAATTACAAGGAAACATTTGCTCCATTGCAAAGATGACTATTGTTCGTACACTTATTGTTGTTTCTTACACTTGTAAATGGCATATATCTCATTGGATGTCAAAAATACATTTTTGAATGGTGAGCCTACAAGAAAAAGTGTACATGACCCCACCTCCTAGTGTTCCCCATAATCAAGGTGAAGTTTGTAAGCTTAAGAAAGCCTTGTATGGTCTC
Organism: Rehmannia glutinosa; assembly: GCA_016081115.2. Lineage (NCBI taxonomy): Eukaryota > Viridiplantae > Streptophyta > Magnoliopsida > Lamiales > Orobanchaceae > Rehmannia > Rehmannia glutinosa. Next base: position 311,562 of record JABTTQ020003426.1, on the reverse strand, counting down.
AAACAAGCTCCACTGGCATGGTTTGAGAAATTCTCCGTTGTGCTTGCTTCACTTGGTTTTACTTCTAGTAACCATGATTACGCTCTTTTCTTCAAGCTTACATGTGAAGGTATTATTCTTCTTCCGTCCTTATATGTTGATGATGTGATTATCACTTGGTGATGATGTTGATGGGATTGCATTGTTGAAATCCGAGTTAACCTCTCATTTTGAAATGAAAGATCTGGGACCTTTGCGATATTTCTTGGGTATTGAGTTAGCTCGCTCCCCTTGAGGTTATCTTCTTTCACAGTCCAAGTACATTGTTGATATACTTGACCGACCTCGTCTTAATGATACTCGGTATGTTGATACTCTTCTTGAACTTAATGTCAGGTATTCACCTTCTGATGGCACACATTTGCCTGATCCTACTTTATATCGCACTATTGTTGGGAGTTTGGTTTATCTAACCATTACACGTCTAAATATTGCATATGTTGTTCATATTGTGAGTCAATTTGTTATTTACCTTACTACAGTTCATTTTGCTGCCGTTACTCGTATCTTGAGATACCTTCGTGGTACTATTTTTGAGAGTCTTCTATTTCAATCCATATCTCTATTAGAGTTGAAGGCATATTCAGATGCGGATTGGGCTAGTGATCCTGCTGATCGAAAATCCACAACTGGTTTTTGTATTTTTCTTGGTGACTCTCTTATCTCTTGGAAGAGCAAGAAACAAAATGTTGTTTCTCGCTCATCCACAGAAGCTGAGTATCGGGCAATGGCTTCAACTACCACTGAAATAGTTTGGCTACGTTAGTTACTTGCAGATATGGGTGTCCATTTGTCCTCACCTACTCCCAAGCATTGCGATAACAAAAGTGCTATTCAAATTGCTCATAACTCATTTTTCCATGAAAGAACTAAGCACATTGGGATTGATTGTCATGTCACTCGTCACCATCTACAACATGGCACCCTCGACTTACCCTTTAGTTTATCCTCTTTACAAATTGCAGATTTTTTTACCAAGTCGCTTTCGCTTCCACGCTTTCGTTTTTTGGTTGGCAAACTCTCGATGATTTATACTACATCATCATGAGTTTGTGGGGATGTTAGTGTTAGAATTAGCATTATTAGTTATGAGGGTAGTTTTGTATTTTTCCATTTAGCATTTACCTAGGTCTTTATCTTCAGGCCTCCATCTAGTTTTGTCATTGTATTTTTCTTGTATCAATGTTGAAGACATCCTTTTTTTATGAAATTCTCTCATTTTATTTTTCTCTTATAATTATGTCTACAAGTTAATCTAACACTAAATACATTTACTTATTCTAATAATTTCTTTTTAAATCATTAGAATGATCTTAAACATATGAGGAAAGGTATCAATTAGATGTTAATATCTATAGAACTAATAGAAGATTTTACAAATTAACATGTTTGTATTAATATTTGTATTTATAAAAACATGCATCACATTCCAAGGGGTAAGATCAAAATGGTCCTATAAAACTATGAAATATGCAACATGAAAGTAAAATCTTGCATCACATTTCAAGTGTGTATTGTAATAAAACTAAGGGATAATTACAAAAATACCCTGCGGTTTGGGCTAATTACAAAAAAACCTAGAGTTCTTTGAAAATTACAAAAAAAACCTTGAGGTTTGATTCCGTCCTACATTTTTCCCGGTGATTTTCGAAAATATTTCAAAGACATTTGCAAAAATATTACAGTTACTCCCCTTAAATTTAAGACAAAACGAAACCTGAAGGAGTTTTTTGTAATTTTGAAACATGTTTGGATTTTTTTGTAATCAACCAAACCTCAGGAGTGTTTTTGTAATTATTCCTAAAACTAATTGTAACACTAATCTTTATAATTTTATCCCTCATCTTTAAAGAAAAAATCTACACTCAAACACATTCACAAAAAATGTTGGGAAAGAGTGTCAAAAATAAATGACACCGGCACAGCGGAATAGTAAAATCTTTTCCCACCTAGCTGGATTAAAAATGGGAACCAAACCAAGAATAATAGTGCAAGACAATAAAAATAGGACACAAGAATTTTTACGTGGAAAACCCAAATTGGGAAAAACCACGAGGCCGACCGTAGTCCGATAAATCCTCCACTAAATGTATAGTAGTTTACAAATATTTCTCCCTAAAAATAGGGGATACACAAAATATCTCAAGTTACTCAACTTGGAATACCCGAGAAAAATAGGAATGCTATTTTGGTGAGAATGAAAAATTACTACTAATTTTTCTCTCTTTTTCTTCACTCAAAACACACACTTATAGATACACTCTCTACTCTCTATTTTCTCTCTTCTCTTGCAATTGCTAAAATGCTAATTGCTTGGTGTGATTTTGCATTCAAGGATGAAGCCCTTTTATAGGCATTTTCCATGCCCAATTCCAACATGTGAACAAACTTTGTCAACAAAGTTTGGCAACCAACCATTGAAGACTTGGTGGTGTTGGTTGGTTGATGCCTACCAAAGGAATAGTATTTACCACATGGGGTGGAAAATTCAACAATTCTCCCCTCCACCTCATGTGGGGAATCAACCAATCCCGCTTTGGTTCTGCAAACTTCAAACTTATCTCTTGGTAAAGACTTCGTCAGCATATCCGCGCCATTTTCATCAGTGTGAACTTTATCAAGTTGCATCAACTTTTCATCAAGCACGTCCCGAATCCAATGGTACCTCACATCAATGTGTTTTGACCTTGAGTGGAAAGAAGAATTCTTACTCAGTGGATTGCGCTCGATCGATCCGACAAAGAGCGTGTACTTTTCTTGCTTCAAGTCTAGTTCTGCGAGAACTTCTTCAACCACAACACCTCCTTGCAAGCTTCCGTCACCGCTATATATTCACTTGATTGTGGATAATGCCACGCATTTTTGAAGTTTCGATTGCCAAGAGATAGCTCCCCGCAAATCTCATCGGTATCCTGGATGTGGACTTCCGAATCAACATCACCGGCCATATCTCGTCGATCTCGTGAATCCGCTAAATAGTACAGTTTTGTCATCACCAAATCTTAGACAATATTTAGAAGTACCTCTCAAGTACCGAAATATCAATTTCACTTGCCAGACGATGATCTTTCCCTGGATTAGAGAAAAACGGCTAACAACACCAATCGCATGAGCAATATCGGGTCTAGTACATACCATAGCATACATCAAATCCGCTAATCATGAAGATATGGTACCTTTTGCATTTCTCGCTTTATCTTCCTCACTTGTGGGACATTGCGCCGCGCTTAGCTTGAAGTGACCCGCAAGTGAGATCGATTGGTTTTGACTTGCTCATATTGAATCTCTCAAGAACTTTCTCAACGTCTTTTCTTGAGATAACCAAAGCTTCCTGCTTGCCTGTCTCTTGAGATTTTCATCCCAAGGATTTGCTTAGCCGGTCCTAAGTCTTTCATCGCAAAAGACTTGCCAAGTTCTTTCTTGACTTCTCAATCTTGGCATCATGACCTACAATCGACATATCATCCACATACAATAATAGTATGATAAAATCATTATCATCAAATTTCTTAAAGAATACACGGTGATCGGAATCGTCTGTTGTAGTCATGATCGGTCATGAAGGAGTCAAACTTCTTGTACCATTGTCTTGGAGCTTGTTTTAAGCCGTACAAGCTCTTCTTCAACCCGCATACCAAGTTCTCCTTACCTTTGACTTTGAACCCTTCGGTTGCTCCATATAGATTTCTTCATTCAAATCTCCATGGAGAAATGCGCCTTCACATCAAGTTGTTCAATTTCCGGATCCAAACCGGCGGTATCCCAAGAACAACTCGATTGAGGACATCTTCACCATTTGGTGAGAAAATTTCTTCAAAATCAACACCCTTCTTCCATTGAAACCCTTCACAACTAGCCTAGCTTTATACCTTGGTTGCAAGCTTTGCTCTTGATCTTCAACCCGTACACCCATTTATTTTTCAGATCGTTTACCTTTCGGTAGCTTCACCAGTCATAGGTGTGATTTTCCTGCAAAGAGTTCATCTCTTCTTTCATGGCCTCCATCCACATATCCTTCGATCATGTGATATGGCTTCTTCAAAACTTTGTGGTTCTCCCCGTCGAGTGAGCATTACATACTCATGTGGGCTATATCCGTAGAAGGTTGTCTTTGTCGGTGGACCTTCTAGCCGCATCTTCCGGTGGTGGGCTGGAGGGACATCAACGGTTGTATCATGGTGTTGATCTTGCACACTCCCCCCATGATTCTCGATTTCTAGGAGAAAAAGCGGATCTACGTCATCGATAACATATTGGTTTGATTGATTTCTCAACTCTTTTGGCATCTTCAATCGTTTGATCCTCAAGGAATACAACATCCCCGCCTCGATAACTTTCTTCTTGATCGGGTCCCATAACCTCGTAGCCAAATTCTTCATGGCCATAGCCCAAGAAGATGCATGACTTGGTCTTGTCATCAAGCTTGGATCGTTCATCTTTTGGAATATGCACGAACGCTTCCTGCACCAAACACTCTCAAGTGTTTGTAGGAAACATCTTTTCCATCCAAACTCTATCCGGAATGTCGCCACCCGGAGGAGCCGATGGAGAAAGGTTGATTAGATCAACTGCATCCTCATTGCTTCACCCCAAAAGGATTTGGGCGATTGGAATGTGATAGCATACATTTGACTCGTTCACAAATTGTCTGTTCATTCTTTCTCGCTACACCATTATGTTGAGGAGTTTTTGGAACACTCTTCTCAAGCTTGATTCCATGATCCCTGCAATGTTGCTCAAATGGACCCCGGTATTCACCACCATTGTCAAGACGAACTCGCTTGACCTTCTTTCCTGTTTCTCTTTCAACACTTGCTTGAAAATTCTTAAAGATACCTGAACTTGATCTTTAGATTTCAAAGCAAAGCACCGGACTTTTCTAGAGAAATCGTCAATAAATGTGACAAAATATATTGCACCACCAAGACTTCTATCTTTCATGTAGCACAAATCAAGTATGCACCAAATCTAAAGGATGAGATTTTCTTGAAGGTGAAAAACTCTTGAAAGCAACTCTGTGTTGTTTTCCAATTAAACAATCAACACAAGTTTGTAAGGGCATAGTAGTTACCTCTGGGAGAAGTTTCTTTCTAGTCAGAACTTCCAAGCCCTTCTGACTTAGATGTCCGAGCCTTTTATGCCATAGCTCAATGGAGGAACTTTTATCAATTGCATTTACCTCTCCATTGGATAATCGGCTTGCATCGGTCTGAGAGAATTGCTTCGTCACTTAGCGACAATGAGAGAGCCTTTGGTGAGCTTCCATTTTCCTTCACCAAAGTGATTGTCATAGCCAGCATCGTCAAGTTTGCCAGTGGAAATAATATTGAGCCGAATGTCAGGAATATGTCTGACATCATTGAGCACGAGTCTGCTTCGCAGATCGAGTGTTCAATATGATGTTACCTATGCCAACGACCTCCCAAAACCATGGTTGGCCATTCTCGACTTTGCCAAAGCTACCACCGGTGTATGATGTAAACATATCACGATGAGGTGTGATATGATATGAAGCTCCTGAATCAATAATCGGTTAAATCTGGGCATGCGAATCGATACAAGCATCATCACAAATGATGACAACATCACCATCAATCTAACAGCGGCAGTAGTGTCTTTATCATCGATCTTGTTTTCATTATTTCCATTCTTTTGATCTCTTTTCTTCTTTCTACAATCTCTCTCATAGTGATTTGGACCACCACAATAATGACATTTGAAGTCCTTCTTGATTTGGACCTCCCCGGATTTGTCTCTTTTATTTTGAGAACCTCTAAACTTGCTCCTTCCCCGTTTGTCATTTTCAGCTACTAAGGCTTTTGACTCGAGAAGAATATTCTAACTCATTTCTTCCGGACTCTTCATTAAGAAGACAATCTTTGACCATTTGCATAGTCGGTTCACCATTCGGGGCCGAAGTTCTTTGGCCACACCACAAGCGTGTCCCAACCGTCGGTAACGAAATGAAAAAAGAATAAAGCAATTACTTCATCATCAAGGATATTTTCATTGTGGTAGATTGATTTATCGGACCACGATACGCATTTAGGTGCTCCGTCATGTTCGCACCTTCCGTATATCCGAGGCCGAACAATTTTTCTCGATAATAGAAGCTTTGTTCAAGCATTTTTCCTCTCAAACATAGTTTCAATATTTTTCCATTAACATCGGCCTTTTCCTCATTAGCAAAATGATGGAAAATGCTATGCTCAAGAAACGCCTGATATATCCTACGGTTTTTACGTGTAGATTTTCCACTCGTCATCACTTGTATCTTTTGGTTTGGCAAGATCACCTTTCAAGGGCAAATAAAGATCCTTTGCGAGAAAGATCCAACATACTCGGCTTCCAAATATTGTAGTTGGATCCGCTTGAGTTTGAACATCCCACCAACAGACATCGATTCCTCCATTTTTTAATCCGCAACAACGTGCTCGATACCACTTGTTGGGAAAGAGTGTCAAAAATAAATGACACCGCAAGACGAATAGTAAAATCTTTTCCCACCTAGCTGGATTAAAAATGGGAACCAAACCAAGAATAATAGTGCAAGACAATAAAAATAGGACACAAGAATTTTTACGTGGAAAACCCAAATTGGGAAAAACCACGAGACCGTAGTCCAGATAAATCCTCCACTAAATGTATAGTAGGCTTACAATATTTCTCCCTAAAAATAGGGGATACACAAAATATCTCAAGTTACTCAACTTGGAATACCCGAGAAAAATAGGAATGCTATTTTGGTGAGAATGAAAAATTACTACTAATTTTTCTCTCTTTTTCTTCACTCAAAACACACACTTATAGATACACTCTCTACTCTCTATTTTCTCTCTTCTCTTGCAATTGCTAAAATGCTAATTGCTTGGTGTGATTTTGCATTCAAGGATGAAGCCCTTTTATAGGCATTTTCCATGCCCAATTCCAACATGTGAACAAACTTTGTCAACAAAGTTTGGCAACCAACCATTGAAGACTTGGTGGTGTTGGTTGGTTGATGCCTACCAAAGGAATAGTATTTACCACATGGGGTGGAAAATTCAACAAAAAATACACTGTAATCATCATAAATCTCTTGCATCCAAACACTCAAAAATCATTACTTTATCTCACGTTCTTCTCACAAATGCATAATCCAACAAAAGAATACTGCACAAAATTGAAAAAAATAAACCATGGCTTGCCTTAACAATAACATTAATCATCAATCACTAAGAGTTTTCTTCACAACCATGTGACCAGACTCATCCCTCTCAAATAACCGTTCGATTAGTTCATCCCAGTCTTCTTTACTCTTGTCCTTCGTCGTTGATCCTGTCGAAGAATCTCCAATCGAGTTCTTCGACTCATCATCATCATCATCTTTCTCATCGAACGTTCCATATTCAAAAGGCGAAAACGCATGGGGAACGGCTAAAGTAACAGCCTTGTGCAGAGCAGCCTTGTGCTCGTCTCTGTGCTCTTTAGCTATCGTCTTTTGCCTTTCCATCTTCTGTTTCGCAGGAATCTCCAACATGTGATCTTTGTCTCGCATCAACTGTATTTTAGACAGGATATATAGGTAATAAATATGCCACATGGTTAGGCAAAAAAGGGGATAATTACAAAAAGTACCCCTGAAATTTCACCTAATTATAAAAGTTCCAGTTATCTTTTAGAATTACAAATACTATTTACCTAACAAATACCCCCTCTTGAGGGTGCAATTTTGTAAGATAAAAACAATTGTCAGGGGGGTATTTGTAATTTTAAAAGATAACGGATTTTTTTTGTAATTAGACTAAACCTCAGGGGTAATTTTGTAATTAAACCAGCAAAAAAAATGCAAATGTTTAAGGTAAACCATGACATTATAGAAAAAATCTACGAGGTTAACTAACTACAAAAACAACCCTTGAGATTCAGCCTCATACCTCAATAGGTACAATTTGTAAAATAGAAACATATGTAGGCAGTATTTGTGATTTTCAAATATAATTGGGTTTTTGTAATCAGAGTAAACCTCAAGGATAGTATTTGTCTTTATCCCAGGATTGAACGAAAGATTTATGTCTGAATTGCATTTTTGTAACTTTATGCAATGACTTGGAAGGGCAGAGGGGATGAGTATTCAAAAAAACTTTTGCTAAAAAATCAGAAGGCAAATTACATTATTTTCAAGTATCTTAAAAACTGCACCACATGATTAAGTTGTAAGAAATTAAGCAACAAAACTGTCGTGTCATTTCGTGTTCGGATTGGACAAACAGCTGAATGTCTGAAAACATATATTTAAAGAGTGTTTGCAAGTACTAAAAAAAGTGATTATCGGCTTTTGCTTTTGCTTCTGATTCATTTAATAAAAATCTAAGAGTTGGGGGTGGGTCGCTTCTGATTCTGGAAAAGTGCTTTTGGTATTTTTGTAAATAAAAAAAATCCTTTTGACATTCTTATCCTCAAATTTGAAAAATATAATATTGGCCTACTAATAATAAGAAGGGTAGTTTTGTCTTTCTATCCAAAAGCTCATTTGAACCCCAAGCGCTTCAACTCTGATTTTTTCCAGCTTTTAGCTTTTATTTGCAAATACTATCAACTTTTGATACTCAATTACTTTTGCTTCTAATACTATTATCACTTATTCTGAGAGCAGTAGTGATTGCAAACACTCCCTTAGTAAGCAACCTCCGAGACATACAAAACCTTGCTTCATAAACATAGCAACTAAATTAAAATGCATTGAAAGGAAAGAAAAACTTACTTCTACAGCACTTTGAGCTTCTCTCTCTATGCAAAGAATGCCATGGTCAGAAGTGGCATTACAAGACAGAACTATATGCTCAAATCTTCCATCCACCGGCACTGCCGTCCTCACAACTGGAGGGTATCTTCGGCATCTAAATTCAGAAAACGGGACTTGGATATTCAGAGAGACAATCAATAATTAATCATAAGCAATAAAAACATAAAACTGCTTATTTGGTATACAGATCCAAAATATATGCTTTTACTTTATTTGAAGCGAAGATAGATGGTTTGTAGGTTAACACCTATCAGAAGGTTGAACACTGATGGTATGAATGGAAGGAGCATAGTCATGTCCCTCGTTTTCTACCAATTGAGACATTCACAATTACATATGCTATAAATATCATTGCGTTGATTTTGAGGGTTATGAGTATACATAATACCAGATTACCAGTAACTTAAGACTGTTTTCAAAGACTTATATTTTTAAAAGAAGTGATTAATTGTAATAAGACGAGAATTAGAATTTGATAGTGTTAACAGAAGCTAAAAGTTGATTAAGTTAAAAAGATAGTGTTTGGTGAATGAGAAGTAAAAATGCTTATACATATTCCAAAATGAAACCAGAGCAGAATCAGAAATCTAAAGCACCCCTCCCTTGCTTTTAGATTCTGATTAAATTATAAAAATCAGAATTTGACATTTGAAAACACTAAAAACTACCTTTTTTTAGCCAAAAGCTGACATTCACTTATTTTAAGTGTTTGCAAACACCCCCTTAGCCTTACTGTTATATGATTAACTTAGTTTAAATGACATTTTTCGGACATTCTCAAAGGAAATGTATATATCTTTATCCACCTGAAAGGTTTTCTTTCGACAATGTGATAAAGGCGACCGGGTGCATAGAGCCGTCTTGGATCTTTGAGCATCCTCTCCTCTAATATGCATGTATCTCTCATGCACCTTAGGCATAATTGGCATGGCAAACTGTTCAACAAGTAAAAGCAAGAGTGAAACGTAGTTCTTCGATTGGAGTAGAGATTTGAAATACGGTGTGGCGGTTTATTTTACCAGAATAGTGACTTGAAGATGTCATCCAAAGGGGTTGCTGTTCGAGGCAAGAAATCATCCTGTTTCAGCAAAGACATGCCTTATTTACTCTGAAAAAAATGATATGTATTCATACAACATGTTTACACATGCATATATCATGTATGAATCGATAAAAACGAAAAACTATAAAATTTCGATTTCTGTATCATCCATTTGCAACTTTTGAGACCTGTCCCACAGCTACTTTCAAGATTGTTCATATGTAATGATATCAAAATCCACATGAAAAATGAACATATCGCCCGAATTCTGCAACTCACTTTTAAAAGTCCGAATGAAAGGCCCTATGATAGCCAAGAACAAGGTAAAGCTTATTTTGTTTACTTAAAAATAAAATTAGCAAAGCTGGATCCTTCTTTCCATTGATATTATGAGTCCAATTGCATTCACATAATTTAATGTAGTAATATAAATGAGTAATTGAAGTGGAAAACTTTTGCTTATTTACTGATGTTTCGAGACTAAAGCAAGACGGTGATGGGATCAAACAGCAAAGCCATGAGAACATGATATTCAAAACATGAAATATAAAAATTAAATAGAATGATGTTTTTGTAATTAGCCTAAACCTCAGGGGTGTTTTTGTAATTATCTCTTTTTTTATTTATTTCTCATGGGGTGTTTTCATTTTTGTCATGCTAACAGAAACTCTAAAACCACATGAAACCTTTTTTGAGATTCCAATGCAAATAATGTCTATGCACAAAGCATTTGCCAAACTCAGATCAGTAATAAAGCAATTTCCATCCTGAGACTTAGGGAGTGTTTGCAAACTCTAAAAAAAAAAGTGATTCTCAGCTTCTTTGTTTAGAGTTTGCAAACACTCCCTTAAGCTTGTTTGTCTGGGACCAAATTTCCCGTTCCACTTCCTATTCCACTATATTGGATGATTGACACGTGTAATCATCCAACGTAGAATAGGAAGTGTAAAACACAAAGTGGAACAGGATATCCCATGCTCCTGGTTGTCTAGCTACTTTTTCCCTCAAGTAAACTATAAAACCGAAAAACGGATCGGTATAGGTTCAACGTACACGGTGATAGAGGGATGAATTAGCTCTAAACGATGAGGCATGCCAACTATATAGCTTCGCTAGCAACGTTATGCAGGAATGAACTTATATATCATCTACACTTAGAAAATAAAACTTAGAGAAATCATAAGAACATGGTAATGCATGCACCACTATAACATTGGAAGTTCCAAAACAAAAATGATGCTGCTAAAGCCCTCTCTTTCAAATCAGCTATAACATTTCATAAAACACACAAAAGTTAAACTTTCGAAGTAGAACAAGCAAACAACTCCTTAGAAAACTTGCCTGAAGAACAACAGAATTGATGACATCGGCGTATCTCACGGCCAAATTAAGCGACATACATCTCGCCGGTGCAATTGAATAGCACCTCACCCTTTTCCTCTCAATATTCCCCAACCTCTCGCGATTTTGCACCACCAATATCGTCATTAATGCCGCCACACCCGACCCTAATGAATGTCCGGTGAAAGTCAACGTGTAATTCGGATATTTTTCGACCATTTCCTTCAGAACATCACATTCCGCATTCAAAATACACCCGGCCGCTTTCAAAAGCCCGTTGTGAACATACCCTCCATCAAATTTCCTCTTGCCAAGCTTATTATCAAGCAACACTGCATAATCACTCTCTTTGGCCAAATTAAGGCCTCTTATAGCGAGAACTATATCGGCATGATCATGATCGAGGTATATTAAGTATGGGGGCGATTTTCCACGTGTATCCTTATAATTCTTTTTCATAATTAAACATTCGGGATTGATATGAAAACCTCGAAGAGGCTCAAAATGTGGATGGTTTAGATCATCCTCGTAGACGGCTAGGATGTATTTGCAGAGCCTCGGGACAGGTTCAAATTCTTCGGATTTGGCGTGGGCCCACGTTTCGCTATCGTGGGCCGCATTGTGTAGGCACCTTTTATACGCCCACCGGGTGCATGCTAGGCAGTATACACACTCGAGAACGGGCAGACAACAAAGAATCGACATTTTCCTTCTATTATCTAAGCATGATAGCAGAAAGGAAAGAAAACATAGTTGTAATAGATTGAAGCATTTGACAGAACAACAGTATCCAACAAAAAAACAGATTAAAGAAACATGAAAACAATAAAAATTAGTGTCATGAATTAGTTTTATGAAGATACAAGTAAACTTAAAACTGCAAAATTGGCAAATGGAAAATGCTTTTAGAGGAGCAAAACTAAAGTGGGCACTTCAAGTTCACCATTTCAAGAACAGTTATATGAATAAAATAACCAATACTTCCAAAACTGAACAAAATTAGTACATTTTACGAACCAATTTACTCAATATTCGACTCGAGATCAATCGTTAAAAGCTCATGTGGGCTCGATTCGTTGACATAACGAACTAAGCTTGAACACATTTCACTGTTCCATAAGATGTAAAGCTCGGATCGAGCTCGATTCGTGTTCGCCTCGACTAAAGCTCGTTCGAATTCAATTCGACTAATAATCAAACCAAACTCAAACACAAATTTTGAAGTTCGTTTGGTTAATTATCAAACCAAACCCAAAGATGAAGCTCGATTAAAATTCAAACAAGCTTGATTCAGCTCGACACGTTTATACTCTTAATTACAATGAGAAAACTTTGGCATACAATTGTTTTTTCACTTGTCAGCTTACCACAGATGCAATAGAAATAACCAAGATCGAAACACCAAGGTGATGCAAATACAAAGAATAAATCAAACAGCTAATAATCAAATGTAATGCCAAACATGATATTAAAATAGTAATGAATTATTATTACTGACATTACCAGATTAATCCCTTAATACTACTCCAAGAGCAAGATAAAAGGAACCCAAATACCAAATTTCATAACTGATCCATGAAAAAATGAGGATTTTTAAGCATCAAAGACCCAGACAAATTTCAGGGCTTTGAGAGTTTCTTGAATTTTCATAACAAAATTCATTGAGACAAATCATCAAACACTTAATGTGAGAGAAATTAAGGGGTAGGGTGACCCGGTCCATCTAAGAATTTCACGGTTGGCCACAGGCTGCAACTGCATGTCAACTAACTATTTGTGTCATAGAGTTGATTAAAAAAAAAACACTGTCCTCATACATAGTTTAAGCCTAAAATTTGATTTTTTTAAAAAAAAAGTAAATGAAAGGAATAAAAATTAATTGGGCACGCTCGAGAATTATTCTCATATTAATTATTTATTATTAGTGACAGTTTGGTGCCAACAATACACGAGCAAATAAAAAACGGAAATTTAGAAATTATTGGTGCAAAAGTCAGAAGAATTTTAAATACTTAAATAATTGGAAATAGTTAGGGTGTGATTGGATATACTTTCATTTTGAAGATTTTTATTTTGCTAGAGAATAGTGGTAAGAAAAATGACGAATTTCGAGAGAGTGATTGGATGTGAGATGAAAAAGTAATGATGAAAGTTGATTTGATTTTAAAATAGTAAAATAATGATTGGATATGATTGGTGGTTAAAAATATGTGAGTGAGTGAATAGTGAAATTTATAGGAGAATGTGTAATAATTAATAGTTTTTTTAAAGAGTGTGTAGATGTAATTGATAAGAGAAAAAATGAGAAAAAAGTGAAAGTGAGTGAATAGTATATTTTCTGAAAATTTTCATAAACAATCGAATGTTTGATTGAAAAAAATTCTCTAACGGAACGAAAATGAAATCTCTTCCATATTCAATTGCAGCCTTACTATTTATCTTTTTTTTCAAAATTAAAAATTCTCATTTTCGTATGAAAATGTTTCAAAATAAGTTTTCTCTTGTTTTTCTTAAATAAGAATATTTTTTTAAACTTAAAATTAAGATAATAATATTATATAACATTAATAAAAATAGGAATATGTGAAAAATCATGCTATATATCTTCTAAAGAAAAGAAAATTTTTATTTGTGAATACTTATTGGGGCTGACGTTGGGCCGATCAAAAGAAAATTATACTCTTATTTAAATGGATTAACAGGACTTTTAGGGATATATGGATGTGTTTCCAAGTCCAATTTCCAGTTTCTAGTGTTGGAAAATGAATTTTCAAACTTTATTGGTTTTCATGTGAGAATTGAGAATATGTTTGGTTTGTTGTCTGAATTTCTGTTTAGAAATGAAAATATGTTTGGTTATAGTATTTTTGACATAGATTTGCGTGATTGTAGTGTATTTTTGACATCATTTTGCGTGATTGTAGTGTATTTTCACATAGATTTGCGTGATTGTGGTGAAAATTTGTTTGGTTGTATTTTTAAAAGAATTTTTCCATAAAAACTGGAAACTGAAAATTACTTTATTTCTATTGAGAATTTTATAAACAAACGTAATTTCATTTTGTGGAATAGTTGGAAATTGGAAAATTGGTTTGAAAACAATTCCATACATAATCTTAGATAACCAATAACGAAAATCTGGACCTACTCCAGTTTGAACCGGCCCACCGAAAGGCCTGAGTCCAGCCCTAATCACGATAAGAAACTCAAAACCCAATTTTACCCCCCTTCATTTCTCAATATCCCAATCATATCCACAATCTTCATGTTCATATAAAATCAGCACACCCCCAAAACCCTAGTTTGTTTGTTTCAGCCTCCCGCCTCAGACTTTTAGCGGCGCACTGTAGACAGATCGGAGAACAAGGTTAGCTCACCATTTCGACATGAAAAATGGTCGTGTATTTACTTATGTACTTCGGGTTATTACTATTATTTGTTCCATAGAGATTTTTCAAATGTACACTAACAATTATCAACCTTCCTATATTTCTCCTGCTGTGTGTGTGTGTGTGTTCTAAAAAGATGTGATTTTTATTCGGTTTGCTGCTTCTTTGTAATGCGATTTGAGAATGTTACATACTTTTGTTGATTTTTTTGAGTAATTGGTGATAAACTAAAATGAATTTGTTTTCTGGGATGTAGGTAATGGCTCCAAAGCAGCCAAACAGTGGACTATTTGTGGGGTTGAAAAAAGGGCATGTTGTTACCCCAAAGGAATTAGCACCTCGCCCTTCTGATAGGAAAGGGGTAAGTTTTGTTATATGCTTATTGGTAGGTCATTTTGATGGAGTTCTATTCTATTCGATTACATAAATTAGTTTATGTTGGCTTGTTTAACCTATTAGTCTTTATAGATACACGCAGCTGAAATTTTCCCCACTGTTTATTTCATTTTATTGAAGTTGAAAGCAAGAATGAATGATGAATTGGTTTATTACATGCATTATTTGGCCACTTATACCCACTGGTTGTTAACTTCCGTTATTGCAGATTCACGTGCTTGTATATGGTTGTCATTGACAATTATTCCAATAAATCTTTGGTGTCAAAAAAGTTGGGACCTTTAGAACTTAGAAGTGGAATTATTAATATTTCTTCTCAAAATTGAAATACATTTCTGTTTTCCATAGGCCCAGTTACATGGACTCAAATCTACTATGAGCCTATTATGAAAAAATTTCGATTGTTTTTCTTGGGTAGAAGAATTGAGGTTTTTGTAAGTTAACATACTCTAATTTTATCTGAGCCGAGAAAAGTTGGGATGAAATAGTTATCTTTCTCGTAAGTAGTGGTGACTTCTGATCCACCAGTATGTAATGGGTTCCGAATGAGTTTTTCATATTACAACCTAGATTAATCTGTTGACTTATCCAGAAAACAAGCAAGAGAGTGCATTTTGTAAGGAGTCTTATTAGAGAAGTTGCCGGGTTTGCTCCTTATGAGAAGAGGATCACCGAACTTCTTAAAGTTGGAAAGGACAAGCGTGCTCTCAAGGTAGCCAAGAGAAAATTGGGCACCCACAAGAGGGCAAAGAGGAAGAGAGAGGAGATGTCCGGTGCTCTCCGTAAGATGAGGTGATTTACTTAAATGAGTCCTTTTGCTTTGCTATCTTGATGGTGCTGGAAATGTTTTAGAAGGTGTTTGGCTGAACATATAAGCTCTTAAAACATCTTGTATGTGAAATTACAAACTCTCTAAAAGTGGAGATTATAAGTTCTCTAAAAGTGTTTGATTTTTTTTTTAAATATCTTAAGCTCCCCAAAAAAGATTTTAGGAGCTTTATGAACCTTTTTAAGAAAAGGTGGGGGTTCCAATTAATTTTCAAAATAATATCTTATTTTAACAATCTCCTTGGAAGTTGACCATTTTAATTACAAAACTGTCATTGCTAACATCTTATTTTATCCAAACACTTCAACAAGTTATTTTCAGTTTAAGATCTAACATCTTGTAAGCTCTTAAAATATCTTTTAGTTATAAGAGCGTATAAGATCTTTTGAATAAGATTAGTGAAACACTTTCTTAGTTATTATTGTAATTTATTTCTAACTTGCAAGGTATGTTTTCATTTCATTTTCAACGTGCTTTCAACGCATATCAATGTACACAGTTGAGATATGGTGTTTTCTTCTTTATATAACTGACTAGAATTGGGGATTTATGCAGGGCTGCTGGAGGTGGTGAGAAGAAGAAGTGAAGTCTTTTTTCGTTAGCTTTCTGTTATCAAAATGAAATGATTCGAACTCTCGTTTGGCTTCAGTGTATTTTGTTCATCTTTAGAAGAAATTATGATCAGAAACCTGTTTTTTCGCTTTAGCTGCAACTTACTATATTCGATACTTGCTTATATAACTGAGATGTGAGCTATTTTCCTGTTCGCTCATCCGATGAGGCAAAGCCAATGTTGACTATCTGCTTTATTTCATTAGTTTTGTGCACTCTGCAGTGACATTTGTGGTTTATTATCCAATCACATTTGATTTGGGTATGGTTTTCTGCTTTAATCTCAAACATCAAGCACTACTGATGTTTCAATGTGGTGCCAACTCCCATGCAACCACATAGTATAACTACAATATCTGATTTTCATTTCTGTTCACTTGATTTCTTAACTTATACTGAAAGTGAATGGGGGGCCAGTTTAAAACATGGTTCCCCAAGGCTGGTGGTCACCTCAATGAATGTAAGTTGGGTCACAAGACTGTAGGTTGAAAATCAGATGTGTTAAGAAATGAGTGGCTTGTAGGGCTGAAAAACGAACTAAACTATTTGATACTTGAGTTGACATCAATCATTAAAAACCTGTTTTGTAATTCGTCAACATGACCAACCAAGTTTGAGCATAACTTTTTGTTTGATAAAATGCATACTGCCGCTGAAACTTGACTCGATGAGTATGGAATAATAAAACAATTTTTGTTTAACATAATGAGTACTGCCGCTGAAACTTGACTCGATGAGTATGGAATAATAAAATGTGCAAAAATATCAAGTTACTTGATCTCGATTTGTTTTTGGTTCGTCTAAAGCTCGACACAATTAATAATAAAATTAAATTCAAATACAAGTTTTGTGGCCCCATAAATATTCAAACATTATTATATATTTATGTTTAGTTTTGCTCAGACAACCTTGACCAGTATTATGTTCAAATTTACTCAATTCACCGTTCGAATCGACTCGATTCATTTACACTATTTTGATTACGTAAGTGGTGTATTTAACTTAGCTTTAATTGCAGGTATGTAAGTGGTTTATTTAACTTAAAGATAGTGAATCAGGCGATTCACTAGACTAGTGTGTTTGCTATCCTAAAATAATTTCAGTAACACTTGGACCAAAATTTTCTTCACACACGTAATGCAACTGGAAAAAAGAAGTTAATATATATCAAACAAATCTACTCATGCTTGAATCAAAAAACTAGCAGGAGTTAACCCTGAATGTGATCTCATTACAACACCATTATACAATTAAGGTGTTTCATTTTCGACAGTTTTGTTTCCAGAAATTACTTGGTGATAACATTTTTTTTCTGCTATCAGAACCTCATTATTCATTTTCTTGTGCTCCACTTTGTAAGTGGCAAAGAAAAAGCAGACCATATAAGCAGTAAAAACTATAGCCTGTGATTAATACACCCAAAAAGAGAGTTTCAGTCAGAAATGGATGACAAAAATCATGTCTTGAACTTTTGTGACAATCTCTCAACCCCTTCTTTCCAATCTCCAGCAACTCGTTTCGCACTTTCCTTAACAGCCGAAGTGAGTCCAGCAGAATTATACTTAGCGCCTTGTAAAGAATCGTCCAATCTCGATTTGGCTGCATTTTTTAGCTCTACTGCCTTTTTCTTCAAATTTGATATCAATAAGACTATCTTCTCAATGATTTTGTTAATTGTATCTTTGCATTTCCCTCTAACTTCATCTGCCATCTTCTTGAGTTTGTCCACTAAGTTCTCAGACCGTTCGATGGTTTCTTCGACTGAGAATTGCTTTTCAGCAGCAAGCCATGTGACTCCAGCTTCAGCTTCCTCACGTAGGTCATCGTCAACGATAACTTTTAAACCCTGCTTTTCCCAACGGCCTCTAGCCTCGTCGAGGGCCTTTGCTTGCTCCCTTGCCCTCTTTGCCTCATCTTCGGCCCATGCTCTATGCAAAAGTTCATAAGATATCACATTAGAAACTTTAATGCATCTATAATTTTTCGTATCCCTTTTTTGAGAATCTCAGACAATCACTAAAGGTAAGGAAAAAATAAAGAAAAGCATTACAACTATTTAGGAAGAAAATAGTAGAATGCAAAAAACAATCAACATGGCAATTTCCAGGAATCATATGTCCACTACATGTAAGAAGCTTCTGTCATGAAACTATTTCACAAACAAAGAATTTATTTGGCCTAGTCCTTTTGTTTTAAGCAAATTGGCCTAGTCCGTTAAACATACCTTTTATTGTAATTACAAATCCGAAAAAAAACTAAACCCTGTTAAAAATGGTCAAAAGGAAAAGGGATTGACGAACACCAGGACCAATGAAAAGTAAGTGATTACTCGATATATAATTCCCAATAAGTAAAATCTTAAAAAATAATTTTATATTAGCTGTCTTCCCTCAATCGTCATATTCATATATATAATCCTCACACAAATCTAAGCTTTAGCCAAAAAGTAAAAATGATATGAACTTTTCTCACCTAGCCATGGACAAGGCTTTCCGCTCAACTTCCAGCTCATACTGTAACCGTGTTATTTCTTGATTCTCAGTTTCTGCGTCTCTTCGAAGTTTATTCATCCTTTCTTTTTCATATGAAATCTCCAACTTATCACTCATAAGGGTCTGCAACTGTTCCTCCACCTCTCGTCTTAACTTAGAGAGAACTTCCATTTCTGAATCAACAGCAGCACGTTCTTTCATTAATGAAAGACTTTCCTCCTCCCTCGCAGACCTTAATTTCTCCACTTCTCTTCTTGCTTCCTCAGCCATTTTCTCAACAGCGTTAATTTTTCCCTTTCCAGCAAAAGCTCCTTCTCATACCTCGCATTGAGATCCTTCTCAACTTGAGCAACTAGAACACTATGTGCAGTGACAGCCTTTTCTGCCATAGACTCGGCTTCAATTCGTGCAAGTTCCTCACTGACAATGGCTGAAGCATCACCAGTTGAAAGTGCGATGGCAGCTTGTGCTTTTGTCACAGGTTTTTCTGGCTGGAAAAGTCTTGTATATCCTGTCATGCGATGAGAAGACAGAATAAGGGATAATTACATATATCCTTGAGGTTTAGCCTAATATAAAAAAGAAACCCAGTTATCTTTCAAGGGGGTATTTGTTATACCTCAAGGGGTTGTAACAAACACAAAATAATTCTTCATACATAAGAGGAGCACATGCATGAAAAACACAATACATTCGCATGGATGAAACTCACCAAATGCTAAGGTTATAATTCCCTGTTCTCCAGCAGCTAGATCGGCTACAAGTGCAGGCCATGCATCTGGGTGGATCTTGTCAATATCTATGAAACCGGAAAACTGCTGCAAGATCTAAATTGCAGCAAAAGGCAGGTTTCAGCGCTATCTGCAACAAGTTATATTATAATCATTTTCATAAATCTAACCTTTTTGTCAACTACTGGTAGCTGCCTTTTCTCTAGGGCCATCTTCCAACTCACAAGATCCTGACGAGATATAGGGCTGTGAGCACAAAATTTGATCAATTAGTTCAACCAGTGGAATTAAAGTTTGGCAAAACTCTGTAATCCACTACATTAGGAAGCAAAACAACTTCATGCCAGGAATAGCTGGAAAAATTTAACAGATTACACTAAGAACCGAATGGAGGGACACATGCAAACACGAGTTGGAAAATGATTAAAAAAATGCCTAAGCTAACAAACACATGACTCCAGAGAACAAAAAGTCATTACAATGTTCAACTTCCAAAGAATAAACTATTACTATCTTCCTTAGCCGCTACTCATTCATTTAGTTATTCTACAAGCAAATGATGAATTCAAAAAATCAAATCAATCAAACAGAAGGATGATAGCAATTATCCACACCTTTCGGGAGAGAAGTATATAGGACTTGGGTCCTCATCGCCATGCGACTGCATGTCACGTCTAGAAAGCTTGCTGGCAATAAGTCCAGCTTCTGCCAAGCCTGAGAACATCCAAACTAGTTCAGACTTCAGAGACAAATATTCAACAAAGAACAATTGCATGGGAAAACTTCTGGATAGTCACCCAAAAGTCAAACTTCACCTTGAATGGATGGGAAATCAGGGTCTTCTGGTGTAATGTCATCAAATGCAAGTTCGGATACATTTTCAATGTACATAGCAGGATAGACTTTTGAAGTTGTGTTCCTACAAAAATAAAGAGGAAATTATAATCTCTATTATAGCCATTTCTTCTCATCTGTGATTATTTTGAATACTATGAAATTCAAGATCTTTGATTACCCTCATTAGAACAACAGATTTATTACCTGGAAAGAGCACTGCTGGCCAAAACCAACCAACGAGCATACTCCCGACGAGTACATAAATCTCCAGGTTGAACATCATCCTCGATCACCTGGCAGAAGTCAGGAAATAAAAAGTTCAAGTTCAAACCTTCATATAAAACTCAACTTTTACAGACGAAACTCTAAACCGTTGGAAATACCATATCAATCTCAGACATTAAAAGTGATCATACTGTAACCTTTCTGTTTCTTTTGCCTAATCAAAAGAGCTACCACAGCTTTCAAATTGTAATGACAAAATTTAAAGCTGCTAGTGGATCTTAATAGACGAGAGATTTGGGACTTGCACATCGATATTTACCAAGTGTATTTTGGGATTCACCTTATTCTTTTTTGGCATCTAGAACATCTCAGATTATATCAGAACAACTTCTTTCATCAAAAAAATTGTACCACAGTCAGAAACTACAAACAGAAAAGCAAGGTTCAACCATGGTGCTGGCGTCTTAAAGGGTTAATGGGACTTTCGGTTTTTAAGCATGATTCACTAGCAAAGTTTTACTGAATTAGAAGTTCCAAGTGTTACATATGAAAGACAATTGCAGCTATGAGTTCTTCAAACTAATTCTCTGATGACTCACCACCACAAACTCTCTCTCTCTCTCTCTCTCTCTCTCTCTCTCTCTCTCTCTCTCTCTCTCTCTCTCTCTCTCTCTCTCTCTCTCTCTCTCTCTCTCTCTCTCTCTCTCTCTCTCTCTCTCTCTCTCTCTCTTCCTATTATTTACTAGCACAGCATAGTGTTTGTAAAACTCCCGTGCAGTCTTTATCCAATTCCTCTTTGCTTTCATATTTTTCAGCAGAGAAATTGAATATTCACACACGTCAATTCCTATGCAAATCAACCAAAACAGAATCTTATAAGAGTACAGTTTAACTGAATTCTTTTCATACTTGCTTGGTTGCCACATTAAGTTTAAATTTTAGAGTGGATCCAAAATTGGAAAATGTGCTTTCTCAAAAAAAAAAAAAAAAAAAATTGGAAAATGTGAGACACTGAGACCAAATCTCATCTTTCCGAAGAAGAATCCAGTTGCTAATGCAATGTTTTAGCGTACCTTTAAAACTTGCAAAGCAGATAATGCTTGACTTTGAAGTTGATCAATAACAGCAGGTACCAAAACCTTTCCTGGAGGAGGCTGCAGAGCTGCAGAGACAACAGATGGAGCAGGTATGCCAGCTGAAGTGAAGAAATTTCCAGGATTTTTAGAGTCAATAAAGGATTGGCTAACACTGATATCATTATAATCATTTTCAAGGTGTTCACTTGCAGATTGATAGGCTACTTCTGGTACCAAAGGTGCTCCAGTTGATGCAGTTCCATTCGGATTTCCCCCCGTAGGAGATTGATCATCTCCATCAACAGAAACCTCCAAAAGTTTGCTTGGACCAACATCCACTGTTAAAAGCTCTTTGCTTCCCTGAACATCACTAGTTGAAAGCACACTTCTAGACTCCACAAACTCTTCATCGATAACACTTGATTCCATAACTGCATCCAACTCTGATTTATCTGAGATATTTAACATAGAAGGCCCAACAGAAGAAGGGTTCAGTGACAAGTTGGAGTTTTCCCGTTCATTCAAGCTAGACACAACATTTGGATGGTCGGTGACTATATTTTCTGGATTAGCATCAAATACAGATTTTTCTAAGATTTTGGTATCGCCGAGTTTCTCTGCTGCTGGTTCACCCGGGTTTTCAGAGGGTATACTGCCATCGTTACTCTGAATGCTTGGCAGAGCTAAGGAACCACCAGTAATATCAGAAGTAGGTGGTTTATCTGTGGCTTCAAGAGAGACCGAACTGTCACCAATAGCTGTTTCCCTTTGGACGGCTTTCGGAATATAGCCATCACCATCCTCAGATGACTGCCTCACACTAGTATCATCACTAATTCTACTTTCAATAGCTTCACTATTTTCTATATATAAAGAAGGATCCCTGTTTGTACCTGTCTTGCTTTCTTCACTACTGCTCTCCAACATCCCAACTTCCTCTCCATTTTTCTGCTCTTCAACTTGATTCGGGTTATCATCCGAGGACAATGACTTTTCTTGTTGTGTTGTCAAGGGCACCATTTCTTTTTTCGCTCCTGTGCAGAAGAGTCCATGCATTCAAAAAAAATTAAATAGCCAACTACATCATGAACTAAAGTGCATATTTCCAGAGGCACATATATGTTTAGATGACAACACAAAAATGGGTGATAATATCTGTCTTAGAATATTATGATACTAACGGTAAAGATGTTGTATATGTTCTTCAAAAAAGAGGATATTTAGCACATGCTCTTTTTAACACTGTTATCCTTCCGCGATTGATTAAAAAAATGGTAATAGGTTTAACAGATCTCATTTGTTCCATCTTTTTACGAGACAAAAGTATCTTAATAGTTGAAAGACAAAAGAACTCACCTGAAGTCCCCCTCTTACTCATAGACAGCGCAGCAAAAGTCAGGCCAGCAACCAGAAGAACCCCAGCAGCTCCTGTCCCCAGTATCCCTGAAAGTAAACTACTTCACAAGTGTTATTAGTCTACAAGAGAAGTACTTTCATCAATCCATATCTCCAGAAACAGCACCCACATACCAAACCCCAAAATAATAGGCGTCCATTATTAATGTTACTTCACAACTTTCCATTCAGGCAAGCTTGGACAGAGAAATTGATTGAAGCAATCAAATATGAACTTTTAAAAGCAGAATTTTAGTTGATACATATCATTACACCAAATATCTCAGCAGTCAGCACTCCGAATCAAATGCATCACAACAATACGCCATGTAATAAAGAAACAGATAATCATTAGCTAGTAAACGCTGTAACAATTAAAGAAACTAAAAAAACTACAACCAACACTCTTACCTAGAAGTGATTTCTTGGGCTTGGAATCACCAGAGTGTCCTTCAGCATCAGCATTAGCCCAACCAGAGAAACCATCAGCCGAAGAATTCAAATTAGCCCACGATGAATTCCCAGAACCACGTCGTTCCAAGCCGTTACCATTGACATCGCTATTCCGTACCACCATCGACACGAAATTCACTCTGCGCCGATCCAACTCCGGAAAGCGAGTACGCACAAACGCCAGCGGATATTTCCGGCTACCGAGTGCCAATTTGAGCTGAAACGAGCTCGGACAAAACGTCGTCGTGGTAGTCAGAGCATTCATCCTTCGATTTTTTTCAAAAACTCTCAACCTCGACGAAATGCAGCGATGAAGTTACGGAAATTGGTGGGGAATACTATTCATGTAGCTCGAACTTGATGAAATTCGAGTGTGAATCCAGAAGTTCGGGTGGGTAATTTCTAGGGTTTTGTGGTTTAATTTTTTATTAGGGTTTTGCTGTATGAATCAATCTGTGTATGTATATGTTATCTACCTTATCCGATGAACCGGCAAATTCGAGTTTTCACAGTGGCCAACTGAATTACCGAACCGGATAATTGCTACCGTAGTATATAGGCAGATGGGCAATCTCCGTCCTCCGATTGTCCTTAACATTATCGTTTGGTTAAATAGAAAAATGGTATAATTGAGAAATAAGGATTGATATTTTTAATAAAAAACTATAAAAGCAACAACAATTGACTATATTTTCTTGTGATAATAAACGTGGCCTCATTTTACATCCACCCTCTTCAATCTTCATAAAACCACCTAAAACCACCTATATTTTCCAATTTACCCATTTTCCAACTTTATATGACACAACTAGTAAGTGACCCGTGCGGCGCACGGGATGTGATGAAATGTGTTGAATGTAAAGTACTTGTATATACAAAGACTAAAATAAATAAGAACGCATAATTGAAAAATACAAACTCGAGAAAAATAAATCAAGTTAATAAATACATTCAATAATTACACATTCCTCTCAAAACAAAAATAATTACACATTTTGGAATACTTCCTTGTACACAACATTATTCGTCTGTTTGTTTTTAGAATTATCGTCTCCACAAACTGTTTGATAAATGGTTTTATCATGATTTTGATGATTTTGTTTTTATACCAAAACAATGTTTTTAAAGGTTGTCCAAATACTCCTAAATGATTTAAAATGGTTTTAATATTTTCCGGAGTATTTCCTCAAGTTTATTTTCGACCATATTGGACAACACATTTAAGGATTTTATGTCAACGGGTTTTTACATTGAAACTATGTTTCTAAATGTTGTCCTAATACTCCCGACGGCCTAAAACGCTTTCACTATTTTTCTGAGTATTTCTTGAAGTTTATTTTCGATATAAAATTGGACAACACTTTGGTTTTGAGGTCAACCGTCAGCCGTATAGGGCAACCCGTGACTGAAAGTTGAGGAAAACAAAAAAACTTCATGTTTGCGAGAAAATGGTCGGGCG
This sequence comes from Rehmannia glutinosa, assembly GCA_016081115.2. NCBI lineage: Eukaryota > Viridiplantae > Streptophyta > Magnoliopsida > Lamiales > Orobanchaceae > Rehmannia > Rehmannia glutinosa. The sequence continues at coordinate 286,461 of JABTTQ020003426.1, read as the reverse complement.
GCGACCGCACTGGGAGAAAAAAATTGAAACAGAACGCGTTTTCTTTCTTCCAAACCCATGAGGGGACCGGTTGAGGCATAGGTCGGCCGGCCGAGGTAGACGTCGACCGGCGCCTGTAAATGTATATTCTCTTTTTCAAACGTCTATTTGTGTGCACGGCCAGTCGCCTCGAGTTTGACAACAAAAATGTAAATCGTTGTCACAAAGAGACATCTTTTCCTTAATTTGTGGGATTGATTTCTAACAGCTCTTTTCTTCAATTGTCTTGCAATTTTTTACGTAATTCATGTCCCCAAGAGAGCCTATCATGTACAAGACATCTTCTATAAATAGAGGAAGAATTGAAGCAACACAATAAGAGAGAAAACTACAACACAACAAGATACACTCAAGAATACACTTGTTCCTACATTTCTTTATTTCTTTTGTAATTTGCCTAGCTATTCACTTTCACATCCTTGAGGTCTAGGCTATTCTTGATTACACTTGCACTCTATTGTATTATCAATTATCGAGTTGTAATCTTGAATTTTTGGGTTATCATTCAACACAAGATATCCTTGTGAGTGTTAATGGTAAGAGCACACTTGGGTGATCTAGGTGTTAGGTGTGAGAAGATTGTGGTAATCTTCTTGTTGAGGTGTTGAAGAATTTGGTATTCTTCAAGGTTGAAGATTGTGGTAATCTTCACAAGTGTGCCGTTGGAGATTATGGAAATCTTCAAGAAGAGATTGTGGTAATCTCAAAGGTGGTGTTGAAGAAGAGTGTGGTGCTCTTCAAGGTGTTGTTGTAAGTTGGTGTTGTATTAATTTGTGGTAAATTAATAAAATCTTTTTCTTTTTGAAATCCATCCCTGATATCTTTGGGGTGGTAGAGGATTAGGCCCTAGGTGGGTTGAACCTCTTTAAATCGACGTGTGTTGTTTACATTCCGCACCTTTATTATTGTCTTTGAGCATTTGGTTTGAAAAGGAGGCGAAATCGAAAAGATGGAGATAATCTATTCACCCCCTCTGATTATCGTAGCCGACTTACACAAACTAATATTTTCAGCCCCAGGATTCGTAACTCGAGATACAAAGAACGTATAATTGACCATGATCAAAACCGAATTTTTCAAATAGAGACCCACATTGGAGAGAGATTGTCCTCGCTCTTGTTAATGGTCATTGCATCAAACAATTAGAGGAAATTCTCTCGCCGAAACTTGAATGGTATCCTAAGGTCTCGAAGGGTTAGTGTCATTCGGGAATCAACACCTTATGACCAAAGATTGGCACCGCTTAAGATTTTAGACTCAAGTACATGCTTGCCAAGTCTCGTAATCACTAATCTTGTCCGTTGCACAATCCAATCGAATAGTCGATGTTCCTCAATAGCATAACAGAGTCCCAACCTTCGGATGCAATTCATGATTCGGCACCGGAGCATTTTATACCATTTAGGAATTCCGGCGTGTGCGGATCATGCAAGAAATCAACATTAGAATCGACTTACACGTCTTTCGAACTCAAAAACGCCGACCTTCTGGAGGAGTTCAAAGACGTCATATATTGATTAATTGACTCGACTACATCAAGTGTAGGTGCCAAAATAGCTCTTTTCCTTCAAATATATGTGGATCATCAATGGCATCTCTAAACATTGGATAGGTATCTTCAACAATAGTTCCAGTCGGATCATCAGTTGCTTGAAGCAAAATATCTTCAAGAATATCAATAGTGGAGTAACCATCACTTTCTTCTCCGATTGTTCCGTCACCAATGCTTGCTATCCATTCGTAAAACTTAACCAACTCGTAAATAATCATCGCTTTGTCCAAGACTTTGAAGACGATATTCTTGGTCACCGAGGATCAGAATATAATCCCATAAATGGGAAGAATTTATTGTGGCATTAACAATATCCTGTCGTGTTCCTCGGGTACAACAGGTAAGATTTGTCTGAAATCCCCACCGAAAACGACAGTTTTACCTCCAAGAGGGACATGCAGATTTTGTGGGTTCTCGAGCTGCATAATATCTTGTACAGATTGGTCCACCGACTCAAAGCAGTACTTATTCATCATTGGTGCTTCGTCCCAAATTATAAGTTTACAACGAGCGATCAATTCCGCGAGCGGGGTTCCTTGTTTGATATTGCACGTCGATTGTTCATTTGGATTTAACGGAATAACAAATCGAGAATGCGCGGTCCTTCCACCGGGTAAGAGAAGAGCTGCTATGCCGCTCGATGCCACGTTTAGAACAATTTGTCCCTCAGATCTCAACTTAGAAGATAAAGCCCTCCACATAAATGTTTTTCCAGTACCTCCGCATTCATATACAAAGAACATACGACCTTCGTTGCATTCAACGGCACGTATTATTTTGGAATACACTTGATGTTGTTCGTCTGTCATCTTCGAAAGAAGGCTTTGGTGCTCCTTAAGCAACAAATTACGATCATACCTTAACTCGTCATATATCAATCTATTCTGATTAATTTCAAAACCATCAAAATCTGGGAATGGCATTGTATCAAGTTCACGTAGGCTCCTGCTGCGACTTCTCATTAGTTTCTCAATTTCCACCAATGCCAGATTCTTGATTTCATTCTCACTCAATATCAGCTCTATACAAAAGAATAAAATGGAAAAATTTTAATAAAAGAAATATGGATCCATATTTTTAGTATCAACAAATACGCATAAATAAAAATTTAATTAAATATAATGGAAAATCATTGTAATACCTTGATGTTGCATAAGAGCTCGTCGTCTATATAGAATATCATCCGAAAGATGTTTCCAGCATTTATCCCACACCATGTGTGGCATGCTCAAAGAATCACCCGACAATAATGAGACAAACATAATCCGTAGAGACGCTGCAGATGCCCAGTGACTCACTTCAGTGATGCCATCAACGTATTCTCTATCATCTTCCAACAAACCAAGAGCATAGCAAGCGTCGTGATATGAAGAGTGTTGAACCCCTTTAACCTTCTTATAATCATCATGACACGTGGCACCACGTACTACATTGATGAGACACCTCAAATAGTACATATCACAAGCACCGGGAGGCACATAAAAGACTCATCCTATAGATTTTCCACTTTTCTTGGCACCCACTTCCCGATTGGGTTGTTTCCATGTAAACTTTGTCGAGCTTCGGCATAAGTCGCTCTCTTGCTTCAGGATATATCTTATCGGCTTCCATCCATGCCAAGAACATGCTTTCCTTATCAAGATTTTATTTAGACCTCATCTATTCGCTTCAATCATGAAAAATAATGCTCGCTCGTTTTCAAGATGAAAACTAAGGCGTTTGTGAAGGGTATTTATACTTTGAGTTCAAATCCCAACAATCTCCAGTCGCCTCGCATGACGAAACATATCGCAATCGTAGTACATGTTGACTTCATCGACGGAGTTTCTCGCATTCGTCATCATTTGTACTCGATAGAATGAAGTTGTCACACGATCGTGCCCCTTATTCACATATTTAAACAAATACTTAATCGATCTTGATTGATTGCACCACTCCATATTAATGTGAGCACCGTATTTGAGTAGCAATCGGCGATTATGAGGAACAACATATCTATTGTCAAGAGGTACACCGTTCTTCTCAACTATTCTCCCATTATCCCGACGCTTATAACGTGGATAATCTTCTTCATCAATAGTAGTAGCATCAACAAATTTCTTCGAAAATGCTTTGTACAACGACCTTCGGACATACGGGGGTGAGTTTTTCTTACATCACCACATGGACCATGAATCATAAAGTCTCTCACTCGCCGCATAATAGAATGGATCGGATGCCTCGCCTGGTATTTCTACGATATAATTCTATCTATTTCAAATTTGCATTGGAAACTTGTCTTCCTTAGCCGAAAATAGTAATATATGAGCATGAGGCAATCCACGTTTACAAATTCTATCGTGTATAAATCGCAATGAATAAAATCGAAATCAAAAATTATATAATGATTAATAACATTTAAATCAGAATGATCATAATTATAATAATAATAATAATAATAATAATAATAATAATATATAATAATATAAAAATAATAACTCATAACCTCGCTACTACTTTCCCAAATATTTCATTTTGCCAAGATCTTTGATTAAAGCATCTAGCTTAACTTTGAAGATTTTACAAACAATATCGGGTCGATCCTGGATTGATTCTTATTCTCAAGAAACGGACAATCTCTCGCCACTTTGGGTTGAAGTAAATGTTATAAATAAATCCGGATATCCACCCAACGACAAATAACCATTGCATCCTCGATAGCTTTGTATCATGAATCGTGCACCGCCGAAACCGGAGGGTAATATAATACGTTTTCCTTGAGTACTTGGATTGATGTCTCCATTCAACACAAAGATCCGGCATGACCTTTATATATATCGCAGCGCAACTTTTTTTGATACAAGCGAATATATTTCAATCGTGACGATTCTACCATTATATAAGCGTCAACTACAAATTGTTGAAACAATCTACGCGATGATAGAATTGTCGAAGATTTTATTAATCTGTCGTGTAATCTATATGCAAAGAATTCACGAACGCTTATTGTTTTTCTCCCCCTGGACTTGATTTCTTCAATTTAGAAAACGGGATGTCTTCTATGTACCCATCTTCACCGTAAGGTAATAGCAAAGGATATTGCAAAGCCAGATAAGAGGCATTCAACTCGTTTATGCGTTTCAGATATCCTGCTTTCGTTTCAACCACAATATCCCTTTCACCTAGAGTATGATCAAAATCACCAACGATCAAAGCAGCAACTTCGGAACTTGAAGGCAAATTGTACCTCCTTGCATCAGTATTTCGGGCTCCTATTAGACGCAATCGAACATCAGAATTTGAAGATTGCTGGATTTTGTCTTTGGCCATTCTAAAAGTGTTCACCAAACATTATTTTCATCCAACATTTTTTTTAGTTCAGCAACAATATCTTGATGCAAATTATTAGTTTCGCTTCCTTAGCCTATTTGAGATTTCATTATCCGTATCATATATGTACATCTGTGCAAATTTTGGAATGGAACCATCCGAGGGCAACAAACTACCAATAAGATGATAATTTTGTCCATGCAAGCGAAAAATTGGAGGACCTTGACCCTTATTTATATCAGTATCGATTTTGCCTCCCATTGATGTGAAACAAAACATATTATTATACGATCTTATATTTTCTTGGAAATGCCCGCTCTTATCACTAACTCCAAATAATAATTCATGAAGCACAGGAGGTGGTTGTTTGATAGAAGGAAGCTGAATAATTCCATGAACACAACACAGGGAATATTGAGGATTTTTGGATTTTACGTGGGATCGTAGCCTTTCTTCGTACCAAAATAACGCACCACAAAATTGGCAAGTATATGTTGCGTCACCGACATCCCAGTAATCTGTAAATTAACTAATGATTTATTAATTATCTCAATAACATTTAAATTAATTAAATACATCAAAAAAATATAAAATAGTTATAATTACCAATTGTAGTCAAGGACACATGATCAAACAAATTTGTTTGATTTACATCAGTCGTTACATTTTCAGTGATTAGAGTATTTGCATCAATGGTATCAGTTTGAACATTATCATCGAGCGTAAGGTCGATGACCACTGATGTATTGTAGGTGCTCTTGATAGATGATACAACTATATCACCAAATGAATTGCTAATATTCTTGAGATTTTTTCGAGGCCGAGTTTTTAAGCTGGGAACAACAATTGCAACAAATTCAATTACACGTATTAAAAAAATGAATAAATAATACGAACTATTTATTATTTTAAAGACTGAATGAATAAATAAAATATTGATTATACCATTTATGATGTCACTAAGCGGTGAACCCGACAATTGACAAATAGTACTGCTTGACGAAGCTCAAAATTCAATTCCATTTGCCATATTAGAAGGGGTGCCTGCTAAACCTGTACAATTTTCTAAAGAAAAACAATAAATGAGCTTATCAAAAAATATTAAATTTATAAAAATATTAAAAAAATATAATACAAAACATTAAGGAAAAATCATTATTCATAAACCATTAGTTTAATTTATATAATTATTAAATTTTCGAAATAAACCAAAATATTAAAAAATGAATAGTATATAAATAATGAATTTCATTTAATATTTGACTTATTTAATAAATTAAAAAATTACAGAATTTAATTAAAATTAGTGATTTTGATTACAATAAAATAAAATATTAAATATAAAAAATAGATTAAATGAAATTAAATATAAAAAATGTTTAATATTTTAATTATAAATAAATTTCGATTTTAAAAAAAATTAAGATTTTAAAATACAATTTTATAAACAATCACAAATTTTTTAAATAAAAAAACACATCATAGTTTCCTAAATTCAAATTAAAATAGGTGCAAATTCATAGCCCAAAACACAAACAATTGGAATAAAAACTTAAAAAATCCCAGCCCATTCTTTACACAAAATATACCTTGTTGGACCCTAATTTTGTATGGGTTTGAAATTAATTTATCACATTAACCCATTTATACAACATAAAAAGCCCATACACAAAATTACATTCTTGCATTTAGAAATACATAAAAAATACACATCAGATTTTTCATAATCCCACGATCACGACACGTGTCCAAACTTTTGAGTAATGGACGGCAAGGATTTAGAGGATTCTTCCCTCTATGAAGAAACACAACTTAACCCTTATCCCAAAACCACCCAACCCCACCCCCTCGGAACCACTCATTCGCCCACTGAAATTCCCATTTCCCCAAAACCATTTCACTCATTCAACTCTCTCTCTCTCTCTCTCTCTCTCTCTGCCTCACCGATTCAACTCTCTCTCTCTGCCTCATTTCTGTCATCTTCTCAAATCTTCGATTTCGATTATTTGGTTTTTTTTGGTGGATTCACCATTTTTTTCTGAGAGAGAATAGGCACAGAGATGTTTCTCTGATTCTTGCCTACTATTTTCTCTCTCGAAGAAATTTTTTGCTGATTAAGGTTTTTCCATCTATTTTTTGTGCGAGAACAATCACATTTTTTTGTGATATTTTACTGATGAGGCCATATAAATTTTCGATTAAGTTCGAAAAAATGAGGTTTTCGAGTATATATCCTCATTTTTTCGATTTTTTTGTTTTTTGATCGAACATTTATTAAAAAAAATTTATCTTATATTTCCGAGTAAACTTTATTTGTTTGATGGTGAAGTTTTTTTTTTGTTTTTTTTTTTTAGCAAAATAACACCCCGGGGGGTGGGGGATTGAGGCGTGATCCCCTACCTGTATATCAAATAATCAAAATGTCATACAATATCATGCTCGTCAAGGCTGGAGAAAATTTCTAAGATTCGAAAATATTTCTGGAGAAATCTTGAAGAAACAACCCTAGATCTAAAAAAAAATAGAGCTACGGTTCAAAAATATTTCTGAATGAATTTTCGGTGATGTTTGCCTTTTTTTTAACCGATAACATCTTGAAAACCTAGTTTTTTTTTATGTTCATTGTTCTTATATTTATTCAGAGTATATGTTTTTGGATCATTTTTACATCTTGAAATCCGTCGATTCTGATATTTTTACATTTTTAGCATGTACAGGTTTGTTCTTATATTTATTCAGAGTTTTTTTTTTTGGCCATTTTTACGTTTTTAGCATGTAAAGTTTAAAAACTATATGAATCGAAAAGATATCCTTATAAATCTTGGAAAAAAAACCTAGCTCTAGAAAACAATAAAATAGATCTACGGTTAGAAATGATTTTTGTTGAATTTTCGATGATATTTTACTTTTTTTAACCGATAACATATTTTTTATGGCTTTTTGCTTTAGTAGTGCATGTACTGTTAAAATAGCTATTATTCGAAAAGAATTTTGTAGTTTACTTCGATGATGTTTGCCTACACCAAAATCTATTCTTACAGTGCTGACAACCAAAAGGTAAGATTTATAAATTTTTGTGAATATTATTTTTAATATTATAATATTTTTCTAACGATTTTTTTCGTGTTTTTTTTGCAGATGTATAAAACATTTATGTAATCAGATAATTAGAACAATACAATTTAGGTAAAAATTCTCATGCATTTTTTATATTACAGGTATATAGTAAAAACAAAATTTAAATTGAGATATAATTTCTGTAATTTTGGCAGATTCATTTTTCTGTTCATTATTATTATTTTATAAAAAATGTTGCAATATTCATTTAAATGTGTTGCTGTGTATATACAGAAATCAAAAATTACATTTTTTAAAAATTTATTTATTTTTATTATTATTAATAAATTATCATTGTTAATAAAAAATATCCTACAGATTTTCATGTTTGAAGTTATAGTGCTAAATTTAACAACAATATTGTAAAATGATGTTGTTGGGTGAGAATTATATATATCGATTTTAATACTAAATTCCTAATAAATTATAGCTTTATCAAGATCTAAACTGGTGTTGTAACAGTAAAACAGACATCTTTCTTGTATTTCTAATATTGTTTTTTAATTTGTGACAGATTACTAATATAAAAACATATTGGTTCACAAATCTGAAAAAAAAAAAAGATAAGTTTCAAAACCATTCTTCTAGTGTTTCATTGTAAAAACTTTATAATCTATACATGTATATATGTTTTGTTTACATTGTGTTAACATACCAATATAAGTCTTTTTATTTTATTGCAGGGTAATTCAAAAGGGTATTGCAGGCAATTTAAAACAGATAATCAATAGCACTCAAACAGATAAGTATATCAAAGTTTGTTCATTTAATTCATAATAAAAATACATGAAGTGTGATTTGTTTTAAATATACAACTAATCAATATATTTATTGTATTTCAGGATGCACAGAACAATCCGTATAACAAAACAAACAACAAAAGAAAAATTCTGCACAGATAAGTCAAATACTAAACTACTTTTGCGCATATTTAATAGTTCATGATTAACTATAAAAATTCAGACTACAATATAATAAAAATCAATATAAATATATTCCAAATGTTAAACGAAAATACCGTCGTAATTGATGATATTTCTCTTGTGTTTGCTGCCCAATACTACAGAACTTGTTAGCTTTCTCATGGTTCTTGATAAATTGTACACACTTATGTTGCCTCTTCTTGACCTTCTGTGTTTTGCGGTCAAGCTTTCACAAAATGCTTAGAAGGGATTGATATAAATATTCGATTCTCGCTCGACCGTGTGTGTTTTTTCATTTTGTTTACTCAATCACAAGAAGAGCTTGATATAAATTTTCTTATTCTGCTTGACCTTGTGTGTTTTGCGGCTGTTTCTGTCAATTGCTTGTTGTGTCCGCCTACTATGTGTATTGTGAAATCGGTGTTGATCGCTGAGAGATGTGTTAAATATTTATACTGAAAAAAGGAATGATTTTTAAAAGGAAATATTTATAAAAGTCAATAAATTAGCTCGAGATTTGTATTCATTCGTATCTATATATAAACACGGTACACATTATTATTTAAGCATATTTTGGCCAAAAATTTGTCAAACCATTATTTTTGTAGGCAAGTCATATTATTTTGTGTATCATATATGCATTCCTTTGTTTAATGAGATAAAAATGGTATAGATATTGATATCACATGTTCATGTATAAAATACAAATAGAAACTTATCAGGAAATATATCCCATTCGATTTGATTGCAGTTTTCGAAAGATATATATGGAAGTAAATAAAATAATTTTGATAAGAACACTAACTAATAAATATTTTAGAATAGATCTATACCCTGTAAAAAAAATTTATACACTTAACTAATACTTTACCAGTATATAAACATCTATTTTAAATTTTCAATCAAACATTAGGGATTGTACCATAATTGGTATAATTTTTTATTGTTAGCCCAAAATAATATGTTTTTCGGACCCTTTAGTATACTTAATACATCTATGTAATATATATATTAAAAGATCTGCTAATTTATAAATACACTAAATGAAAATGTGGAAAAACCAATTTGAATAATAAGGTTTATGTGTATTTTACTTAAATTTCGTTTTTGCTAATGATTGTTATGTGGTCCGAATCGATAAGTATTTGTTCCTGATTATATACAATTTTCCACTGGTAATGATATTGATAAGTACTTGTGCCTGATTAACACATTGTATTGTGTATTTATATCTTTACTAATGATTGTAATGTGGTGCGAATTGATATTGTTCGCAGTAATGATGTAATTACGTTTTTTTATATTGTCACTCATTATATTGATTTTTACTGTACCATTTCTTATATAGATTAGATTTTTTTTAATTATAAGTTACCCAAAGACGATCCTAAGCAAAAAAACCACTTGACCCTACACCTTGAGTGTAGTGGAATCCTGTTGGTTCTTAGCTAGAGTTATTTAGTTCTATGTTGTAGAACAGTGTTTTTTTGGAGTATAAGACATCTATCGACTACAAATATCTGATCATCTGAAAAATAATACAAAACTGCAATCACAAAGTTGTTTAATAATATTTAATTATCCAATTAATATTAATTTATTTCAAAACAATATAACAAAAACAAAATTTAAATTATAACATAAATAACCCTAAACAACATTTGATAAGATTATTCAACACTACCGAAAAATGCAAAAAATAAAATCCAACAGTAAATAAATGTAATATTTTATATAAAATCAGAATGCCCATAAAGCTTGGGCTAAAAATCAATAAAAATCCTCAAACACCAGAGGATTAAAACTATTATTCAAAGAAAAACTAAAATATCCATAATGATTAACTCAAACAAATTGGCCCACTTCCTAAAGAAAACTAAATCTTTTTTTCATCTTCAACCTTAATCTTGATCTCTTTCTTCTGATTCTTGGCATTGTTTGATGATGAAAAGTTATCCAACAATTTACGTTTAATCGACGAACCTCCAACTGCATCTTCAGATTTCTTTAACAACTTATTGGGCGTGCTTACTTCATCTTCCGAGGAAGCGTCATCCTTGACGTGTTCACTATTCTCTCCCAGAAGCTTTGAAAGATAATCAGATTCCTAAAAAATATTAAAATAAAAATGTTGTTCAAAGCAGAATATAATAATGATATTAAAGTTCAAAATATCATATTTAATGATATTTTTCGAAAAACATAATTTAAAATGATATCAAAGTGCTACACATCAATAATAACATTATTATAACAGAATTCTTTTTTTTTTAAGAGGGATTACAACAGAATTTTTAAATGATATCAAATTGCAAAAAAACTTGTTTGATGAAATTATTAGAAAAGTCATATTTGGTATTATTTTTTGAAAACAGATTTTTTAAATTATATCAAATGCAAGACATAGTACTTAAGGAAATTATTACATAAACAGAATTTTTAAAAGATATCAAGCTGCAAAAAATCATATTTAATAAGATTATTCGAAAAAGCATATTTAAATGATTCTAATATCAGAATATTTGAATACCTGACTTTCTATAGCAAAAGTACAATATTGCTTGAACAGTTCAAGATCTGCGTCATCATCACCGAGAAAGCCCGGAAAATGCCTAACCCGATCGCCTTGACTTGAACCTTAAAAAGAACCTTATCGATCAAAGCTGATAACTCGTCTGGAATATCATGCAAATCATCTCTCTGCATTTTATTCAAAAGAACAAATCAATTAATTAATTTTATTATTAATTTTATCAAATTCAAAATTTAAATATAACTCACAAAAAAAAAAAAACCTCAGCCAACTCGTTTTTTAAAGTAGCACATGATTTTCCAATCAAAGCTTCGCAATCCCTATCCCAAACCAACAGAGGTGTGTTCGCACTATCATCCCCAACCTCAAGTTGAATCCGATACCTTGAAGATTTTTAAATATAGAGAAATATTAACAATTATTCTGATACAAAGAAATAAAATATTTAATTTTAATACCTAAAATTTCCAGAATGCGAGAATTTGTCGCAACGCTCACAATAGAACTTATCTCCAACTTGCGTAAATTTTTTAGGAAATTTTTTGCAAGATAGATACCACCAATCTCCAATAAAGGAAAAGATGGTGGCACTAATCCAAAAACTCCCAACCTATTTTGAAAAATAATAAAATCAATAACCTAATGAAATGTATCACTTAATATTTAAAAAATATATGATTTTTTAAACATTTAAATAATTACCTCTTCATTAGCTTAAAGTTGATCAATCAACCGAAACGGTGATTCGCCTGAAGCTAAATCCTCCGGAATAGACCTTGCAACCGGATAAGATACATAGCTGATAGAGCGAGTCTAGTTGTTGCTCCTAGTATCTCTGATTAATTTAAAACACTTTAGTAAATGCTTTCGTAATATTTTAAATAACTCGAAATATTATATTGTTATCTAACCTCTTTTTAAAATCAGAAATCTCCTCAATATCATCACTCAAAAGCATTTGAGTGACATGATACATGTTTGAAACTTTAACTTCCTCTGAAATAAATGCACATAAAATTTTTTAAAAGTCGTCAATAAATTCAAAAAAATGAAGAACAAAATTTATCTTTTTTTCTTAATTATATATTATATCTCACCTCGGTATACCTTCGCCCGACACATTTGAAGAATTATAACCAATGGCTCCAAACTATGCTAGTCAAGATATGGTAGAATACCATCAACATACTCCTCCCATAAGGTGCAACATATCCTATTATTCCTATATATCAAAACAAATAATAATATATTAAAAAACTGAAATTTTACACTAATTATAATTGACTATTTCATATGCAATTCAAGTTGAATGCATTACAAAGAAAATCTAAATATTAAATAATGTATTGTCAAATCAAAAAGTTCATAAATAAATTATGTAAAATTGGTAATAATCAATCTGATATATTAAAACGAAAATTCCGAGATTGTTAAATTATAAAATTTAATAAATTATGACAATAATTAAACAAACAGTTAAATACCATATAATTTTAAAAACAGAATATTAAAGAGTTCTTACTCCAAGTCTTCAATAGTAATATCAATAAAACGTGCTAGTTTGCCACCAAATTCCTTTGTTTGAACGGACTGCATCGCGATTACTTTTCCTATGACATCTGTGTAAACAAAAAATAAAAAATAAGCTTAAATAGTATATTAAGTCTGAATTAAAATTTCGAGTACAAATTGTAAGTCCAAGCGGCTACGATAATCTAGAGGGGGGGTGAATAGATTATCTCCATCTTTTCGATTTCACCCTCTTTTTCCAACCGAATGCTTAAAGATAATAACAAAGGTGCGGAATGTAAACAACACACGTCGATTTAAAGAGGTTCAACCCACCTAGGGCCTAATCCTCTACCACCCCAAAGATATCCGGGATGGATTTCGAAAGAAAAAGAATTTTATTAATTACCAAAATCAATACAAATTCAACTTACAACACCTTGAAGAGCACCACACTCTTCTTCAACAACACCTTTGGAGATTACCACAATCTCCTTTGAAGATCACCACAATCTTCCTTCAATCGGCACCTTGTGAAGATTACCACAATCTTCAACCTTGAAGAATACCAAATTCTTCAACACCTCAATAAGAAGATTACCACAATCTTCTTCACCTATCACCTAGATCATCCAAGTGTGTTCTTACCACAAGAACACTCACAAGGATATCTTGTGTTTGAATGATAACCAAAAATCAAGATTACAACTCAATAATGAATAATACAATTTGAGTGCGAAGTGTAATCAAGAAAAGCCTAGACCTCAAAGATGTGAAAGTGATAAGCTAGGCAATTTTACAACAAGAATAATAACAATGAAAGACCAAGTGTTTGCTTGAAGTGTATCTTGTTGTGTTGTATCTCAATTGTTGTTTGGGTTGCTCCAAAACTTCCTCTATTTATAGGAGATGATTGATCAAGCATAGGCTCCTCTTGGGGATTGAAAATCTACAGAAAAATACAATTAAAATCAAGAATATAGCTGTTAGAAATCAATCCCACAATTTAAGGAAATGTGTCTCTTGTCAAACGGTCATATTTTGTCATTAATACACACGACCGGTCGCACAATAAATAAGAGAAATAAGAACACTTTGAAAATTACAACAGGGCGGCCGGTCGACGTGAGGCTTCGACCGGTCGACCACTGCCTCAACCGGTCCCCTAATCAAAAATAGAAGAGATTTTGTTCTGCTTCAAAAACAAACTTGCAGTCATTCGGTCGATCATTGGCGCGACGACCGACGGAGGCCGACGCCTTGAGCGACGGTCGACCTGCTTGTTTTTGCTTCCGTCTCATTTTTCTGTTTCTAAAAACATCTTCAGGTACGGGTTGCCCTATAGGGCGCGGTCGGTCGACGAGACATAAATGTTGTCCAATTTTTATCGAAAATAAAACTCAAGAAATACTCCGAAAATATAGTAAAAACATTTTAAACCGATCGAGAGTATTTAGACAACATTTAGGGACCTGTTATAGGAGTAAAAACTCATTGATATAAAATCAATAAAAGTGTTGTCCATTATTAACAAAAATAAACTTGAGGAAATACTCCGGAAAATATTGAAACCATTTTAAATTATTTAGGAGTATTTGGACAACCTTTAAAAACATTGTTTTGGTGATAAAATAAAATCATCAAAATTAAGATAAAAACATGTATCAAACACAAATATACAAAAGATACCAAAAAGCATGGTTCCATCAACTCCGTTAGCAATCGACAGTTCTCTGAAGCTTTTGAAATTGTACATAAACCTAGGAAGTGAGTTATCATCAAGTTGATAAATATAAGTCTTGCCATGAAACATAATCTTATATTTCATGGATGTTGTTTTATAGTTATCCGTATAGTGAGTAACACCAAAGTCTTTTAGGACATAAACATGCCCTTCATTCAGCTTATTTCGAAACTGTGTCAAATTCATCTTCCTAATTGTGCAATGCACTCTATCGCCCTGCGAAACAAAAAATGAAATTTAGCATAAGTTTTACAAATCAAATTATGTCACTTTGCGAAAAAAAAACATCATTAAGGCATTATTACTTCAGCGTCGTGGAACACACATTCCAAGCTTTGAACTTGGTTCTTGTCATTGTACATCGGCTTCTCATAGAGGCGGACCAACCTCAGTTTCATAGCCCATTGGCTTTTGGTCATATTGATATCCTTAATCAATGAGAATAGTGGTGCCATCTTTTCTTTCCGTTGTTTTGAGACTTTTCAAAAATTTTGGCAAAGAATTTGTTATGCTCGAGTATGAAAGAATGCGGTGAAAAATATCAACCAAGATATCATATTTATAAGAGGTCGTAATCGTAATTATAGTAATAAATCATCGATTTTTTATGAGATGCTCGATTATTTTTATTGTAACACAGACATGAAATTAAGATATAAATTCGATTTGTTTATTATTAGATTAGCGATCGTCTTTTTCCAATTAAAATTTAATTTTTTCCATTTTTTAAATTTAATGATTTGTATGGATTGCCATAAAAAAGAATGCTGGGAATTTTGTAGATATTAAATTTGATGTGATTTCGATATGAACAATTAAATTGAGTAAAAACTAATGACGTGATTTGATTAGAATCGGAAAATTCTGATTTGATTAGAATCTGAAAAATTATCTTACCGCATTTAACTTCCCTATGAATTTGTTACAATTCGGAATGTATTGATTACCCCTTTATTAGAACAATATTTTCTGCATATCAATTAAGATTCTCGAAACTATTGACTAATACTATGTATTAGTCAGAATAATATAAATTTCGGATTTTTTTCCATTAATTAGTGTCAATCAGCAAAAAAAAATCGATTTCAAAACCAAAAAAAATCCAAAAAACCGGAACCAATATTTTACTATAAGATTTGGATTTGTTTCCGTTATTTAGTTCCAATCAGCAGAAAAAAAGTCGATTTCAGACAAAAAAAAGTCAAAATAACCGGAACCAATTTTTTACTAATTCAGGAAGGTTCGTTTAGGCGGGAAAATGTTTTTTTACTATTTATAAGTGACTTGGTTATTATATATATATAGATTATGTGGCATATTATTATAAGGCACGATCGTGTGACACGATCATCTAGCACAAGACTTTATAGCACTATAGTATCACGCAGGTAGTACGATCGTGTGGCGCAATCGTATGATATATGTTTTAGATAGTAATGACATTATAGTCTTTGAAATGCCATAAATTTAAACAATGAGCTATTTATACATGTTATTGTTACTTTTTGATGGTATACTACTAACTTTTGTAGAGGATCTAGGCAGGCCTTCTAGAGATTGGTACTTGGGTTAGTTTTGTCTTGTTGTGATAGAGGGGTGATTGATTTGGTTAGTCAAAAAATAGGTTAACAAAAAAAAGGTGTATTTGTGATGAAAAACAGACGATGGACATATTATACACAGTGAAAGACGGCTGAGAAAAATCAAACTTGCACAGAGCCTGCATAGTATTTGATAGCGACATTTTGATTGAAAGCGACGTTTTGGTTGAAAATTATAAAGATGCACATTACTTGCATAGTACTTTGATAATGACATGTGACCTATTATAAATAGGTGTCGACTGATTCATAATAAACTACACCTTTCTTCATTTTCTCTGATTCTTCTTCTTAAAACTTATTTTGTAATATTAATTTCTTATTATTTACAACACGTTATCAGCATGAGTCTCTAGCCAATCTTTAAAACTTTTGGTGAGTGTGGTAAGTTTTGTTGTTTCTTAATTTAAAATTTCATCATGGATAACCTCGCAAAAATCGATTTTGTTGCTCTTGATATCGCTGGAAAAGATTATATGTCATGGGTTTTAGATGCTGAAATCCATCTAGATGCTAAAGGTCTTGGTGATACTATTAAACAAAGAAATAGTGCATTTGCACAAGATAAAACTAAAGCTATGATCTTTCTACGTCACCATCTCGATGAGAATTTAAAAACAGAATACATTACGGTAAAAGATCCATCCGCTCTTTGGAAAATTTAGAAGAAATTAGATATGACCACATTAAGATGGTTATACTTCCAAAGGCCCGATATGATTGGATAAAATTTCGTTTTCAATATTTCAAATCCATAAGTGAATATAACTCCATGGTATTTAAAATTTATTCAAAATTGCAATTATGTGGAGAAAGTATCACAGATGGAATATGATTGAAATGACATTTTCTACTTTTCATACCTCGGGTTTGCTTCTGCAGCAACAATACCGAGAAAAAGGTTTCACAAAATATTCTGATTTGATTTCGTGTCTTCTTGTGGCCGAACAAAACAATGAATTATAGATAAAAAAAATCATGAATCACAGCCTATTGGTTCCACTCCATTCCCTGAAGTGAATGCAACTAGAGCTCAAATTTTCAATAATTCAAGAGGTCGTGGTTGCGGTCGTGGCCGTGGTCATGGAATATTTACTCCATATAATTAATTGTGGTAGTCAGAATAATTCAAATCATGAAAATACAAGTGACCATCTGAAGTGGAACAGAAATCATAAGAAAGGAAAAGAGAAAGTGATAAATCCAGAGAATGGTGGAGAGAAGTGTTATCGATGCGGAATAAAAGGTCACTGGTCACGTACTTGTCGAACATCAAAACATTTAGTAGAGCTTTATCAAGCATCTCTTCGAAAGAAAGACAAAAGTGCTGAGGAAAATTTCGCTTCTGATCATCTTGAAAATGATAATTTTGATGACATGAATGTCGATATTACACATCTGGATGTTACTGATTTCTTTGAGCATCCAGAAAGAATGATTAATCACTTAATTGGCGATGGAAATATTTAAGCAATGATATCTATGCTTCAATTAGTTTCTAAAATATTTCATGTAATTCTATTGGTATTGTAAGAGTGGAATGTTTTGATTATGCTAATATGTATTTTTCCGGGAAGATATATTTCCGAGTTGAACCTTTTATATGAACAATAATTTTGTTACAATATTTGTGTTTATTATTTTAATCACAAAATATCATTATAATTCTACTAAATCATTCACAATTTCCACATTCAAATTTTTCCTCCCCCAACGGCTAGTTAACGGCTATGAACAATATTTTTTATCTATAAATATACCAATATTTCATTCAACAATTCTCACATTATCATATACCAAGTTTCATTCTCAATACTTCAATTCTCACATTATCATTTTAGTTTTTGTTGGAGAATATCCTCCGAATCACTTTTGGCTTATGATTTTTCTTCTTATCACCACAATTTTTCCTTGTTAGCTATAATAATTTATTTTAGCATAATGAATAATTAGGTGATTATGTATGTCTATCTCATTTATGATTTTGAAAAAAAAAATTACATTGAAATTTTTGTTGTGCCTCGACGTTATTATTTAACTGTTTCACAATGATCGATTTTTTTATATATAAAATCATAAAGATAATTGTATAATATTAATTCAATAATGTTATTTAGGTGTATATGTGAAACACCGAGAAGAAAGACTATTGTCTACTTGACAGTGCAGCAACGCACTCAATATTAATGAGTAAAGCATATTTCTCGAGTATAAAATTGTGCAAAGCACACTTTACAACTATAGCTGGTCCCATTGAAATTATTGATGGCCCAAAAATGCAACATTAATGTTACCTAATGGTACAATCCTGTTGATTGAAAATACATTATTATCTAGTAGATCAAAAAGAAATCTACTAAGTTTTAAAGATGTGCGTGATAATGGTTATCATTTAGAGACACTAAATGACCATGATAAGAGTGTCTATGTATCACATCATATAAAATGGGCAAGAAAAATATCCATGAGAAATTTGAAGCGACAATTTCTGGATTGTATTATATCCCAATTAAAGCATTTGAATCATATGTCACCATGCCTTGGAAGGTGGTGAATCCTGATATATTTGGTTTATGGCAAGATCGCCTAGGATACCCAGGAACTACTATGATGCGTAGGATTGTTGAACATACTAATGGACATCAATTGAAAGGCACACAAATATTGATATCCAAATATTATTTATGTGAATCGTGTTCACAAGGAATTCATTACTAGACCTTCAATGGAAAAGGTTGGTTATGAATCACCATCATTTTTACAGCGTATTCATGTTGATATTTGCGGACCAATACATCCAGCAAGCGGACCATTTAGATATTTTATGGCCTTAATAGATGTATCATATAGATGGTCACAAATGTGCTTATTATCTACTAGAAATGTTGCATTTGCTCGATTATTAGCGCAAATTATTGAACTCCAAGCACATTTCCCTGATAATAATCCTATTAAGAATATACGAATGGATAATGCCGGAGAATTTACATCAAAAAGTTTTGATGAATATTGAGCATCACTGGGAATTAATGTTGAACACCCAATAGCACATGTTTATACTCAGAATGGGATGGCAGAATCCCTGATTAAATGAATTCAGGTCATTGCTCGTACAATATTAACGAGATTGTACAAAGTGAGAAATGGAATTCTTGTATATTATTAAAAGAGAGCTGAAGTCAGCTTATATAGAAAATATAAATCAACCTATTCTAGCTAAAGTAGAAAACCTATTCTAGTTAAAATAGAAGTCTAAAACATCTAGGATATTAAATCTCCTAACATCAATATATATCTATATCTATAACACTCTTCCACAAGCTGGAGTACAGATATTTATCATGCCCAGCTTGTTACAAATATACGTGACCCGAGATCTATTCAGAGCCTTGGTGAAAATGTCCCCTATTTGTTCTACAGTCTTCACATAAGCTGTAAAAATCAAATTTCGCTGAATCTTCTCACGAACAAAGTGACAATCTATCTCAATGTATTTGGTTTGTTCATGGAAAACAGGTTTTGAGGCAATGTGAAGCACAACTTGATTATCACACCATGGTTTAGAGGGAGCAAGAACCCCAAAACCAATTTCAGCCAGAAGTTATGAAATCCACACTACTTCACACGAAGCCTGTGCCATGGCTCGATATCCTGACTCTGCACTCGATCGTGATACCATATTTTGTTTCTTACCATATTTTGTTTCTTACTCTTCCACGAAACTAAGTTTCCACCAACAAAAATGCAATACCCAGTAGCAGATTTTCGATCAACATTAGAACTTGCCCAATCTACATCAGAAAAACACGCAATATTATTATGCCCATAATTCTGATACAATATACCACGTCCAGGAGCACCTTTTAAGTAGCACAATATTTGCTCCAAGACAGACAAATGATGAACTGTAGGAGAAGACATGAATTGACTTAAAGTGCTCACACAATAAGCAATATCAGGACGTGTTACTGTAAGATAGTTTAGTTTTCCAGCTAATCTCCTATAACGTTCAGGATCATCAAAGGCAACACCATCATTTGTAAATTGATGATTTTGAGGCATGAGAGTGTTGCAAGGTTTAGCTCCCAATTTTTCAATTTCTGCTAACAAATCCAGAACATACTTCCATTGGGACAAAAAAATACCTTTCTGACTCCTATACACCTCAATTCCCAAGAAGTATTTCAAAATTTCCAAATCTTTAATACTAAATTGATCTTGCAAAAATGTTTTTAAAGATGAAACTACCTGCGCATCACTTCCAGTGATAACAATATCGTCTACATAAACAACAAGTAAAATAATGCCAGAAGTAGATTACTTATAGAAAATAGTATGATCGCTCTTACTCTTTTTCACCCCAAACCACTCTACTGACCAACTAAATTTCCCAAACCAAGCATGGGGGCTCTGCTTCAACCCATATAAAGACTTGCGAAGATGACAGACTTTCCCAGACTCCCCCTGAGCAACAAACCCAGGTGGTTGCTCCATATATACTTCCTCAATAAGATCGCCATGTAAAAAGGCATTTCTCACATCAAGTTGGTGCAAAGGCCAATTGTTTCTAGCTGCCAAGGAAATGAATAATTTAACAGATGTTAACTTGGCTACTGGAGAGAAAGTGTCAGAGTAATAAATCCTATAGGTCTGGGTATAATCTTTAGCTACCAACCAAGCTTTTAGACGAGCTACAAATCATTTGAATTAAACTTTACTGCAAAGATCCACTTGCAGCCAATGACTTTCTTGCCAAGAGGTAGCTCAGTTAGATCCCAAGTGCCATTCTCAGTTAAGGCATCCATTTCAATAATCATTGTTGCTCGCCAGTCAGGATTGGATAGGGCCTGGTGGACGGATTTTGGAACTTGCACAGAATCAAGAGAAGCAATAAAAGAACAAGAGGTAGAAGACAATTGATTATATATAACACAAGATGAAATGAGATAAATATATTGATGTCTACCTTTTCGAAGAGCAATGGGCAAATCGAGATCAAGAGTAGTAAGATCCGGTGATGAAGACGATACTGTTGCAAGATTAGGATCAAGAGAAAGAGGAGGGCATCTAGAATAGACATGAGTAATTGGTGGTGAGGACGAGTCGTCGAAGAATGGATGGTCTCATGGAAAGTGACATCACTAGACGCTAAGTACTTGTTCAACAAAGGGGAAAAACATCCATAGCCCTTTTGGAGATGAGAGTAAAAAAAAACACATTTTAAGGACTTATGATCTAGTTTTGTCACGTGGGGACGAACATCACGAACAAAACAAGTACAACCAAATATACAAGGTTCAACAGGAAACATGGGTTTGTTTGGAAACAAAATTTGGTATGGTGTCTGATGTTGTAAAATCGTGGAAGGCATGCGATTAATTAGAAAGCATGCAGTAGACACAACGTCAGACCAAAAACATTTAGGGATATGAGTGTGAAACAAAAGAACTCGAATTGTTTCAAGAAGATGTCTATTTTTCCTTTCAGCAACTCCATTCTAGGGTGGAGTATCAACACAAGAGGATTGATGAAGAATCCTATTGTTGTTCTTATATGATTGAAAAGATGAAGAGAAGTATTCTTTGGCATTATCACTTCTCAAGATTTTGATCGAGACATTGTGTTGAGTTTTGATTTCAGCACAAAAAGATTGAAAATACGATAGTAATTCAGCACGAGATTGCATAAAATATAGCCAAGTCATACGAGAGAAATCATCCACAAAAGTAACAAAATAACAATACTCATTAGATGAAACAAAACATGGTCCCCAAATATCAGAATAAACTAGCTCAAACCTATTGCAAACTGATGGTGTTTAGCAAACTGACACGAGTCACAATTAAAAGACAAAGAATGTAAGACAAATGATATGTTTAGCAAACTGACACGAGTCACAATTAAAAGACGAAATACTATGAAACTGAGGGTATAACTTCTTGAGTAAAGGTGCAGAGGGATGGCCTAAATGACAATGGGCTTCAAAAGGAGTCAATGTGCTGGAACACGCTATGGGT
This sequence comes from Rehmannia glutinosa, assembly GCA_016081115.2. Lineage (NCBI taxonomy): Eukaryota > Viridiplantae > Streptophyta > Magnoliopsida > Lamiales > Orobanchaceae > Rehmannia > Rehmannia glutinosa. The sequence goes on along the minus strand of JABTTQ020003426.1, from coordinate 264,117 downwards.
CAAGATATCGGGTTGTCCAAAATGTAGAGGCCTCCTTGTAAGTCCAAGCGGCTATGATAATCTAGAGGGGGGTGAATAGATTATCTCCATATTTTCGATTTCGCCCTCTTTTTATAACCGGAAGCTCAAACACAATAATAAAGGTGCGGAATGTAAACAACACACGTCGATTTAAAGAGGTTCAACCCACCTAGGGCCTAATCCTCTACCACCCCAAAGATATCCGGATGGATTTCAAAAAGAAAAAGATTTTATTAATTTACCACAAATTAATACAACACCAACTTACAACAACACCTTGAAGAGCACCACACTCTTCTTCAACACCACCTTTGAGATTACCACAATCTCACTTGAAGATTACCACAATCTCCAACTACACCTTGTGAAGATTACCACAATCTTCAACCTTGAAGAATACCAAATTCTTCAACACCTCAACAAGAAGATTACCACAATCTTCTCACACCTAACACCTAGATCACCCAAGTGTGTTCTTACCACAAGAACACTCACAAGGATATCTTGTGTTGAATGATTACCCAAATTCAAGATTACAACTCGATAATTGATAATACAATAGAGTGCAAGTGTAATCAAGAAAAGCCTAGACCTCAAGGATGTGAAAGTGAAAAGCTAGGCAAATTACAACAAGAAATAAGACAATGTAAGAACAAGTGTATTCTTGAGTGTATCTTGTTGTGTTGTAGTTTTCTCTTTATTGTTGTGCTTCAAATCTTCCTCTATTTATAGGAGATGATTGATACTTGATAGGCTCCTCTTGGAATCTGATTTCTACAAAAAATTGCAATTAAAATCAAGATTATAGCTGTTAGAAATCAATCCCACAATTTAAGGAAAAGATGTCTCACGACAACGGTTACATTTTTGTCATGTCAAACTCAAGGGCGGCCGTCGCACACAAATAGACGTTTGAAAAAGAGAATACACATTTACACAGGGCGACCGGCCGACGTCTACCTCGACCGGCGACCTATGCCTCAATCGGTCCCCCTCATGGGTTTGGAAGAAAGAAAACGCGTCGCTTCAATTTTTGCTCCCAGTGCACGGCCGCCCAAGGGGTCGACGGCCGATGGCACCGGGTTGCCCCTATAGGCGACCGGTTGCCACTCGACCATTTTCTCGCAAACATGAAGTTTTCTGTTTTCTCAACTTTCGTGCACGGGTTGCCCTATACGGCGACCGGTTGACCTCAAAACCAAAGTGTTGTCCAATTTTATATCGAAAATAAACTTCAAGAAATACTCCGAAAAATAGTGAAAACATTTTAGACCGATCGGGAGTATTAGGACAACATTTAGAAACATAGTTTCAATGTAAAAACCCATTGACATAAAATCCTTAAATGTGTTGTCCAATATGGTCGAAAATAAACTTGAGGAAATACTCCGGAAAATATTAAAACCATATTAAATCATTTAGAGTATTTGGACAACCTTTAAAAACATTGTTTTGGTATAAAAACAAAATCATCAAAATCATGATAAAACCATTTATCAAACAATCTCCCCCTTTTTGATGATTACAAACCAAAACAATTTTAACGAGGTCGATTTTGAAAACAAAACAATTTTACCGGTTAAAGAGAACTGTCCGTTGTGGGCGACAACATTCCATGCAATAAAAACACAAGGATGGCAAGTAGAGATATTCAAATACATATAGCAAATGCTCCCCTATCAACATGCACAACAAGAGTTATATAGAAGCAACTTAAACATAAGCTAAAATATTAGCTTTTCGATATTGAGCTTAAGTATCAATAACTTAAAAGCTCCCCCTCAAAAGAGACATCATTAGAAACATATATAAGTCCATACTACAACCAATGGACCATGATTCATATATAACCATAATGCACCAAGTGGACTAAATATGATCCACAACTTATGGCTTTATGAAGCCATAGCTTGTAGCTTCTTTTTGTTAAGCTTATCTTAGCTTCTTTGAGCTAAAGAGCTTATAACCTGTTTCTCCCCCTTTGGAATCATCAAAAAGAATGTTAACACGATAAATACATCATATATTCATATCAAAGTGCGCAACTAAACCGATGTACCGAGCTATTTGAACATTGAAGCTTATAAACCAAATAGGAGGGAAAAGTCGAATCATATGACTTAAAGAAGCTTATGAAAACTCATTTGATAAGCAAAACATGATCTCCATAAATGTATAAGACTTTTGAAATCGAGAGAATCATGCAGGTGATGAATTTTTCATTGAAACGTTTTATCGAACACTTGGCGGGCGTCAAAAGTTGAAAAGAATATATATAGCCCTTGTAAATGAAATCAAGCCAAGTTTTTCATCACCAAATGCAATTTAATAAAAATCATTCATCAACAATCAATAAGCTCATCACAAACATATACTAATTTCATCAAGATAGTACATATATGCCAAGTTCTCAGGGGTTCAACCCAATTGAGATTAAGGAAGTAGAATTCTTACCATTTGATCGGTAAAGACGAGCAATGATGATGATAACCGAGCTAGGTAGTCCCCAAAATATATAATTCATGCATCAAAACTCATTTGAAGTGAATTGTGTGTGAAATTTGCGAGGGGACGAAAAATGGCCAAAATATGTTAGAGTTGCGAATCTCAAGACAAAACCATTTTTATCCAAAATTTTGCTTAGGCGACGGTCTTGGTTGAGGGCGACGGTCGACGTTGAGGGCGAACGGTTGCCCTCAACCCCTTCAACCCATCACCTGTCAGTTTTTCCAAAAATCCGAATTTTCAACCAAAAATCCGATTTTTCGCCCCTAAGTTTTAAAAACGTGTAAAATGCAAACGTAAGCTTCATTCAATATGCATTATGTCATAATCAAGCTCGAAATGAGATAAAATACTCGGCGGTAAATGAACAAATGTCCGCGAGTTATCCTTGAGACGGAATTAAACACATCTCAAGTTTTTGTTAAAAACGCAATCCCTTAGAAAGTTTTTCGAATCTCAATATGTTTAGTTCGATTATGACGAACTATATTTTGAATAATTTTCACCGGACTTGTTATCCCGAAAAATAAGAACATTTTAAAGCTTTGGATACAACAAGTCATAAGAAGAAGTGCCTTTCAAATATTTGAAAATTTCTTTTAACGACACTTTAATGAGATTCGTTGGGATAATTTTTGAAGTCGAGCATATAGACATAAGGCATATGGAATGTCGAGTCTATAGAAATAATACAAGAAAACATACCTCGAATTTGTTTGTCAACCGACATGCCTTTCTCAACCTTTGTCAATCTCTTCATTGGTAGCCATAGAGGTTGAAATGATTCTTCCTTCTTCAATGCTTAACTCCTTCAAGAGTTCTTTTGAAATGTAACCATCTACTTGGCATTGAATGATTTGAAGTCCAAGCGAGAAATTGAGCTCCCCATCATGCTCATTTCAAGTACACCTTGCATCAACTTCTTCTTGAAAATACCTTCGAGCTACTAACCTCGCTTCTTTAGTTCGACCAATGTTGCCTTGGTCATCGAGTTTGTTTCGGAGTGCGCATTTTGCATTTATAATCGTGTGTGATGAAAGACATGGCATCAACTTCCAAGTATCATTTCCTTTTAGCTCCTCTTGCAATTCTAAAACCAATCTTCATCTTGAAGCATCAATTGAGGAATTTGTCTTCTTCATCACTATCATCATAGGGCATCCAATTGATCTAAGGTGTTCATAGTAGAATATGTACATCCAAATATTTTGAGGTAACTAATATTTGGAGTACTTCATTTCTCATCTACACAACTTAACAAACTCATTAACGGCATCGCTTATATAAGCAAGAAAAAAATAGCCCAAGTGTAAAAAACATGCCTCAATCATCAATCACAAAATATCTTGCAAAAGAGCATAATAGGAATAGACACTATATATATATAGACCATGAAGCAAGAAACACATACTATGCATTTAGAAGATCATCAAGAGTCTAATAAATCATGCAAGTTCAAATTAGCTTAAGAAAGCTACAAAAGGTCTCTTTTGAAATTTGAAAATCCGATAGCATATAATTGAGACCTCATTTAAAAGTATTTGAACAAAAGTTGACAAAGCAAATATGTGCAATCAAATATCGAATAGTGCCTTTTAAAAAAATCTAAATATCCTCTTAATGGCACTTGTATGAAATACTATGAAAAACAAGCACATAGGCACATGGCAATACATATATCGAGTCTATAAGAGTAAGAATAACACAAGTAAACGTACCTCGATAATTTATGCCTTTCTTGACAAATAATGACGTAAATGGCCATTTGTGAAAATATGTAAATCCTACACAATACTTAAAACAAATCTAGCACAAATCATAAAAAGTGTAGGCTAAGAGATATCGCAAGTAAGCTCATGCCATAAAAATCCATAGGAGATGATAACACACTCTAGTCTACAAACAATGCACAAGAGTTTTAAAAACATCATATAAGGTCTTCTTTTTGAAAAATATTTTAAAAGCACAAATATATATTGAAGACCTTAATTAAAAAAATAAATACTTGAAAACTCATTTTGCAATTAAGACACAAATAAAAGCATGCATAATAATAAAATAAAATGCATATTTAACTAGGAGATACGGGTTACCAATTACGCCATTTCAATGGGTTGTGTCGTTCCCATTGTTGATGATATCTTCCCCTTGAGAAGTCACTTTGTTGATGATGACTTCTTTGATTACTCCATTTCCAAGTTTGTTGCCTTCCCATTGTTGAAAGTCTCTTCTTCTTTGAAAATCATCTTGTTGATGATATCTTTGCCATTTCAAGGATTGTGTTCTTCCCATTTTTGAGTATATCCTCTTCTTGGAAATTTGCTTTGTTGAAAATAGTTTCTTCTTCTTTGATCAAATGAAACGGTCATTTGATGTCTTCTTGCGGTATAAATTTTCTTCGATCATTATTTCACGAGTACCTAATAGACATTATTTTGTGGTACCCTTATGTGTTTGGGTCCTTTGGGATTAGTCTTGAGACTTTTAAGTCTCCAACAATAATTAGAGCTATTTCTAGCTCGACAAGAATTAGCCGTATGACCCTTTTTACCGCAATAAAAACAAGTAATAATTCTAGGAGCATAATGACCAACATGCTTAGAGACTTGATTCTTTTTCATATGATTGACAACATTAAACTTATGATCAAGTTCTAGTTTCAATTATCACAATAATCAACAATTTCATCGGTACTCAAGTTGGATTTAGATAAATCCCCTTTCATGCAATTAATATCCTCAACAAGAGTACTATTTTCTTTTTTTCAAGGTTTCTAACCTTGTCAAGTGTGGTGGTGTGAGCACATGATAGTGATTCATAGGAAGTAAATAAACTATCCTTTTCATTTTTCAAAACATTGAATTCCTTTTTCAAATTTTTGTATTTAACAAGCAAGCTTTGGAATTCATTTTGAAGTTCATCATAATCATTTTGCAAATCACTATAGTCATTATCATAGGAAGTAGAGGATTTAGAACTTACCTCGTTTTCTTCTTCGATGCCTATGAGGCATTGTTCAACTTCTTCATCATAGGAGGTTGTAGAAGGCTTATCCCATGTTGTTGGATTTGATGTTGTATCCATTTGTGAAGTAGATGCTTTTGAGTTGCTCCTTTCATTTGCATATACTTCATAGATGGCTTCTAATTTTTGCCATACTTCATGTGCCGATCGAAGACCTACAACATGATCAAATTCCAAAGTGGTAAGTGAACAATGTAAAATATTAAGAGCTTTACCATTTAAGGAGATGATTTTCTTCTCTTCATCATTGAGCTTTTTGAAGCCTTTTGAGGTGTGTGGTGTATCTTTCATCGAAATGGATTCTCCATTAATAACGGTGTTCCAAATGTCGAACCCGCAACCTTGTAAATAGCATTCCATTCTTTCTTTCCAAAATGTAAAATTTTTGGAATCAAACCGAGGTGGCTTGGTGGTGGAGGTGCCAGATAGATGAGCTTCGTTTGTAGCCGTCGATCGTTTCTCTTCACTCGCGATGTGAAACGAGCTTGCCAAAGAGTTTGTCTCTAATACCACTTGTAAGTCCAAGCGGCTACGATAATCTAGAGGGGGTGAATAGATTATCTCCATATTTTCGATTTCGCCCTCTTTTTATAACCTAAGCTCAAACACAATAATAAAGGTGCGGAATGTAAACAAAGACACGCCGATTTAAAGAGGTTCAACCCACCTAGGGCCTAATCCTCTACCACCCCAAAGATATCCGGATGGATTTCAAAAAGAAAAAGATTTTATTAATTTACCACAAATTAATACAACACCAACTTACAACAACACCTTGAAGAGCACCACACTCTTCTTCAACACCACCTTTGAGATTACCACAATCTCACTTGAAGATTACCACAATCTCCAACTACACCTTGTGAAGATTACCACAATCTTCAACCTTGAAGAATACCAAATTCTTCAACACCTCAACAAGAAGATTACCACAATCTTCTCACACCTAACACCTAGATCACCCAAGTGTGTTCTTACCACAAGAACACTCACAAGGATATCTTGTGTTGAATGATTACCCAAATTCAAGATTACAACTCGATAATTGATAATACAATAGAGTGCAAGTGTAATCAAGAAAAGCCTAGACCTCAAGGATGTGAAAGTGAAAAGCTAGGCAAATTACAACAAGAAATAAGACAATGTAAGAACAAGTGTATTCTTGAGTGTATCTTGTTGTGTTGTAGTTTTCTCTCTTATTGTTGTGCTTCAAATCTTCCTCTATTTATAGGAGATGATTGATACTTGATAGGCTCCTCTTGGAATCTGATTTCTACAAAAAATTGCAATTAAAATCAAGATTATAGCTGTTAGAAATCAATCCCACAATTTAAGGAAAAGATGTCTCACGCACAACGGTTACATTTTTTCGTCAAACTCAAGAGGCGACCGTCGCACACAAATAGACGTTTGAAAAAGAGAATACACATTTACACAGGGCGACCGGTCGACGTCTACCTCGACCGGTCGACCTATGCCTCAACCGGTCCCCCTCATGGGTTTGGATTTTTGCTCCCAGTGCACCGGCCGCCCAAGGGTCGACGGTCGACGGCACCGCCGATTTGCCCTATAGGGGCGACAGGTTGCCACGACCATTTTCTCGCAAACATGAAGTTTTCTGTTTTCCTCAACTTTCGTGCACGGGTTGCCCTATACGGCGACCGGTTGACCTCAAAACCAAAGTGTTGTCCAATTTTATATCGAAAATAAACTTCAAGAAATACTCCGAAAAATAGTGAAAACATTTTAGACCGATCGGGAGTATTAGGACAACATTTAGAAACATAGTTTCAATGTAAAAACCCATTGACATAAAATCCTTAAATGTGTTGTCCAATATGGTCGAAAATAAACTTGAGGAAATACTCCGGAAAATATTAAAACCATATTAAATCATTTAGGAGTATTTGGACAACCTTTAAAAACATTGTTTTGGTATAAAAACAAAATCATCAAAATCATGATAAAACCATTTATCAAACACTCCTAACTCACGTCCTTTACCAATAATCTTCTTCATCGTAAGATCCTGAAAAACACAATGATCGGGAAAAAATGAGTCAGAACAGTTAAGAGATCGGGTGAGTTTACTAGCGGAAACAAGATTAAAGGAGAATGTAGGTAGATGAAGCACATACATTAAAGGAAGGGTTGGTGTAATATGAATAGTACCAGCACTAAGAACGACAGAGGTAGAACCATCTGCTAATATAACGAATGAACGATGATTAGTAAGTTCAAAAAAGAGTTGTGGATTACCTGTCATATAATATGTGGCACTAGAATCAATGACCCATTTAGGGGTGTCAATTTCAGACCCGACACGCAAACCCGACACGAACCTAACACGAAATTAATGGGTATGGGTCCAGGCTTCGTGGGTCCGGGTCGAAAATGGGTCGAACCCGAATAACCTGCCAATTAAACATGTCGGGTTCGGGTCAACCTACTACGACCCATTTAACCCGTTTAACCCGTTTGTGAATTTAAAAGAAAATTAAGTAAATAATTAATTGTAAGAAAAAAACAACAAACAAGACATATCCTTAAAACTCAAATGATAAAACCTCCTTAATTATGTATTTGTTATTATTATGCATGTTTTTTTAATATTGTCCCTAAAATATGATGAGCGTGTTATGTTATTTATGCAATTATGTTATTTCTTTTTGTATGTTGTGAATTGTGATATTTTTTTATTGATTGAATAGTGTATGATAGTTATTGATTTTAGAAAAAAATAAATTTATTCAGTTCAATTTTTAAATATATAGGAAAATAATTTTATTAGACGGGTTACGCGGGTCGGGTCCGGGTTACTTGTGAAATAAGTAGGTCGGGTCCGGTTCAAGATTCTGACATGAATAATTAAACAGGTCAGGTCCGGGTCGGCTGTTTCTGACACGCGAACCTGCGAATCCGGACCCACGAACCCGGACCCAACCCAAATTGACACCCCTAGACCCATTGGGAAGCCGAAGAAAGAAGACATGTAGTAGGTTTACCTGACTCAGGGAGAGTAGTGATTAGCTGATGATGCTTAGATGCTTCATGAAATTTGAGAAATTTGGCATATTCATCTGTCAGAACCGAAAAACCACCGAATTCTGAGTGGGTGGAGGGGTCTCGGGTGCAGAGTCCACGTGAGCAGCGACAACATGGACGGATTGAGATCTAGAGTTCCGCGAACTCTGGGTTTTCTTGAGTAACTTCTGACAAGTTCGTTTTGTATGATCTGTTTCATGACAATAATAACATACTACCCCAGAGTCTGAATTGCCAGAATTCCGAGAACCAATGCCACCAACCCTGCTAGTACCCTGATAAAATGATCGACCCAACGATCCACCGTTTTGACCGACAAGAGCACTTGGCTATGGAACAGACGACATTTGAGAACTATGGACCGTACGTGAGACCCTAGTAAAAGCCTCCTGCAATGTAGTAACATCAGTATTTGACAGAATTTGTGACTTAGCGACGTCAAACTGAGAGTTGAGACCATCAAGGAAACTCATAATAGCCATTTGTTCTCGCTAAGCTTGTTGAACTTTGATATATGTACTAAAAGGCAACAGGGCATTCAACTATTCATAAGTATGTTTGAAGTTCATAAACTAGGTATTAAGAGACTGGTCCTGCTATTCTGCCCAATAAAATTCTTTACAGACATCAAATATTCGAGAAATATTTTCTTTTCCTGAAAAAACAAAAGAGAGATAATTCATTACCTCTTTGACATAATCACAATGAGTGATATGTCCAGACTGTTCGGCCTCAATCGAACTACGCATCTGTATCAAGAGAGTAGCATCAACTCTCATCCACTTTATGTATTTTGCATCAGTGTTAAGCGGAGGGTCATCAATAAGGTGACTCTCTTGTGAAACTCCGGAGATACAAAATAATTAGTCCCATTTAATTTTTGATCAATAATCTTAGCCATAGAAGTAACCAAACTTGACAAACCCATTATGCTAGGATCAGCCATAAGAGAACAAATAATAAGGAAAAATAAAAACTCCCAGATTCAAAGTTTCAACCTAGGAAAGCCAAAAAAAGTCGTCGGGAAAATGAACAAACCGGAGAACGAGGGAAGAAGTCGCACCGCCTTGCAAACAAACGAAAAGTAATCCACGTGCCTCCACGCGCCCCCACGCGCGGCGCGTGAGATATGTGCAAAAAATGGAGATGACGTGTGTGACACACATGCGCCGAGTGCTGACCAACAGATACCAGGATATGGCCAGACGGCGACCGGCGAACCCCACTGGACATGCGGTGATGACCCAAGATGTTGCTCACTGGGGCAGCAGAAACCCTAATTTTGGGCCAGCAGGAACCCTTAAATTTGGGCAGCGGAAAAGATTAACCAGAGATGTTTTGTGGCATTTGGTATCATGTACAAAGTGAGAAACATAATTCTTGTATATTATTAAAAGAGAGTATATAGAAAATATAAATCAACCTATTATAGTTAAAGTAGAAAACATATTCTAGTTAAAATAGAAGTCTAAAACATCTAGGATATTAAATATTCTAACATCAATATATATTTATATCTATAACAGAGATCAAAGTTCACTAGTATAGCATGGGGTCATGCAGTATTGCATGCATCAACACTTATTAGATTACGCCATACTGGTTATCATATGCATTCCCTCATGCAATTAACTCTTGGTTTTGAGCCAAATATTTCACATTTACGCACTTTTGGGTGTGTTGTTCAGGTGCCTATTCCACCTCATTAGAGGACAAAAATGGGTCCACAACGAAGACTTGGTATATACGTTGGATTTGATTCTATGTCAATTATTCAATATTTGGAACCAATGACAAAAGATTTATTTACCACTCGTTTTGCGGATTGTCATTTTGATGAAACAATATTTCCATCAATGGAAAAGGATAAAGCTATGATGCAAAATGATAAACAAAAGTCTCCTAAAATGAATAAAATTTATCCCAATTGGATCCACGTACTCCTAAATATGATAGTGAGGTAAGTAGAATCATTCATTTACAGAATATTGCCAATAAACTTTCTGATGCATTTAATGATGCTAGCAAAGTCATGAAGTCTCATATTTCGGCTGCAAATGTTCCAGCCAGACTTATTGTTCCTGAAGAACATAAGAAAATGAATGATGATGTCCCACGATAAAAACATGGCAGACCTATTATCTCAAAGGATATTGTTCCTCGAAAAAAAAAGGATAAATTAATACTAATGAGCAAGCTTCGGATAAATCTGTAGAGCATAATATCTCAGAAAATATATAAATCAAAAATTGTGATAGCACTGAGAATCCCATAAGTTATTGTAATGAGACATGTGATCGAAATAAAATAATCATTAATGATAAATTTGCATTATCGGTTGCTCAAGAAATCATTGATGGTGATTATGATAGTGAACCATATTCTATAATAGAATGTCGTCAAAGGCATGATTGCCTATGTGGGAGGAATCAATAAAATCTGAGTTAGCTTCCTAGAGAAACGAAATGTATTGGAAAAATTACTCGAACTCCAGACAATGTAAATCCCATAGGATACAAATGGATATTTGTTCAAAAAAGAAATGAGAAAAACGAGTTTGTGAGGTATAAAGCTCGACTCGTAGCTCAAGGATTCTCTCAGAGACCTGGGATAGATTATGATGAGACATATTCACATGTGATGGATACATTCACATTCCGTTTTCTCATCAATATGGTTCTCCATGAGAGTTTAGACATGCGTCTAATGGACGTAGTAACGATATATATATATATATATATATATATATATATATATGGTTCACTGGATTTTGATATTTATATTAAAATCCCTAATGGATATAAAATGCCAAAGCCAGTCACTTATTGTGAAATATACTCGATCAAACTACAAAGGTCGTTGTATGGATTAAAGCAATCTGGTCGCATGTGGAATCATAGGCAGAATGAATACCTTTCTAGGGAAGGTTACAAAAATAATCCTATTTATCCATGTATTTTTATTAAAAGATCAGATACCGGATTTGCTACCATTCATGTATATATCGATGACATGAATTTGATTGGCACCCTTGAAGAGTTATATAATGCTGCTAAATATCTAGAGAAGAAATTCGAGGTTAAAGATCTTGGGAAAACCAAACTCTGCTTTGGTCTTGAGCTAGATCATAAAGATAATGTAATACTTGTCCATCAATCTGCTTATACCAAAAGATTGCTCAAACGGTTTAATATGGACAATACTCATTCTTTGAGTACCCCTATGGTCGTACGAAGTTTAGATCCAAATAAAGATGTATTTCGACCAGAGGAGTCCGATGAAGAGATTTTAGGTCCTGAAGTACCTTATCTCATTGCTATTGGAGCATTAATGTATTTAGCACAATGCATCAGACCATATATCACTTTTGCTGTCAATCTACTTGCGAGATACAATTCTGAGCCAACTAGAAGACACTAGAATGATATTAAACATATTTTTCGATACCTCAGTGGTACTATAAATTTGGGGTTATTATACTAAAATGAATCCACTAACTCTGGATTAGTTGGTTATGCTGATGCGGGATATAAGTCTGATCCGAACAAAGCTCGATCACAATCTGGTTATTTTTTTGCTATAATGATACGACTATATCATGGAGATCCACCAAACAAACATTAGTGGCTACTTCTTCTAATCACTCCGAGATAATTGCTCCAAATAGTTGTCGAATTGAAGCCGGTTACATATACCGATACTATCATTTACGAGGATAATGCAGCGTGTATAGCTCAAGTAAAAGGGGGTTACATAAAAGGTGATAGGACCAATCATATTTCACCAAAGTTTTTCCATACACATGAACTACAGAAAAATGGAGAGGTGGATATTCAACAGATTCACTCCTGCCATAATCTTGCTGATTTATTTACAAAATCCTTGTCGACGTATACATTCGAGAAACTGGTTTATGTCATTGAAATGAGAAGAGTCCATACAAAGCAAGATTAATGAATCAGTTATATAGTTAATATTCTTCATTTTAGGGAGAGCGAATATACTGTGCGCTGTACTCTTTTTTCCTTTTGTCTAGTTTTTATCCCATTGGATTTTTCCAGCCTAAGGTTTTTAACGAGGCAACTTATGCACAAGGTCGTGATTTGAGAATGTACTCTTTTTCTCTTATGTCCGATTTTTTCCCACAGGGTTTTTTCGGCTTGAGGTTTTTAACGAGACATACTCATCCAATTATGACACGTCCAAGAGGGAGTGTGATGAAAAATGGACGATGGACATATCATATACAATGAAAGACAGCTGAGAAAAATCAAACTTGCATAGTGCCTGCATAGTATCCGATAGCGACATTTTGATTGAAAGCGACTTTTTGGTTGAAAATTATAAAAATGCACATTACTTGCATAGTACTTTGATAATGACATGTAACCTATTATTATTAGGCGTCGACTGATTCATAATAAACTACACCTTTCTTCCTGTTCTCTGATTTTTCTTCTTAAGGCTTATAATGTAGTATTAATTTCTTATTATTTACAACAACATTATTATTATTAGAGGGAAAAAGTGTGAATAAAGCTACACTTACTTTTAAAAAAAAAGGGAAAATAAAATGGGATGAGAATAAAATATTGTTATAGACAAGTATCCATTATATATTTTAGGGGTGACAATCTCGGTTTGACCCGAAATGACTCACTAAACTCGTTTGAATAAAATCTAATAAAGTCTACTTTGATATTTGGTGAGTTAATTAATTGTTTTTTCATTGATATTTGCATCAAAAGTTTGTGTTTTTGTTTTAACCTTAATTGCATTTTTTATTTATTTAAATGTTAATATATTGTAGTAGTGCAACTTATTAAGAGTTTGTCCATGTTCCTTAGATGTCTAATCTAATAATACCTCATATCAAGCCAAATTTGATTTGCCTATTTTGATTGTAATTCGTTATGTTTTTTAATATAATATATATAAATAACCCCAATTTTCCATTTTATCATAATAAATAGATGGTTTATTCAAGATTGAAAAATATACATGTCATTTTAGGTCATTTTCGGGTTATTAAACGTGTCGTGTTCGAGTTGACCCATCTGACCTGAATAATTAAACGGACATGTTTGAGTTGGCCAAATTTGTGTAATTATAGTGTCTCAACACGACCCGCGAACTCAAACACGACTCGAATTGCCACCTCTAATATATATAATCTTTTATTGACATATGTAATCGAAGACTAAAATTTGCATTATTTCAGTTGCCAAATAAAAGGCATTAATCTTTTGTTAAAATAAGCACGAGTATTACAGCAAATTTTCAGAAAACATAATTCTTTTAAAAAGTAAGAATATAGAATGTTTAGTCAAAATAAATATTATTATTATCTTAATGATTTGATAAAACAAATTAGCCATAAAAAATTGGTAATTTTTGTAATTGGACTTCCAGGTTAGAAGCCCATCTGGGTGGTTGGGGCTTCCATACAGCCCACTTCTGTCTTCTATTACCCATTTGACCCAATTTCCTTATTGTCCCTATGGCTCAATCTCACATACCCACAACTTTGAGGACCAAATCAGTATATTAATATAAACATTGGGGTGAAACTGCAAATATCCAGCCCACCGCGTCTCATTCTCACAATTCTCGCTTCAGTCCTCACTGTGAACACACCCTCCTCACAGAACTGTCTTTTTGCCTTCCAAAAATTTCAACTCAAAGGTAATCCCATTTCTTGAATAGTCCTTGATTATTGGATAATTACTGTATTTTTTTTTTCCATTTTTTATATAGGACCGCTCGTTTCTTAATTAGTTTAGATTGATGCCTGTTTTTCTTGATTCACCGTTGAGTATTAAGTCAACTCCTTGTAATTCCGGTGAATAATTTTTGTTTTTAGGTTAATGATATAATGTATTTCGTGCTAATTTCGACTTGGATTTTGCTTTTCTACTTTTTACGCATTATTTATTTATTTGGGTTTCAGAGGGGTGTAAGGGAATTAATAGAAATGTGGTGGGTTTTGCTCTCCATTTACTTTCGAATGTCAAAATTTTCAGGTGATTTTGATGTGCTGTAGTGGAATCTTTCGATTATGGGTTATTGAATAAGAAATGATTGTCAAAACAAAATGGTTCTTGAGAAAGAAAAAAGGGTAATGATGTGCACTCTTTGTGGTTTATTCTTGCTTATTCTCAAGGTTCAGATTAGACATTTTATTCTTTGAGATGTGAAAATTGTTTTGCTCAGTAGCCTAAGAACTGTGAACTTGCTTTGATCTTGTTAATTTGGAATTTCAATGGTCCTTCCCATGTGGAAATGATTAAATATTTGTGCAATTATTTCGTTCCAGGTTTCACGGATTTTTCTCGCCAATGTCGAAATATAAAGATGGATTCCCCATTGCCAGCTTGTGTTTTTGAGAATTTTTGCTATTTTTTCCAGATGATCTCTAAAGGGAAAATCTGTATTCCATCTGATCCTTATTGTTGACCACCAGTTGTGTTTTCGTGGTTTTTTAAGACGATTTTGAGTTAGAGTAAACTGGTGGTATTTTTCAAATATGGAGCCCCTGTGGAAGCTTGTTTATTTGCTGGAACCATCTTCGGTCACCCTCATTTTCACAGCCATAGCAGTCTCATATGCGTCTGCATCTAGAGCTCTAAATTACGGAAAGGAAATGGAGCGTAATCGTGACCTATTAGAAGCTTCCATTACTTTAGATAGTTCTCAGGCACTAATGATCCCAATAATGAGCTCTTGCAGCTTACTCTTTATGTTCTATTTGTTTTCTTCCGTCTCTCAGCTTCTCACTGCTTTTACTGCAATCGCCTCAGCGTCAGCCTTATACTTTTGCCTATCACCATATATTGCTCAAATCAAATCGCAACTTGGTTTGTCCGACCCACATATATCTCGGTGTTGTTCAAATCATATACACGGATCCAAAGTATTCTGTTATTGCTATGTATTGCTTTAGTTTTAGCATGGCTCGTATCTGGCCATTGGATATTGAACAACTTGTTGGGCATATCTCTTTGTATCGCATTTGTCAGCCATGTTCGACTTCCCAATATCAAGATATGTGCAACGCTCCTTGTCTGTCTGTTTTTCTATGACGCTTCTGGGTTTTCTATTCGGAGAGATTTTTTGGGGCGAATGTTATGGTATCAGTTGCAACACAACAGGCGTCTAATCCAGTGCACACGGTAGCTAATAGTTTGAGTCTTCCTGGATTACAGTTGATAACGAAAAACTTGAGTTGCCTGTCAAGATTGTCTTCCCGAGAAATATGTTAGGCGGTGCAATACCTGGAAATAACTATTCTGACTACATGATGCTTGGTCTTGGTGACATGGTAAGATATATTGCTACTCCAATTGATTTGGTGTTCCCGTTGTTGAACCGTTTGATTCAAGGGATAATAATTACAACAAAACCCTTGAGGTTCGTTCTAATTACAGAAAAACTCAGAGTGTTTTGAAAATTGCAAAAACCCCATGAGGTTTTATTCCGTCTTACATTTCTCCTTCATAAGCAAAAACATTTCAAAAAAGCCTTGATATTTATAAAAATATTACATTTACCCCCTTAAATTTAAGACTGAATCAAACCCGAGGGTTCTTTGTAATTTTGAAACATCTCTCGTGTTTTTGTAATTAGCCCAAACCTCAGGGTGTTTTTGTAATTAACCCTTGATTTAATTGCTTGACGTGACCACTTAGTCACCTAGTAGTGTAAAATAAGTTTGCTTGACCTATTTTTACCCATTAATTATCGTATAAGTTGACGTTTGTTGCAATACTAGCATGTCCCATGGGCATACTCCTATTCTTGAAATGATATCTGATTAAATTTTCGTTCTACATGTATTTCACTGAGTTTGATTGATTTTAGTTATTGATCTTTTTATTTTGAGGTGAAATGTTGTAATTGAAGTACATATCCAGTAATAGGTTCCCGTAATGTGAAATATGTTGCTGGGAAAAAAAAAAAGTGGGAATGCTCATTTGCTTTTCCACCACCTGATAATTTTGTTTAGTTTCTGTTACCATTTGGACCATGGAGCAATTTTCATATGCTATTGAAATTGATATTGGTTGAGCTTTTTGGACTGGAATGCATTTTTTTGTAAGTGGAGAATTACACTATTTGACATTTAGTATTATCTAATCATTCACGTTAAGTAAGCTGATAAAATTTAGACTCAACAAATGTTTTCCTATTGTTAGTTGCCTCGAGGCCCTTGACTGGTATACGAGGGGTCTCTATTATCTGTCTTCAATAGCTTTATGCTATTTCTTTCCTTGATCCTTTTTGGGGATAATTACAAAGCTACCCTTGTGGTTTGCTTTAATTACAAAAAAAATCATAGGTTTTTGAAAATTAAATAAAACCCAGATGAGGTTTGTTTCTGTATTTACACTTTACCCCCTTCATAAGCAACTTTTTTTCAAACATCTCCCTTACATTTGTAAAATATTGCAATTATCCCCTTACTTTTAACACAGAATCAACCCTCATTTTTTATTTTGTAATTTTCTTACTTCTCTGGGTTTTTTGTAATTAACCCAAACCTCAGTGGTATTTTTTTGTAAGTATCCTTTATTTTTGTTGTAATTCATGTACTTCTTGCGGAGATATCATCAAAGACAATTGAGCATTTTGTGGTTGTGCATATTGGTCTTGTAGGCTATACCTTCGATGCTTTTAGCATTGGTTCTCTGTTTTGATCATCGAAAAGGCCGGGATTCTACCACTCCCTTGGATGTACAATCTTCAAAAGGGTTCAAATACTTTTGGCATGCCCTTTCTGGGTATGCTATTGGACTATTTACTGCTTTGGCAGCTGGCATTTTGACGCGTTCACCTCAGCCAGCACTTTTGTATCTGGTATGCGTGCACAAAAAATTTTGTAATTTTCTCATTCTTCTTTTCTTTAACAGAGGTCATATCTTTGTGAATTTGACACGGGATTGAAAGCGTTTTCATTAACGCCACTTTGTTCAAACACACGTACTTAGATGCCTGGATCCATATGCCATACCATGCATGTGTTAAAAGTAAGGGATGATAACAAAAACTACCCCTATGGTTTAGCTCTAGTTGCTCTGGTTTTCTTTGATGGCTTGAATGAAAAGATGCCTCAAGCGTTGCAAATAACTTTATGAAACTTTGCGACTTATGTCTGAGCTCTTTTCTTGACGAATGTAGGTACCTTGTACGTTGGGGCCGATAATCGTCTTATCTTGGATGAACAAGGATCTAGCCGAGTTGTGGGAAGGAACTACGACAAATACAAACGAGAAAGCCCATCTCACAGAAGTGTGAGCGATGATTGGCCTTTACAACAACCACAGCTTTTGAGTCTGAGGAAAAAGTTCAGTGGGCATAATCTGCTGTGTCTGAACTAACATCTAAATTAGGCCAATAATATGTTGGTACTAAAACTAGGCTATCAAAGGAAGTTTATTTTTCATTTTTTAGCTATATCAATATTGTAATGCAACGTAACAGGCTAAATATTTCATTGGAAATATGGGATTATTGCATGGAAGAAAGTGTGATGCTCTATTATAACTGTCATATGGGGTGCTCATGCTAGGGCTGATATTTTAATTTGCAGTTTTGGGTCATCATCAGATGCTGGAAACTTCATTCGGACATTGATCTGAGATTTCAATGTTTGACTTTCTCTTCTTAATTAGGAGAAGGAAAAAGGTACATTTGGTAAAATAGACAAAAGGGTTCTTCAAAGCTTGGAGTTAAGGATATATATCCTTCTCTTTTGCTTCAAGAGAAAAAGAATAGAAAAAAGAATTAGATTGAGCCAATTTAGAAAACTCTCTCTCTCACCCCAAAACTAATAGAAATAGTCTATTATATATTAATTTAATAGGGATTATATTAAAGTTAAATAATTAGCAACTAAATGTAAAATATAATAGATTTAATATTAAGCATTAATTAAATTGTGAAAATTAATTTAGCAAAAAAATACAAGTTTATTAATATTAAATATTTTTAAAATAGTTTTGTTATTTTAATAAAACTAATAGGTAAGGATAAAATGGTTATTTTTTTGAGTATATGAGCATAAAATAATATTTTAAAAGCATAAGAGGGTAAAGTGATACTAATTAAGAGTATAAGGGGGTAAAGTGATACAATTGAGAGTATAATGGAATAAAGTGATAATCGGGTAAAGTACAAGGGGGCAAAGTAAAATTTACCCATATTTTCACTCAAAATGACGAGATAAGTACAAAAATTACTCTTGAGAGGTCTAACTTAATTTTGAAAATTCAGTTATCTTTTAAATAAACACTCCATTGAAAAATATTACGTGTTAGGAAATAAATGGTTTGAAAAAATATATAATACATGTTTAAATTATTTCAAAAAACTTAGGGATAATTGCAAATATTTTACTTGAGGTTTAGCCTAATTATATAAAACTCGAATTATCTTTTAAAATTAAAGATAACCCATAACGGTGTTACAAATTGTGAAATACCCTATTGAGGACTTGATGTTTATATTCACCTAATAATTCATCCTCTTGAGGTGCAATTTGTAAAGTTGGAACAAATATCATGGGATGTTCGTAATTGTAAAAGTTGACTGATGTTTTTTGTAACTAGCCCAAAACCGGGGTAGTTTTTGCAAATATTCCCAAAAATTAAACAATAATGAATAGTTACAAATAAATGGTAGGGGTGGATGACTAATTATTCATACATTGCACTACTCATTATTTATTTAACTTGCATTATTCAATGCACCGCACAAGCGGATTACTAATTAGACTATAAGAGTATTTGCAATCACTAAAAAAATACTTTTTAGTTTTTGGCTGAAAAAAATCACATTGTAGTGTTTGCATATGCCAACTTCTGTTTTCTGATTTTGCTTTATTTAATCAGAATCTAAAAGCAATGAGAGAGGTGCTTTATATTTATGCTTCTACTTCTAGTGTGATTTTTACAAACAAATAAGCATTTTCCTAACTTTTTTATCAAATACTCTCAACTCCTGATTCTATTTTCAAACACTACTAACTTTTGATTCTCAATTACTTTTACTTCTACTTCAATAAATCACTTCTCCTAAAAGCAGAAGTTTTTGCAAACACTCCCTAAATATCGAGTAGTTTTTGTAATTATCTCCAAAATTAAACAAGAATAAAACTATTTTGGAAAAAATGAAAAAGAAAAGAAAAGTGACTTACGCCATAACATTCCAAATTATTAAGACATCTTGACGCAATAGGGATGTAAACGAACCAAACTACTTGATACTCAATTCATGATCAATTATTAAAAACTCGTTTGAGCTCGTTTTGTTAACACAACACACCAAACTTGAACTCATTTTTCCGTTCATAAAGTGTAAAACTCGATTCGAGCTTGACTCAATTAGTAAAAAAAGTAAGACACGTATAAAAATATCAATCTACTTGAATTCAATTCGAGTTTGGTTTGATTAAAGTTTGTTCGAGATCGATTCGATTCAAACAAGCTAGAATGATACTAAGTTCGGCTGTACTCGGTTTATTAACACAAATCCTGGAGAGTTGGGTTAGTGCTGACTGGTGATCCGACCCAAGAACAATTTTACCCTAAACGAACCCGAACAGGGCCCTCTTAAGTCCGACGGGCATTCGAACAAATATTCGGTTTCTAAAACCCTGCATTTCCCCTCCGAAATCCCTCCACCACCGGAGCTCCGTCGTTGAAGCACCACAAATCTCCGAACAGAAGAAGAATAATCAAGTTGAAAAATGGGGACTTCAGTGCAGGTGAAGCCGTTATGTGGAGTGTACAACGAGAATCCGCTTTCGTACTTAGTCTCGATCGACGGCTTCAATTTCCTTATAGATTGTGGTTGGAACGACCATTTCGACACCTCTCTTCTTGAACCCCTCTCCAGGTGTTTAATTTTCACCTCCTTTTGTTTTAGGTTGAATTTATTGCATGTTTTTGCCATTGTTCAAGTAGAATAAATAATGTATGTAGGATTTGAACCTACGACCAGTCAGTTAACGGCTGACCCCCACAAATATTATGTAGTTCAGTTGAATCTCTGAAATGTGCTTAGACTGGTATCACTCATGTTTTTTTTTTTTTTTTCCGTAATTTGAAAATCATGCCATCATTCTTACTAGTTTAGTTACTACTATGAAATGATTAATTTTTAAGAAAAATTATATGAAAAAAACAAAACATTTTGTCATATAGTAACTAGATTGCAATGCTGATCAGGGTAGCTTCAACTGTGGACGCCGTCTTGCTGTCACATCCAGACACACTTCACCTTGGGGCTTTACCCTATGCCATGAAGCAACTTGGACTTAGTGCTCCGGTTTTCGCAACTGAACCTGTGTACAGATTGGGCCTCCTGACCATGTATGACCATTATCTGTCTCGAAAGGTGAAATTTATTTTGGGAGTTTGGTTGTATCAGGTGTCTTTGATTTTGATTTTGGTTCCTTGAGCTACTGTGTAATTGTCGAACAAATTCAGATATATGGAACTGATTTATCTTTCTGGAATTGTGTTCAAGTTGATTAAACTGCAATCAGTGGCATTTTGGCATAGTGTTCATTTGTCAATTGTTGCAGCAGTCGAACCAATTGTAATATATATAGAAGCATTTCAAAGAGTGTTTGTTTAAGTGTTTCATCTTTTTGTGGATATTGTCTTAGTTATTTAATAATATCCACTCTTTGCAGCAAGTATCTGAGTTTGATTTGTTTACACTGGATGATATTGATTTAGCATTCCAAAATATTACCAGATTGACCTACTCTCAGAATTATTATATGTCTGGTAAGTTTTTTCATTACTTTGTTTCTTCTTCTTTTTTTTTTCTTTGCTTTTCCGCGTTGGCTTTAGAAGTTCAGAAAGCATGAAATCTTTGCCACTGTTATTTCCTTTTTATTCTTTTCACTCCTTTTGTGCCCCACATATTATCTTTATTTGTTTCATTTTTGTCAGTATTTATCTGTGCTTCTCCCTCTCTCTTAAATTTTACCCCTTTATGGGGAGAAAAGGATGGGGAATTTCTTATCAAATAACTTATTCATGCATGCACATTGCAAAGAGATAACTAAAACCTCAAGCTGCAGATATTTCTGTATGATTTCGCATCCCGTAAGGCATGTAGGTTGAGTTCTTACTTGGTTCTTACGTTTCCACTTTCTGATTTTCGCTGAACTTAGTTGTTGTATTATATTGAACTGCACCTGTCAGCATGAAATTCTACCTCTATTAAAAATATAGTAGTTGTGCTGCAGGTGATCTTATGGATATGAGAGAGCATTACTTTTGTATGACTAGTATGTTATCCTATCTCTTGTCACGCATCTTATGTTTTCTCTGTCCTAATTAACACTAGGAAAAGGAGAAGGAATTGTTATTGCTCCCCATGCATCTGGTCACCTTTTAGGGGGCACAGTTTGGAAGGTAACAAAAGACGGGGAGGATGTCATATATGCTGTTGACTTTAATCATCGGAAAGAAAGGTTGTCTGTGACTGCATACAATTTGTTTTAGCCCTAGCGTGTGGCTGGGAAATAAACTAATTCCACTCTGGTTTCAATCAGGCATTTGAATGGAACAGTTTTAGAGTCTTTTGTGCGCCCTGCAGTTCTGATTACAGATGCATACAATGCGTTACTGAGTAATCAGCCTCCAAGACGTCAAAGAGACCAACAATTTTTAGGTAATAATTGCGATACATGGAGTTTGCTTTAATTCTAAAATTGCCATATCCAACCTTTTCTTTTGCAAAGTCATCCAGACACATTAGCTATATATATTTAGTAGCACATTTGCTGAATATATTTTAGCTCTGTGGATGTGGATCACATTTTTGAGTTGAGACACTAAAGGAAACATTTCTTTAGTGTAGGAACGAGGAGTTTCACAAAAAGTCGCTTTCTGTTTTCATTCTTCTCCATGGAATACATATCTAGTCGGAACCTATGGATGAATTTATAGATTTTTCTTTACACGGAGAAACCTATTTTCCTTATTCCTGTGCGTTTTAGATGCCATAATGAAGACGTTGAGAGCAGATGGAAAGATATTAGTTCCTGTAGATACTGCTGGTCGAGTGTTAGAGCTACTTTTAATACTGGAACAGGTGAATCGACTTTTCTAACAGTGTTCTTCCATTCAGGTCATTATTTATCCATTACTAATGCCACATTCAAATAAACTTGCAGTACTGGGAGCAGCACCAATTGACATATCCTATCTTCTTCCTGACATATGTTTCATCAAGTACGATCGATTATGCCAAGAGTTTTCTTGAGTGGATGAGTGACTCGATAGCAAAATCCTTTGAGCACACACGAGACAATGCTTTTCTCTTATGAAGTAAGATGTTTTTGTTCGCCAGTTTACAGTTTCTTCCTTAGAGTCTTTGCAAGTATGTAGAAAGTGGAAAAATACTCAAGTTGTCATATTATAGAATATGATCAGTCTTACAGCATGTTACTGGTGAATGACGCTACTAGCTGATCCGCGGCTTTTCATATTGCTAACATTTTGATATCTTTTAGTCTGGATGTATTGTCCTGTGATGTTAGTTAATTAATACATGTGGTCCTAGTCCTACAAACTTGTCAGTATTTTTTTTATTTAGACTATAGCAAAGGCGAAAATGAAAACGATCTTTTAAATACCACTTGTCCTACTCCAATATTTGTCTGCTATTTGAGTTTCCTCATTGCTGCCATGCTATGTATTTTGTAACTTATATCCATTTAAATCAGAATTATCAAAAATCTCGTAATATATTCTCATTAAGGATGACGTGCAAAAATTTGCAGACATGTGACACTTTTGATCAACAAGAGTGAGCTTGAAAATATTCCTGATGGCCCAAAGGTTAGGATGCCTGATCGCTTTATGGGATCATTTTCTTGATACCTGTTGGTTTTCTCATTCATTAGCGTATTTTCATCAGATTGTCTTAGCGTCCATGGCAAGTTTAGAGGTTGGATTTTCTCATGATATTTTTGTTGAATGGGCTGCTGACTCAAGAATCTTGTACTTTTTACTGAGAGAGGCCAGGTTTGTCTTGATTCTTATTGATGAATCTGCTTGAAAATTTAACAGGATTTTCTAATTAAGATATTTCAATTGAAGATGAAAACATCAATTAAATCATTACTTTGGCATCTCAAGTGCCATGCTGGAAGTAACATTTTGTTTGCCTAGAAAGCGTTTGGTTTTTGTAATCTCTGTAGTTCATTTACGTTTGATTTTTCATCCTCTCATGCTTTTTTAATCTCTGAAGGACTTGCCTTAATGGCCATTATTATATCTTATTATTGGCATTCATTATTTTTCTCTCCCATATTTTTGTTTTTATAGTTTTGCCAGTTAAATTCACGTTGTCTTAGATGCACAATGTAATATTTCTCTAATCAATTTTAGTTTCTTTTACCTTTTAGTGGAAGCTATATTGGTATTATCTTGAGGCCTGGACTAGTGCACTGTACTAATTACTTGTGACAGCTCTTCTTCATGTCTTTATGCTTTCACATTTAATAGCAGCACTTCACTGTTCCTTCAAAATAAAACTTTTATCACTTCAAATGCAAATTGCATTTGTTCATCCTCATGATTTTAGCTATTATCCACCACTTCTGAAAAACTTTTGTTCTTTGTTGTTGTTGTTGTTTTGTATCCATTCGTTCTAAAAGCTTCTCTCTCTTTTTTCTTTCCTCTTTTCTCTTTTTCCCTTCTTCCCCCCCTCTCCCTCCGAACTGAGATAGATAGAACGTTGTTCTTGAATTTTGGCTGTCAGCTAAGAGGAAAATTGAAAATACATATAGAAAAGAAACTCTCTCTCCCCCTCCGAACTGAGGAAGATATAAAGTTGTTATTGAATTTTTGCCTATCAGCTAAGAGGAAAAATCAGAAATATATTTAGAAAAAAAAGAAAAAAGAGTTGGTGCCATTTTCCTGCTGCTAATTTTCCTATTCCTGCTGCTAATTTTCCTACACATGCTGTTTTCTTTACATTTTAGTTTGCCACTCTGGCACGAATGCTTCAGTCAGATCCTCCTCCCAAAGCTGTTAAAGTTACCATGTCAAAGAGAATCCCTTTAGTTGGAGAGGAGCTGGCTGCTTATGAAGAAGAGCAAAATCGTAAAAGAAAAGAAGAAGCTCTTAAAGCTACTCTCATCAAAGAGGAGGAAGCAAAAGCCTCACTTGGTGTGGAGCTTGTTCCGGCTGACCCTATGATTATTGATGCTAGCATCAAACCACCTTCTTCAAATGGTATTCTTGAAACTTCTTCATTGAACTTGCTAATACATGTTATGCGTGTTTTGTTTTTGTGTGTGTGTGTGTGCATTTGTGACATTATTATTCAGAAACTGTCCATTCCATCTCTCTTACTTTTTTTTTTATCCATCCATGTCAGAGAAAATGACATCAATTTAGTAATCTAGAACACCTTTTCAGGTTAGCTGAAAAACCTAAAGGACATCAAATGAAGTAACAAATACATATATATGCTCTTTCAACCCTGAGAACAGGTGGCCTACAAATATGGGATCTTGCATTTGATGCAAAATAATTTTATTTACTAATTGCTTTTTTTTTCCCCAATACTTGGAGTAATTTGTTCCTTTTAAGGATTGGATTAAAACCATAAAAGGCATATTGTTTGGTCAACGGATTTCCACATACATACATCAATCAAATTTGAATATATGAATCAACGATTTCCTGTAAGTAAAATGGAGTTAGAAAGTACCAAGTATTACCAGGGAGATAGTCAACTCCTTGCACAGATTAATTCCATCACTTTTTTATGGACCACGATCAAAGATTGTACTATTTTTCTGTGCTTCATTGCACAAGCAAAGAAAAAAGAAAAGTTCAACTAGCACCTTGTTTCTTGGCCATAGCCAATCTTTGGATCAGAATCGGTTACTAATTTGGACAGCCAGGCCCACCATTCACACCTCCATCCCCACAATCTTAGCAATTGCAATAATCAGCCTTAATAAACTGCTCGGCCCTTGTTTGTAACTGCCCTTTGTAAGAATAATTTTTCTGACTCAACTGCCCGCCTATACTAATCTCCCATTAAACCTTCTCTAAGAGAATATGAGAGAACTTGATAATTGTATTCATTGTATGTTAACATATTTATATATACAAAGGTGGAGACATGCACCCCTAAGGTGCTCCACTAACTCCCTAAATTACTCCACTTACATATATTATATACATTTACTTTAACACTTCCCCTCAGGCTGGAGCATAAACATTGATCATGCCCAACTTGTTACACAGATAATCAACCCGAAACCCATTAAGAGCTTTTGTGAAGATATCCCCAATTGTTCTCCGCCTTCACATATCCTCGTAGAAATCAAGCCTTCTTCTCAATCTTTTCACGAACGAAGTGACAATCAATCTCAATATGCTTTGTTCGTCATGAAAGACAGATTGGACGCAATGTGAAGTGCAGCTTGGTTGTCGCACCATAACTTAGCAGGTATAGAAACTTTAAGGCCTACTTCAGTGAGAAGTTGATGTGTCCACATTATTTCGCATACAGATTTGGCCCTAGCCCTATATTCTGATTCTGCACTCGACCGTGAAACTACATTTTGCTTCTTGCTTTTCCATGACACCAAATTGCCTCCAACAAATACACAATAACCTGAAGTAGATCTTCGATCTTCCTTGGATCCCGCCCAGTCAACATCTGAAAATCCTTCAATTCTAGTATGCCCATGATTGCTATATAGAATTCCTCGCCCAGGTGCTCCTTTCAGATAGCACAAAATATGCTCAACAACTTTCCAATGATCGATTGTTGGAGAAGACATATATTGGCTTACTACACTCACAGAATAGGCAATGTCTGGACGAGTAACAGTGAGATAATTCAATTTTCCAACCAATCTCCTGTATCTCTCCGGGTCCGTAAATATCTCACCATCTTTCGTAAGTTGTACATTAGGAACCATAGGAGTGCTGCATGGTTTAGCCCCTAATTTTCCTGTTTCAGATAATAAATCAAGCACATATTTTCTTTGAGATAAGAATATTCCTTTCTTACCTCTTAGCACCTCAACGCCCAAGAAATACTTTAGTGCCCCTAAATCTTTTGTATGAAATTGGGTATGAAGAAACGCTTTGAGAGATGAGATACCACTGTTATCACTTCCAGTAATGACAATATCATCAACATAAACCACTAATAGAATGATACCAGTTGTAGACTGTTTGTAGAACACCGAATGATCGGATTTACTCTTCTTCATCCCAAAATGCTCAATAGCCTGACTAAACTTTCCAAACCATGCTCGAGGACTCTGTTTCAAACCGTATAAAGATATGAAGACGACAAACTTTCCCAAACTTCCCCTGAGCAACAAAACCAGGTGGTTGCTCCAAGTAGACTTCTTCCTGAAGGTCACCATGAAGAAATGCATTTGTGATATCTAACTGGTGTAAAGGCCAAGAATATGTGGCTGCCATAGAAATGAACAACCGGACAGATGTGAGCTTAGCAACAGGTGAAAAGGTGTCAGAATAATCAACACCATATATTTGAGCATATCCTTTAGCGACAAGTCGTGCTTTCAATCTAGCAACAGTGCCATCCGAGTGAGTTTTAATAGCAAAAACCCACTTACAACCAATAGCCTTTTTACCTGAAGGTAAGTAAACTAAGTCCCAAGTACCATTATTGTTTAAAGCATTCATCTCTCAATTATAGCCTTGTCTAACCCTGGATGAGATAAAGCTTCATGAATGATTTTGGTATACACAAAGAATCAAGAGATGTAAGAAAAGAACACGATGATGGTGATAAATGATTATATGATACAAATGAAGATATGGGATAAGTGTTGACGTTTACCTTTACGGTTAACAGGAGATCATCACTCGGATCCTGGATCGATGATGAAAAGTGGCGCGCAGACACGGAGGGGAGGAGCAAGTTAGGGAAGATTGGTTGCGGCGAGTGTAAACTTGTGTTATGGGAGGTTTAGTAGACTGAGAAATGCTCAAACCGGAGGATGTAATTGTGTAGATTAGAACATCATCGACGCCCCCGAGTCGAAGGACCTAGTCGAGGGTGCAAATGGAGTTTGTTCGAAAAGGTGACATCACCGACATAAGATATTTGTTAAGAGTGGGCAATAACACCGATAACCTTTTTGCGTGAATATCCAAGGAATATACATTTTAGAGATTTGGGATCGAGTTTCGTAATGTGGGGTCGAACATCCCGAACAAAACAAGTACAACCAAATGTCCGTGGCTCAACAGAAATAAGGATTGACCGAAAGAGAACTCAAAAAGGAATGTCACCAGGCAGCAATGTAGAGGGCATACGATTAATCAAAAACAAATAAGCGAGAGACATCGACGCCCCAAAAATGTTTAGAACGTGCATTTGAAATAGTAGAGCTCGAGCAGTTTCCAGAAGATGCCTATTTTTGCGTTCAGCAATGCCATTTTGTGACGGCATATCTACACAAGAAGTTTGGTGAATAATGCCATTTTGTACCATATATTTTTGAAAGGATTCTGACAAGTATTCTTTAGCATTATCACTACGCAAAATTTGGATAGAGGTATTGAATTGAGTTCGGATTTCAGCACAAAAGGTAGTAAAGTGATGAAACAACTCAGAACGATTTTTCATTAAAATAACCACGTCATTCGAGAATAATCATCAACAAAAGTGACAAAATACTTAAACCCAATTTTAGACACTACAGGACAAGGACCCCAAACATCAGAGTGAACTAACGCAAACG
Organism: Rehmannia glutinosa; assembly: GCA_016081115.2. NCBI lineage: Eukaryota > Viridiplantae > Streptophyta > Magnoliopsida > Lamiales > Orobanchaceae > Rehmannia > Rehmannia glutinosa. The sequence goes on along the minus strand of JABTTQ020003426.1, from coordinate 235,745 downwards.
GAGCAGTAGCTCGTTTATTGACTCTAGGAGTAAAACTCGAACGATGGTGTTTAGCAAACCGACACGACTCACACTGAAAGCGAAATACTTTGAAAACGAGGACAAAGTTTCTTCAAAAGAGAATGAGGATGTCCTAACCGACAATGCGCCGCAGTAAGGGGTCACAAATCGAACAAGCAAGAGACTTGGGAACGTGTGTATCAAGGATGTAGAGGCCTCCGATTCATGTCCTTTACCAATAATCTTCTTCGTCATAAGATCCTCAAACAAGCAAAAATCGGAAAGAATGAGACACAACAATTAAGGAGCGGATAAGTTTACTAACGAAACCAAATTAAATGATAAGTCCCAGGTTTAAAACAGTTGTAGAGGGAGGGAGGGTGTGGGTATAATGGTGCCAGATCCTAAAACATGAGATGTGGAGCCATCTGCTAAGGTTACTGATGAGCTAGAGGCATGAGATTTAAATGAAGTAAAAAGACCTGAATTACCTGTCATGTGATCGGTTGCACCAGAGTCAATGACCCACTTGGAAGATGAGGAAACAAGGCATGTTTTAGGTTTACCTGAATCATCAATGGCAATGATTGAAGCAGATGAAGACTTTAGAGATTCTTGGTACTGTGAAAACTTAGCATAGTCATTGGCAGAAATTAAACGGACTCAGAACGAGCATTAGCCGAAGCGAGATGTGCTGATTGACTAAATCGGTTCTTTCGCTGTAATTTTGGACAATCCTTTTTAAAGTGTCCGGGTTCGTGACAATAGCGACATAATATGTGGTTCAAATCCGATCCCCGAGCCCCAACATTCTGATGAAAGTTTCGCCCTTGATTGCCATTTTTGTACATCGGTTTTTTTGAGTCAGAAGTGTTACTAACAAGAGCACCATGAGCCTAATAGGTGCGAATATTCGGTGCGGAGGACTCGCTAAAAGCTTCTTGAAGTGATGATATCTCCTGCCAGATAGAATTTGAGATTTCGCAGCCTCGAATTCGTATAAACCCGCCAAGAAACTCATAACAACCATCTTTTCGCGTTGAGTTGCCTGGGCTTTTACATCAGTACTGAATGGAAGTAACAAATTAAGTTCCTCATGAGTTTTCTTGAAATCCATAAAGTAATAAGTAAGGGATCTTTCACCTTTTTCTGCACGATAAAAGGCTTGACACACATCGTACATACGTTTGATATTTCTCTCCCCCGAGTACACAAATGCTAAGTAGTCCATTAATTCTTTTACAAATTCACAATGATTTACCATACCAACAACGTCACGTTCAATAGAATTACGAATTTGTAAAAATAAACAAGCGTCGTCTCGTAGCCAAGAGACCTTTGAATCATCGGTAGGTGGGTCATCAGTTAAATATGTGTCCATAAAAATACTACGCAAATATAACCGAACCGTTTTACTCCAATCTAAATAATTAGACCTATTAAGTTTATGGTCATTATTTTAGACATAAATCGAATCACTTCAACAGTAGTAACCCGCAGTTCGGTTTCGGGCCAACCATTTTTTTTGAGCATCAAGGGAAAATAAAAATTTCACAACAAAGACGAAACAAAAAAAGAAAACGAATCGGGATTTTGACAATAAAAACAAGAGGAACTAAAATCCAAAATCGAATGCTTGACCGGGCCGACCAGGAGCGAAATACTCAAAAATCGAATGAATCGGGATTTCGACAAGAACAAAACCGCAATCGGATGAACCAAACAGAGGAACAAAAATCGAAATCGAAAAGGTTCACGTAGAGCTCGACACGGACAGAGTCACCTCCTTTTCGATTTTTTTTTTTAGAGTGAACTAGAACAACACCCGTGTGTTACATGGGATTTGTCCAAAATTAAAACTTTAGTGTCACAAATTTATTTGTAATAATTATAGGAGATCCAAAATACTAATTAGCAATATTAAAAAAGAAATTCAAAAATTATAAGAGTATCATACAAATAGTTCACTTCAAATTCTGAAAAACTTCTTTGTTAACTACACTATTTGTTGTATTTCCAAGTGTGCCGTCTTCAAACACTGTATGTTTTTAACTCTCGATATGGCCACATAAAGTTGACCGTAGATTGTGATAAAATTCTTTATATTTGGGATTATAATTTATCTTTTAGAGTAGATATTGTGAGAAATTCCTTTATTTTGGTATTTATATTTCATCTTTTAAAGTTGAGATTTGAATATCGTAGTAGCAAAAAATCAGAAACTAAAAGGTGCATATACACCAAATATATTTTTGTAAGATAGTAATTTTAAATTAATGTCAAAAGCCAATTTCTATTAGTTGTTAGATTTCTTGATGTGTTTATCAAATTTGTTGATAAAATTAAAGATAATTTGATGGGATCCTGTAGTATAATCACTATCCGCCTCGGATGGATAATTGAATAAATTGATTTATTTTAATTTTAATTCTTTGGGATGGGCTTATTTATATATATGATTAACTTATTTAATTTGATTATATTTGGATTGAATTATTTATTTAATTGTGAATATATATAATTGGTTAGTGGGTCAAATCTGGAATTAATAAGAGTAATTTGAAATATACATTGGACTTAGCATAAATCGGAAATTAAAATGTGCATATAAACCAAATATATATTTGAAAGATAATAATTTTAAAATGATAGCGTACATAAATTCTTGATATTAAGATTACTTCTTATCTCTTAAAGTTGTTATTATCTTTTAAATTTGTAAGCTTTTAAATTCAAAAATTCAAAAATATATTATCAATTCAACTTTCATTTGTAGATAGCAATGCCACATGGATAATTATAAAGTAGACACGTGCAACTGGGAAATATAATTAATATATTGATAGCAATGCCACAGAAATATAATTAATATAATGATATTTGATTGGATTAAATATTGATAAAATCAATTGAGATTAGTTATATACGAAAATTAATTAAAACGTTATGACAAATTGAATTGGCCGATTAATTATTTGATTGGATATACAAACATAGATTTGTCATTTAAGTGTAGCCTCTTTCTCATCACTCATGCCATTTTTCCATAAGCCTTTGGCCAAGTATATATGTGTTAAAATTTAAGAATTAAATAAATACGGAAATGTAAGTAATATATTGATATTTAATTGGATTAAATATTGATAAAATCAATTGAGTCAATAGTTATATATGGAAAATTAATTAAAATGTTATAAGAAAAATGAATTAGGTCAATTGTTATAAACGGAATTAGGAAATTTAATTAATAAGTTGATAGTAAGTGAATTTATAATTGGAAAACTAAGGTAGTGACATGGTTTGACATGTGGCTAAATATGAAGGTGACACGTGAATTTGGAAGGCTAAGGCGTTGACACATGTACCAAATTGATTAGGTGACATGTGGCAGATTGTTTTTTCTTTTAGTATATAGGGTTGATACCGATACCATGTAAGAGAATATGAGAGAACTTGATAATTGTATTCATTGTATGTTAACATATTTATATATACAAAGGTGGAGACATGCACCCCTAAGGTGCTCCACTAACTCCCTAAATTACTCCACTTACATATATTATATACATTTACTTTAACACCTTCATTCTGCCTATGACTATATTATGTCATTCTGTTACTGTTTCTGATATGTTCTGGATTTTTCTAAACCTTTGACTCCCAGTGAGATATTCACAACAGATTTAAACATTACCATTACCATATTCTTGTCACCTATGTAATTGCCCTACTTTATATAAAGTGAAGTTGACAAAATGGTCAACTTTATTTCAAAATTAGCTGGTTTAACAGGTAATAAATATTAATGTTCTGTATGACTGTGCCTCGAAATCCTTACCCTTTTTGTTCAAATTTATACACGTGGCATGTGTGTTTTCTCATTGAATTAACCTTAACTATTGAAGTTGTTGCGTTGCATTGAAAGGTTTCGAGTTATAATTATCAGTGTTGAACTTGTTTTCCGCATGTGCTTGTGCCTGTGATGTAGCTCCCTACAAGAAGATATATTTTTGTCTTGTATTCATTTTATCATTTTGTTTACATCCTCGCAGCTGCTGGTTTGCAACATGGAGCATTCAGGGATGTATTCATTGATGGATTTGTTTCACCCCCATCTAGTGCTGGCCCCATGTTCCCATTCTACGATAGCTCCTCGGAATGGGATGATTTTGGTGAAGTCATCAATCCTGATGATTATATGATCAAGGATGAAGACATGGACCAGGCATCTATGCGTGTGAGTTCTGTTGTATATTATACCTTGAGCTGTGCATCTTAAGTTCTTGTTAATTCTCTTTACGGATATAGATGTACATGATGAAGTTCTGTTTGAGGTGACATAAAGAAGAAACTTATTCAAGAGACTTAAGGATAATCTATGGATATTAGTTTTGCTGGCTGTATAATGTTATCAATAAAAGGCTATGCTGATGATATTTATTAAAACAAGTCTGGTGGTTGTTCAATGATGCGTGGTAGGAATTGGCTTTATGAGTTTGTGATGATAGGAAATAAGAATTTTTTATTGAGTTAGAGTTCTGGGCTATCCCTAGTTGTAAATTTGGGGAACGATGGAAATAATAATAATGTAAAAATATAATGAATATGTCGAAGGGGTGGAGATGGGAAAACAACTTTGAAGAAAATGTTTTATTCGACTACATGGATAATGTATTAATGTTCGATTGCATGTACTCCAATTAAATTACAAGTAGTGTACGAGAAAGTGAAAAAATTGTTAGGACTTAGGAGACGGGAATAAGAAAAAGAAATGGCTCAATAACTGGACCCTAACCAACTCGCAGAAGACAGTTGTGCTTGAGTAATTCTAGGAAATTTGGTCTGACATGTTATGCCTTTGTGGTTCGCGAGTTAAACCTGTATTTAAAATCTTTAATGAAAGAAATGTTTAGCTGGTATTATTGGTGCCATCTGTCTCACTTATGTCATCTGTCTAGATTGATGGTGACCTCAATGGGAAGCTTGATGAAGGATCTGCCGGTCTGATACTTGATACAACACCATCAAAAGTAGTATCTTCTGAGCAAACAGTATGTCTAACTGCCTTGTATTTCTTACATGTAATTAATAGCTAACTCTGACTGAAGCTGAAGTTATTTTTTGTCACAATAACACATCACAGGAATTTCTTTATTTATTTGCACCTAACATTATTGTATCACAATTTTTTTGCATTGAATCTCCTGTCGTGACTGAAATAAGAAAAGCAAAGAGATCTTAGTTAAGAACATGAAGAACAAAGCTATTAATAAATTCTTTTTAAATCTACAAACAAAGGAAATACATTTTAATGTATCCTGCATGTTAATCGTGAAATTCGAAAAAATTAAACTTTTACAAAAGCTCATCCTTTTGCTGTCCATGGTTTTCTCATAAATGGTACTTCAAACTGCTGTTTCAGGTCTTCCGTGTCAGATATCTGAAATGCAGTGAAGTTAAATATTTTAGATTCTGAACTAATTTGGATTTCTCAGAAACATTTTATATATATGTGGTGATATGGTATAATCCGCGTTGCTTGTTAAATGATAACAGATTGTTGCTAAATATATGCTGCATGACTTTGGGAAGTTAACCTTCTGCATATGGATTCGCTGCATGTTTTAATTTTTCTCTTTTTGATGCAAGAATTTTGTTAACTCATGTTAGGACAATGAGATTATCATATAGCAGTGCGATGATACACAGCTGTTTCTTTTGTCCTCATGCCACAACTTTGCTTTCTTCTTCTTTGCTTGGTTTTCTGGCAATTACTAGCCATATGTGCATACATCTTTACTCCCTCACAAACACTTTCTGGCATTTTGCTATCACAATCTAAATATACATTTTACAAGTCTCATCCTATAGCCATTTGTACACCCCAATGGATAGTTCATGCATGGCAAGAATACCATTACCATAACAAACAGTCCAGGAGATTCATATCATGGAAAAACTCGGATCTTGCGTCAAGATTGTCAATGGCAATGCGAAATGGATTTGGGGGTGGAATTTACTGGATAAGTTTTTTATTACAGGACACACCGTAATGATTTTGTGCTTATACAGTGTGAGTTGAGAACACTGACTCCGTTGTTGATGCCCTGTAAAACAATTATTCAGTGAATTGTCTGTGTGACTGATCAGTCTTAATTCAGGCACAGTTTTTGCCTGTCTAATTTCAGTGCCAGTGCTTTTTTTCCAGCGCTTCCAATCCTCTTCTTCCTTAAATGTTGATGCTGTGTTTCCATTGGATGCTTCTCTCGGTGCAGGTCTATGTCAAGTGTTCATTGGTTTATATGGACTTTGAAGGTCGTTCGGATGGCGGCTCAATCAAGAAGATTCTTGGCCACGTTGCCCCATTAAAGCTTGTGAGGACTTTTATGCCTTTGGCATCATTAATGTTTTTCGCATCTTATATTCTGGAAGAAATTGGCGTTATTTCATATTTTTTATGATTCATCTATCGAATGATTTATATCCCATATTATTTTTCTCCCTTACCTACTGAAATCTGTGTTATATTTTGATGAAGCAGAAATTAATTTGATGCTACATTGTTTTCTGCCTTGAAGGTCTTGGTGCATGGGTCAGCAGAAGCCACCGAGCATTTGAGGCAACATTGTTTGAAGAATGTTTGCCCATATGTATATGCTCCTCAACTTGAAGAATCAATTGATGTCACGTCAGATTTGTGTGCGTATAAAGTAAGCTTCACAAAACACACAATTTCTTATTGAACCACCTTGTTAAACTTTGCATCTGTAATCCAGTACTGATTATGTTATTTATTTTTTGATATAGGTACAGCTTTCTGAGAAATTAATGAGCAATATTCTGTTCAAGAAGGTAATGAGATTTGTATCTTTAACAGCAGTGTTTTCGACCTTTACCTGTGATATTAATGTGTCATGTTGCCCCCTTATGTAGTGAACGTGTTGAAATGAAGAAATTTTGAATTGTTTGAAAGAACTGTGAATCACATCTGCATTTATAGTCTTGGCAGTTAAAGCTGTACATTTGGTTAAGCTAATCAGTCGATGTGCGGAATGGGAAAACACTATTGTTGCTGTCAAGAGATTTTCAATTCTACTAATATTCAACTAAATGGTTGCAAATACATCCTAGCAGTGTGCTTAGCTGCTTTTAATGTTTGAGCCAGTGTCTCAGTTGACTGATTTTATTCTTCCCCATTATTTGGCAGTAACATGCCAAAATCAAGTTAATGTCGCCTGGCAAACATTAAACTGTAGGGACTTGTTTGAGAAACTTGATTGGCCACAATAAATAGTTTAGTCCAGGTTTATCAATTGTTTGACTACAAACCATGATACTAATCCCGACCTGTTCTTTTGTCCTACTCTTGGTTAACAATTGATAATTAGTCCAGACCATGGGGTTGCAATTATATAATCCAACCCAATTCAAATCCTCCTATAAACAGTCATTGACGAATTTGTCCTCATTTGCGTAGATAATATTATGTTTCCATTTTTCATTTGGGGTAATTTAGTCATTTCAGAAACTTATCCAACATTATCATCATTCATCAATGCCAAACAAAATATTATCCTACTAAAGTAATCACATCTCACAATCACACTTCTCAAACAACGTTATTGAACTCAATTATATTATCCAATCCTAACTTTTCCAAATTATTTTATCAATCCAATCAACAATCACAAACGAGTCAAGATGCATTCTCTCTCTCTCTCTCTCTCTCTCTCTCTCTCTCTCTCTCCTTCACTCTCTCTCTCTCTCTCTCTCTATATATATATATATATATATATATATATATTTCTCACATATGTGTAGTTTCTTTCTTGGTACAGCTTGGAGATTATGAAATAGCATGGGTTGATGCTGAAGTAGGGAAGACAGAAAGTGGCACATTGTCTTTGCTTCCTCTTTCAACTCCTCCACCACCACATAAGACAGTCTTGGTAGGGGATATAAAAATGGCTGATTTCAAGCAATTTCTCGCGAGCAAAGGGATCCAGGTATTGTATCTGTTTTTGTTGTATCTGTTTTTTCGGTTTCCTAGTTCGGTTATATGGTTAACCGACATTTAATTTAAAACTGCCAAAAAAAAAAAAGTGAAGTACTGGCAATTGGAGACTAATCTGGCAGGTGAAACACATGGGTCATTTTAGAAGACTAATCTCGTTCGTCGTTTCAATCCTTTTTCAGAATTCTCTTTTTGACACGAATATAACATTCTTGCGTGTGTTGAAATCAAAGAAAGAAATCAATTAGGAATATTGTGAAATATAGAAGTTGGGGTTTTTAAGAATTAGGGCTGTGAATTATCTGATAAAAAAAATTTGGTGTGACCTTTGGATGCCTGATGGGGAGGACACTTGAATCTTGACCGTGGGGGTTGAAATATTGAAGAAGAAAGATGAAACGTTGGCTGTAGTCGGAGGCGGCAGTTGACTGGAGATGTGGTGAGAGAGTGAGTTGAGATTCTTGAGAAATTGAGTTACAGAAAGTCAGAAACAAAGTTTGGAACGGGAGAGTTGCTATTTGAAAATTTAAATATAAGTTCGGTTTTCGGTTCAGTTCGGTTAACCACTGTGAACACCCCTACATAGGATCATGTAATTTACAAGATGCTAGTAATGATAGGTTTGTAATAATTATTGTGAAAGCTAAAGGAAATTGTTAAGGGGAACTCATTGTTGTTATTATTATTTTCTTTTTTAAGATACATTTTGAGAGTTTATAAAAACTCTATCAAACACAATAGCAAATCATATAAGCTAACGAACATATTATAACACAACATGATGCACCATGTTTTTTTTAAAGATACTTAGCAACACATGTTCTTATTGACAGGTTGAATTTGCTGGTGGGGCCTTACGTTGTGGTGAGTATGTGACCCTACGGAAAGTTGGAGATTCAAGCCAAAAGGTTGGTGTCTTCTGATTGAATCAAAAGTGCTAATTTCCAATATTTTCTTTCAGTACCCTTTAAAAATCAATTATTCTGACTTAAGTTTCCTAATTGTTGAATTTGGGGGATGTTTGGTGTAGGGTGGTGGTAATATTCAACACATCATTCTTGAAGGCCCTTTATCAGATGAGTATTACAAAATTCGTGATCATCTATACTCACAATTTTATTCTCTTTAGTTTACAAACGATGATACATTTCTTTTGTTTTCGATCTAGGAATGTAACATATACCCTACCCTGTATACTTATGTCGTCCCCTTTCATTCTGGTTAATGCAACTTGTTAGTCGCGTTTCTGTTGTAATTTTTTGGTCTGATGCACGTTATTATAGCTAACTTCTTGTCGCGAATTATAGTCGAAACAGGTCTTGTTAATTCACATGATTATTGATGAAAAAGTTGAGAAAAATCATATCTGAAAATTCATAATATCATGAGACATAAGTGGCTACATTTTTTAAATTTATCTGATCGGACAAGATGTCACAATGTGTTGCTCACATGACCTAACATGGTTTGCTGCTTGGGGGTTTAAGGATATTATTTAACATGTTTAGTTAGATCTGGCTTTTTGAAACTGTGTGATTAGTTTGAGGATATAAGTGTTATTATTGTGTTGAAATAACGAAAATCTGGTGGAACCACTTCCTCATTATTATTGATGTTACTATAATATTTGACTATTTGTTTTTTTTTTGGTTGTGGTATAAGATTATGGAAATTTACAACCATTGTTTAACTTTTGTAGTAAGGAGAATAATCATATTATTCGTACCATATTAAAAATCATAATACAATTTTAAGTAGAAAATATTGTGAGTTTTCATCATCACCAAACTTTTGCAATGAAGAATCATATTATTATTATTATTATTATTATTATTATTATTATATTACAACAATAAAATCATAGTACAATTTCAAATATAAAAATCCGTGAGTTTTCATCGGATTTGGGCAATAACATAATGTTGTCTACACTTATTTGAATCATTGACTCGATTCAGGTGAACTCGTTCTTTTCCTTCAGGTAATTATTAACTAATTATCTCAATCCTTTTCAAAAAAAGAAAAAAAAAACTATTTTTCTCAATCAATAATTCAATTTAATAAACGAGTCTGAATATACTATATACAAAAAAAGCATTAAAAACAAATGAAAAGGTTGAATAAATTGGATTCATAAAAAATATTATATCAGAGATCTTAAAAGATAAGACTAAATGAAGAATAGAGTACTGATTCACTTAAATTCATTTTAATTTTTATGGTCAAATATCAAAATTTCCAAAATACATGTAATTTTGAGTTTGACAATCAATTACCTTGTTTCTTACGGTGTTGAACGTATTAAGTGAATGTCACTTGCGTTACAATAAATTTTGTATGAGATCTTCTATTATTGTAATTGTGTTTGTTTCATTTTCACGTAAAACAATAAATGAAACAATTTTGAAGTAGAAAATTCCATCTGTTATTTAATGTATAGAAATAACAAACGAAAAATAGGAGGAGCATATCTCTTGTAAGACTGTCGCACAATGCGACGAAGTGCACTTTTAGCATTAAAAATGATACTTTTAGTAGAAAAAATTATACTTTTAGTGAGTGTATTTAGACAAAGTATCACTTTTTATACTAAAAATACTCCCTCCTATTCACAATAAGTGTCTTTCTAGGAAAAAACACATATATTAAGAAATGCATAAAATATCCAATACACCATTAATTAATCATAAATGTTGCTTTAAAAGAAAACAAAATTAAACATTGTTGCTAATAAATATAAGGGTAATTTAGGAAAAATATTTTTCCAATAGTATTGAAAACATCAAAAAGACATTCTTTTTGAATAACTTTTTAGGTGTCAAAAAGACACTTATTGTGAATAAGAGGGAGTATTATTTTTTACACTAAAAGTATCAGTACGACTGTACGACCGTCTTATACATGTTTTTGCTAAATAGGAGTTCATTAATCCAAAACAAAATAAATAGATTTTTACTATAATGACAAAAATAGTGGTTGACAACCATACCCAAAAAAGAGAAAAACCCCACCTAAAACCCCACATCTCAAATCACTTGCAACTTACTTAACTAACACCAATCAAAGCAAAATTCCACTTTCCCATCTCAATTTCCTCATCACCATCATTTTCTGATAGTCATTTACGATCCCACCCCTCAACAGCATATTAAATTCCAAACCCGCCCCAAAACTTTCCATTATTTCCGTAATAACCTCCATTCGTAACTCTGGTTTTCCGTCCCTCCTCTCTGCCTCTTCTTCTTCCTTCCTTATATTTTTCCTCCTTATCCCATTCACATAAATTCATTAATTTTTTTTTAATTCATATTATTTTTAGAAAATTCACTTCATTCCATTCTTCAACTTGCCATTCAAGAAATTCATTTGACTTCCTTAGCTTCCAAACATTCTTTCTCTGTAACACACAATTCATCAAAGAATCTGAAATCAGATTTACAATACATTTTGAGTAATCCTTTCCATTGTTTCATGTAATTTGTTGCAAATTCACAGAACAAATTCGAAGAATTTTCTGTCTATATTTCTCTCTTATATATATAATATATATTCTGTCTTCGTCTACACGAAACGCAATCAGAGTTCTTCCAGAGAGACTAAAAAATCTCAGTAAAAATGAAAGGGAATGCAATAACGAAAGCTGCGTTAAGCTTACTGGTGCTGCTGCTAACGTGCGCGCCGCGGCGCATTTACTCGCAGGAGCGGCGTCTGGTGAAAATGACTCTCGTCCAAAACGCGTCGTCGATCGGCGCATGTAAGTTATCCGCCATTAATGCGAATTTAATGTTCCTTAAATTCTACTTAGGAACTATTAATTATCTTCAGTTGATATTTATTATTTTTATTTGTTTATTTTATTGTTTTTGAGATTATCTTTTTTTTTTGATAGATTGCTTGGACGGAAGTGTACCGGCGTATCATTTGGACAGAGGATTCGGGGCGGGGGCGCGCAACTGGCTTTTGCAATTTGAGGTAATTTTGGGTTTTTTCGGGGGGCAAAAAGGGAAAAAAAGAAAGTTATCTTTGCAAAAAAGTCCCACACAGTGCAGTAAGACAAAAACTTGTATGAGACGATCTGATGGGTAATATCCATGAGACAGATCCTAAATATAAATAAAATTTGAACCCAAACACATAAAAAAAATATGTTTTTTGTATTTTGTAGGATCCGTCTCATGAACTTAACTCTTAAGTTCATGAGACAGTATCATATAAGACCTCCTAACACAGTAATACGACTCGAATCCGATGTAAAGTTATTGAGAGAAACCCGAATCCAAACACGACTAACATGATGTTACGAATTTATTTTAAAAAATATTTATTTATTTATTTATTTATTATTTGTTTTAAACATATTTCAGAATTAACCTAAAATTAAATACTAACAAAACTCAATAACCCAAATTGACAATGATAGACTCATAGCAAAACAAAACTTGGTGACTCCATGGGAGTAGCCACTTTCGAGAGATCACACCGGAAAGTCGGTAGTCCCGGAGTTTCAAGAATGACCCCACGCAAAAGGGTTACTTTTAGCGTTTTGTGGGTTAAATATATTATATATCACCTTTTTGTGGGGGGCAAAAAGGGAAAATGGTTTCTACTAAAGAATGAATGTGGTTACCTTTTTTTGTGTCTTTTGTCCATCAGTGGTCTGCCAAGTCAGACCTCTGCCACCTGGCCTCTCAGTTTTATAGTATTTAATTTTGTCTATTGTTTTTCTTTCTTTTAAGGGTGAATTTTGCTAGGTTGTTGAAAATTTATTTCATAATAATGGTGAAATCGATTTTAGGAAGAAAGCATGAAAGCTTGCCAAATTTTGTTTTCTGATAAAATTCATGTTTTCTTAATGGGTCAGTCGGATTCTTGGTCTTTTTCTTCATAAAGAAAAAATGGTTTTAAGCCATGTTTTTTAGCTTTTCTTGAATTCAAATGCCCACTTTATCATTTTCTTCATTTAAGCGTGTACATAATTGGATATCAAGTTACATAACTTCGATATGTACCGAATATTTTTTTGAAAAATGGCCAAATATTTCATCGAGAGAATATATAAAGGGTAAAACCGAAGTTTTTTTTGGTCAAAATAGCTAAAAAGATATATTTTTGAAAAAACCTGAGTAATTTTTATTTTCACAAAACATAAATGACCAATTTGACCTATTACAGCTGTTAATTATAAATACTATATCAATTTTGTTAAGAGCATTTTATTCAAAAATTATTTGTCAAAAGCTGTGTATTTGTAAACTTTTGCCAAAGAATGGAAAAGAAAAAATGATTGTAACAAAGTTCTCGAAACATTATGTCTAAATTTTGAGAGCCTAAATAGGTTTATTAATACTATATCATTGGCCTGCCTTAAAATGGTCAGCATTTTGATATCCTACTCTATGAAAAGGGCTACTAATTTATTGAACTAATGCTACAAAAAAGCTGTAAATGTCCATCTCTTTGTCTCAATCTGGCTAGTGGTTTCTTACAACCTGATGTAATGTAATACTTTCAGTTTGGTTCAACTAAAAAATGCACATTTTTTTTAATTATATTTAACCTCATTTCCTTCAAAAAGAAAAAAAAAAATGGCGTCAAATTTTTTCTTCTGCAATTGGGATCAGCTTATGGGAAAGTGTGTTTCCTCGAGTTCCATTGTCATTTAGAGGTCCATAGGTGGTTCATCACTTTTGCCTAAGACTTGAATTTTCTTTTGGTTGCTGTCACATCTTGGGGACCTCTCCCAACTAGTAATATATTACATCCTAAATGGCATTAAAGTATTTAAGACAATAGTCATATAGATTAAATATTAATGTTTTAAGTAAGAAATTATTATTAAAATAAGTAAATATTATGCATAGAATTTTAAGACATTGTTTTTTTTTTTGATCGGTTTTATTTCAAAAGGCTGACGTAATAATATACAAACCATGTCAATTATGTAAATCACACTAGGTAAGCCTTGTGCGATCGAATCGACATTAAGTGGTGTGAGAATCTTTTCTACAAGCAACTTTAGAAAATAAAGTTTAAGATTAAAAACTAAAGAAAATAATAATCCGTGTACTTTACACTATTATTTATACTCACTCCATCCCACTACCATAGACAAATAAGTTATTTCACACGTATTAAGAAAAACATAATAAATATAATTGTGATCATAATCTTTTTTCATATTCGTCCTACTTTGATTTTGCATTAAATGTAAGTACATATATCCTTGTTAGTCTCAAGCCTCCATTATGACATAAACGCATATTTTAGTTTCTTGTTGTGTAATTAATACTCTCAATAAGGAAACAAACCTATAAATTGGGACAAACGAAAAAGAAAGGTAGTCTATTTTAGTGAGACGGATGAAGTAAAATAATATTCCCTCCTATTAATAATAAGTGTCTTTTTAAGAAAAAACACATATATTAAGGAATGTATTAAAATACCCAATTTACCCATAATTAACCATTAATTTTGCTTTGAAAGAAAACAAAATTTAGGCATTATTGTTAACAAATATATGGGTAATTTGGGAAAATTATTTCTTCATTAGTCTTGAAAATATCAAAATGATATTCTTTTGAATAATTTTTTTATGTGTCAAAAAGACACGTATTGTGAATAGGAGAGAGTAATTAAAATTCAGTAATATCATACCATAATTTAAATCCTAGTGTGTGAGGATTAGAAAACTTAAAAATACTATTATATATGATAGATGGAAAATTTTCCTAAGATTTGCTGTTTGCAATCCCAAAAAACAACATGGTCATGAATGATGTTTTATTATCTTTAATATGTTCATCACATGTTTAGGTAATTAAGAAAGGAATTATTTATTAGACAGTTAATGATTGATTGACCGACACAACATGCACCTCGAGACAACAAGGTTGTAGGAATATCAAAGTTGTAATGATTAGTGGGTGAGCTGGGTATGTTGGTGATATGTCAATATGTCTTTAAGATTGTTGTTATTTAGGACTTATAATTCATTAATTTGAGATTTTTATTGAATATATTGCAGGGTGGTGGGTGGTGTAATGATATAAAATCTTGCTTGGAGAGAGCTCCGACCCGCCGTGGATCCACCCGTTACATGAGTAAAAATGAGGTCTTTTCTGGGATTTTAAGCAACAATGTCTCATTAAACCCAGGTATGTGGTACACCAACAGGCAACAACCCCCCAACAAAATAAAAAATAAGAAAAAATATGAACATGGTTATTTAATGTTTTAATTCACAGTACTTTAAGTGATTCAGTAGTATTTATTTGAATTCGTCTGATATTTACTTGTTGTGTCACATAAAAAATATTGTGATTTATTTTTTAGGTACATCCAATATTGAAAAATTAAATTTTATTAGTGTGTTATATTAATGTTAGTAATCTAAGGGTGACCCACCCTTTAATCCAAACATAATCATATTGAAAATAAAAATATTATTCGTTTATCATGCGATTAATTTCGATTCGAAGATATGAAGTCCTCGTTATGTGCACACGCCACATAGAACGGAATTTTCTGTTCCATTATCTATTTCGTATGGTATTCCTAGATGGATGTTACATGTACAAAATATTTTAGCGACAATTAAAATAAAAAATCTCGACTTTTGAGTGATTATAAAAGAACACAGAGAAATTTCAACATTACAGGAACCCCTTGAGGTTTGCTTCCATATTATATTTTTACCCAAACTGTTAGTTGAACTGATGAAATTTGATGACGTTATCAAATATTTGATAATGACATCGCTCACCTTTTCTAAATATTACAAAATAGCCCAAACTGTTTGTCTTACATTTTACAGTTACATCCCTCAATTTTTCTAAATATTACAAATAGCCAGAAGGAAAGTGAGACTATTTTTAATATTTCGAAACGTCGAGTATGTAATTGTAAAATACTTGATGACGTTGGCAAATCCCACCAGTTAACTAATGGTTAGGGCAAATTGTAAGAACAAATCAAAATTCAAGAAGTTTTTGTAATTTTGAAACTTATCTGGTTTTCTCCTTAGTACCCCAAAGCTCAAGGTATTTATTTTAATAATTCCAATATATTATTATTTTATACATAAAATATATATTAAAAATTAAGGCAAAATTGAAAATAAAAGAGGATATATGTACTGCTTTATATGTGGTCCTATCTCACGTTCAATTTGGTACAGTAAGTCAATAATAGTTACGCCGTATACAGACAGCAGCCTTGTAGCAATCTTCCATTTCCAGCTAATCCTACAGTATTTCCTTCTCTGATTTGTCTTCAAAGGGCCATGCTGCCCATATACATAGCTTTAGCCTTTATATAGTATACATTACTGTATACCATAAAAAAGACGAAGAAACAATGGTCATGGGGGTCATTTTCTGGTGCAGTCAGTTATTAAAAGC
Organism: Rehmannia glutinosa; assembly: GCA_016081115.2. Taxonomy (NCBI): domain Eukaryota; kingdom Viridiplantae; phylum Streptophyta; class Magnoliopsida; order Lamiales; family Orobanchaceae; genus Rehmannia; species Rehmannia glutinosa. Next base: position 219,332 of record JABTTQ020003426.1, on the reverse strand, counting down.
TCAATTGTTTTTTTCCTTGATCATTATGGTCAGATATGCTGTTGTTGACTTCTTTATATAATGCCAGTTATACCCACATATGGTTGTTTAAATGAATCGAATTGAGCCGAATATTGTATTGTTCAAGTTTGTTTGAATTTTTATTATTGACCTGTCTGGAGAAATTCTGAATTCCATCTTAAAATAAAGAACTTAGTTGGACAGTTGGACTTGATTAAGAGTTTTAGATAAATGATAAAAATATTTTAGTTTTGTGTGATTGTTATGATATTGTATTTGAAACATTAATTGAGAATTAGCGGTACTGCGTTATTACTTTAATTTGAGGAAATAATTTGGAGAAGAAAAAAGTTCATTTAGAAATTTAAGCCTTATTTGTAATATCTCACACATATAATTTAAGAAAAATCCAACTACTTAACAATCAACTCGAGTTATTAATAAAGTTCATTTGAGCTCGATTTGTTAAACGTAACAAATCAAATTTGAAAACATTTTGTGAATCGTAACGTTGTTGTTTGACTTGATCGACTACATTCACTTATTCTCTCCCACCAAGAAGAGTGCGGGTAATAAATTTGCAACTCATAAAATGACTATAACCATTTAAATTTTTTTACTTGGCTGTTCTATGAAAAAATGGTTCAATTAAAATATATGGACGGATATTTTTCTTTTTTTTGCTTTTCTAATTATTGTTTAAAGAGCCATATTTGTATGATTTTGTACTGATTAAACCATAAGATGAAACTGTTATTGTGTTCTTCTTTGTCTGTTTTGTAATTTACATGATCATAAAACAGTGGAACAGAGGTACTCTAATGCTGCCTTTTGTGTTTGCTAGTTAACTAACTGATACTAACACTAACATGATAATTACTATGAGAAGTATATAATTTTCTCTACTTTGTTGAAGATCATTAGGATTTACTTATCCATAAATCTGCGTCTTATTTACCAAAATCGACAGATTTTTACAATTGGAACCGAGTAAAGCTAAGATACTGTGATGGTGCCTCGTTTGCTGGAGATGCAATATATCAAAATGGAGTAAGTCAAAACCCCATATTAACTTTATTTCATGTAATTTTTAATGCCATAGCATCTTGTTGTTAATCCTAAAATGTTTTTCCGCCTAGATAGAATTGCATGTTAATCCTAAGTTATTTTCAAATGTTGTCTCTAGCTGATCACTGTGTAGCCAAATTAGGTTGTGCCAGGGACAGGACCGAGAGGGGGCTGGAGGGTCCATCGCCCCTCCTCAAATTTTTATGTTATGTAGTATACATATCTAATATCTATATATTATATATTTATATGGAGTGGCGGATGCAGGATTCCGGCTTTGGGGGGGGGGGGCGAAAAACAGACCGAGTTCATAAATTTAAACTATGAGAAAAAAATTTGGGGGCAATTATAAAACACAACTATACAGAATGCGGGTACTCTATTTGAAGTTTTTTATCAAAGTTTTTGGGGGGCAACAGTCCCCCCTTGTCCCCCTGTGTCCGTCGGTGTTTATATGTAAAATTTTTTTGTCTCCCTAAATATTTCCAATTTCGCCACCCCTCTCTCGAATATTTTCAATTTTGCCCCCCCATTTTACATTTTATCGTAGAATTCAACTTCACGAAACAGAAAAAGCACTAAATAAAATGAAAACTGGCAAAGCAGTTGGCCTAGATGATATACCAATTGAAGCGTGGAAATGTTTAGGTGGAGTTGGAATATCATGGCTTACTAAATTATTTAATGTTATTCTAAAAACTAAGAAAATGCCTGATGAATGGAGAAAAAGTATATTGATACCTATATATAAAAACAAAGGAGATATACAAAATTGTGCAAATTACAGGGGAATTAAATTAATAAGTCATACAATGAAACTATGGGAAAGAGTTATAGAAGCAAGAATAAGAAATGAAACTAGTATATTAGATAATCAATTTGGCTTCATGCCAGGAAGATCCATAATTGAAGCTATACACTTAATTAGACGATTATGTGAACAATATAATGAGAGAAAACAAGATTTACATATGGTTTTTATTGATCTTGAAAAGGCATACGATAGAGTCAACCGTGATATAATGTGGCGCGTATTGGAAAAAAAGGAATAAAAATAGCTACATAGATGCCATAAAAGATATGTATGATGGTATAACAACATGTATCGGGACACCAACAGGAATATCTAGTGAATTCCCAAACACTATAGGTTTGCATCGGGATCCGCTCTAAGTCCGTACCTTTTTATCCTAATAATTGATGAAATCACTAAACACTTACAAAAATCCATCCTCGAATGTATGTTATTTGCGGACGATATAGTTTTAATTGATGAAACAAGGGAATGAGTAAATGCAAAATTGGAAGTTTGGAGAGAAGCACTAGAATCAAAAGGTTTTACTATAAGTAGGCTAAAAAGAATACATGGAATGCCACTTTAGTAAAAACAACAGAACAATGAGACGAATGTTAAAATTGATGGACATGAAGTGAGTATAACAAAGAGTTTTAAATACTTAGGATCTATAATTGAAGAGAACGGAGAAATCAATAAAGATGTCACACATAGATCCGGCGGGTTGGAATAAATGGAGGAGTGCATCTTCTATCCTTTGTGACCGTAAAATACCATTAAAATTGAAAGAAAATTTTTATAAAACGGCCATAAGGCCCGCAATGCTTTATGGAGCAGAATGTTGGGTGACTAAATATGAACACGAACAAAAAATGAGGGTAGCGAGAGATGAGAATGCTAAGATGGATGTGCGGACACACTAGATTAGATAGAATAAGAAATGAACACATTAGAAACAAAGTGGGAGTAGCACCAATAGACGAGAAAATTAGAGAAACACGATTAAGATGGTTTGGACATGTTTATAGGAGACCTTTAGATGCACCTGTGCGACGTTTAGAAGGTAGAGAATCACTCACACAAATCAAAAGAGGGAGAGGTAGGCCTAAAAAGACTTGGAAAGAAGCTATTAAACATGACATGTTATACCTAGAAATAAACGAAAATATGGCTTATGACCGTAAACGATGGCGCGATATGATCCGTATAGCCGACCCCACGTAGTGGGATTAAGGCTTAGTTTGTTGTTGTTGTTGCCCCCCATTTTACAGTTTTTGCGTCCATCCCTGGGTTGTGCTTATTCTTGACTTGGAAAATTTACATTTTGATATGAACCACAGACATCATTGCTTTATTTCAGAGGGCAGAGAATTTGGCAAGCAATTATTCTTGATCTCCTCCCAAAAGGCTTGGGCCAAGCAAAGAAGGTAACAATGTTGCCCAAAAATTTATTTGCTCTTGTGCGAATTTTTTCTGATTCAGCTTGACGTTATTATTTTTGTAATTTTGAAACATCTCTATTTTCGTTTTTATAAGTACCCCAAACCTCAGGGGTGTTTTTGTAGTTATCCCTAAATAATATTAAAAAAAAACATGTTTAAAGTTCTGAATTCACTTCTTTTTGGTCAGGCTTTGCTTTCTGGTTGCTCTGCTGGGGGTTTGGCTACCTTTCTTCATTGTGACAATTTCACCAGCTATTTGCCAACAAACGCGAGCGTAAAATGTTTGAGCGATGCCGGATTCTTCCTGGATGCGTAAGTTCTTAATTTCCAGTGAAAACAAAATTTATACATTGCCTTGGACATCTGCATTTGATCCATTATTTATGGTTATTACCATGATATTTTCTCATCTTTTGCAGAAGAGACATATCTATGAACCACAGCATGAGATATTTCTACAAAAGCGTTGTTACTCTACAGGTATGATTTCTGGATGATATTACTCAAGTGATCGAGATAAACTATATGCATCGCAAATTAAACTATTAATGGGAATGTTTGCAAAAACTGCTGCTTTTAGAAGAAGTTTATCGTAGCAGAAGTAAAAGTGGCTGATAATAAAAAATTCAGAAATTGATAGTGTTTGCAAATATAATTACAAGTTGAAAGTGTTTAATAATGTTTATTTGTTTATAAAAGTCAAACCAGAAGTAAAATAAGAAATCTAAAGCACCGATGTCCCTGCTTTTAGATTCTGATTAAATGAAAAAGATGACATTTGCAAACACTAAAAAGTTTTTTTTTCCCTGCCAAAAGCTGAGAAACACTTTTTAATTTTAGTGATTGCAAACACTCTCGATATGTTAAATTGCTGTTTTTACTAGAAACAGGATGCCCATAGGACATTATATTTTGTTCTTGTATGCACTGATCAGTTGTCGGAAAACTTACTTGACAGGGTGTGGAAAAGAACCTGAACAAAAATTGCACAGATTCTCCTTATCCAGAACAAGTATGATATCTTTTCATGTGTTTCATTTAGCAAATAATGGAATAATTACAAATATTATCCAATAGGTTTAAATTAATTACCAAAAAAAAAACACTCAGTTATCTTTGAAAATCACAAATGCCCCCTTGACGTATGTTTCTATTTTACAAATTGCACGGACCGCAAGGGGATATTTGTAATTTTCAAAGATAATTGGATTTATTTGTAATTAGGCTCAACATTAGGGGTAGTTTTTGCAATTATCCCTAAAATAAATGAACTATGAGATGATTATAATTCTGTTTCTCTCGTTTTTTCCCTTGCAGTGCTTCTTCCCACAGTATGCATTACCGTATATCAAAACGCCTTTTTTCATCTTGAACTCAGCATATGATGTGTTCCAAGTAAGATTATTTCCTCATTGATCTTTCCTTAAAAGTTTTAACATTATGTCCATGATATTTGTGTTTCATTATGACAACGTAGTTAAATTATAAATCTGTGTACTGACAGATTCGCCACATATTGGTGCCTCCTGCTGCTGATCCTCATGGACATTGGTACCATTGCAAGCTTAATCCTGCAGATTGTAATACAGTCCAGATAAATACTTTGCAAGGTTTTTTTATTTTCTTTCCTGAAAATTAGTTTTCTTTGTGTTCACTCTTTGAATTTCATGCTAATGTTTGAGAATTGCTAATTAATTCAGTTAAAACACTAATATACAGGATTTAGGAAATACATGCTTGAAACATTGATGCCATTCTTTGTTAACTCAACAAGAGGAGGGATGTATATAAATTCTTGTTTTACTCATTGCCAAAGCGAAACACAAGACACTTGGTTTGCGCCCGACTCTCCCAGAGTGCACAATAAGGTTTGTCAACTCATGAGGTTTAGCTTAACTACAAAAATTTCCAGTTATTTGTTAAACCTACAAAGTCCCCCTCCTCCTTTAAGATTTGTTTTTGTTTACAAATTAAATCCGCAGTAGGATGCAATTTGTAAAATAGAAACATTTGTATTTGTGATTTTGAACTAAACCTCGATCATAGCATTTGTAATTAACTAGTGTCCTGTTACTTTCTAATTATATAGCGTCTTAATATTTTACTTGTCCGGTTGGCAGAAAATAGCAGAAGCCGTTGGCGATTGGTATTTCGGGAGGAATGTAAGCAAGCAGATTGACTGTCCATATCCTTGTGATAATACATGCCATAACCAGATAGGTTGACATTTTTATGCAAGGTACGTATTTCTATCTTATGGTACAAAAAAGTTAAAAAAATTCATTGTAATCCAGTAATCTAATAATATTTCATATGTAGCATGTTTTGCAGGTCCATAAAATTTTTAAAAAGTTAGAAGCAACATATACAGAAGGATATTCTTTTCCCAGAGGTTTACCAATCTCCTAGGAGCTAGCACATGGTAGTCTTCCTGAAAATAAAGGCACCAAAAAAATGTTAGGAGCTTATATGTTTCTCTATTACCAATAGTTTAGAAATTATCTCTTATTTTGTGTTACTCTGGTATACATTAATACAAACGAGTGTGGCGGTTTCGCTACTATAATACTTATCAAGAAAATGCAGAAACACATTCAAAAATTTGGCCTTTTAATTAGCATACAATTCTACATGCAGATCTGACATTAAAAAGAAAAAAAGAGGTATATTGCTACAAAAAAAAAGGAATATAAATAAAGACATGGAAATTGTCTTCCCTTTTTCAGAATATATATGTTATCTCATCCATCCACATGATTCACAAGTAATATATCGCCTAATAAGAAGGCGTTGGAAATTTGGAATTCAACTTCTTGTGAGCATGTATAAATTCTTTGTTACTAAAATGGGTAATCTCATTAAGAAATTTGACATTAGAATTATTATGATTTTGACAAAAAATTATCCATGTAAGAAGCTATGTCAAATATTAAGATATGCGAATAAAGTCCCACATCGGCTAGACATAGAAATGTCATTGGTTTATAAGATGGACGATATCTCCATTGATATGAGGCCTTTTGGGTGGAAATTCCAAAACAAAAACCATGAGGGCTTAGACTCAGAGCGGACTATATCATACCAATGTGGAGATGGGTGGTGCCCACAAGCTCTTAACAAGTGGTATCAGAGCCATGACCTAGACTTAGCTGTGTGTCTGGACAAAATTTCCCAATTTAGAACAAAGATGGTGGGCCCCAAGCAAATGATAGAGGATCCAGTGGTCTATATTGGGGAGACGGATTTGGCCTCGATGGAGCGGGCTCTCGATCACGATAGACTAGATAATTGTTTAAGGGAGGCCCAATGGTCCTTTGTTAGAGGAGAGGATGATCTTCCAAGTGGGCTTCACAATGGATCAAATAATTGTTTATGGGAGGCTCAATGGTCCTTTATTAGAGGGGAGGATGATCTTTTATTGGAGGGAAGGATTGTTAAGATATGCGAACGAACACCACACTGGCTAGACATGGAAAAGGTCATGAATTTTTAAGATGGACAATATCGAGCTCTTAACATCATGCTTATCTAGGTTTAGTGATGATTTTAATATAAACTCTGTTAATTTCCAATTTTGTTGACTAATTACAATTAGACTGGCCAAATGGAACCGAAACCGGATTCAAAACCGAACCGAACCGTGGTTAATGGTTCCTAAACCGAATCGGGGTCAACGGTTCCAAAACCGAACCGAACCGTGTAGATCGGTTCGGTTCCGCTCCTGGTTTCAAAATGTGGAACCGGCGGTTTTAACCGTCGGTTAGAACCGTATATGGAACCGTGATGGAACCGCTTTTTTAAGGTTAAAACCAACAATCTTGTTTTGCTAAATACATTCTAGAAGAAACGTAAAATGTTTATTATGATATTTTTAATATTGCACAACGATTATTTAGGAAAAAAGTAAACGTCGAGGGTTCCTCTAGCTCAATAATGTAGAGCTTGAGAATTATTTAACTACTTCTTTCGAGTTTAGTGAAATAGATATTGAAGACTTTGATATTTTGAAATGGTGGTCACAAAGAACTCAACCTTATACAATCATCTCAATCATCGCAAAAGAGGTTTTGGCATGCCCCGCTTCAATCACAAGTTGAAGTAGAGCAAACGTTTAGCTCTGATGGAAATATTTTAGATGAATCACGCTCGCGTTTTTTTCCTTTTTCTTTTTATTTTAAACTAAATTGCTAAACATTTTATCTAAATAAAATTAAAAACAAAAGGTTCCTTTTAACCGAACCGAACCGTATAGAAACCTTGTTCCGCTTTGGGCAATCGGAACCGCGGTTCCGGTTTTGGAACCGGAACCGTGAGCATAAGGTTCTGGTTCCGGTTCCTCAATTAGGAAGAACCGGAATCGGCGGAACCGGAACCGGAACCGGCAGTTCCAGAACCGTGGCCAGGTCTAATTACAATTGTCTGTGTACAATAATGAATAATTTGTTCAAATACTTCATTTCAAAATTGTGCAAATAATATATTCGATCATTATAAAGAATTAAGAAATTTCCACAATATTAACAATAGTAAAACAACACTACAGCAATACAAAATTAAATAATTTGTTTGTACGCTATAAAAGCAAAAATGATGAGCGGAAAAATTGTATTTTCCACCTTTAATATTCTGTCATTTATTTAAGTTCACTTTTAATTAATTATTAGCTCACATAAAATAAAATTGGGCCAAATCAATAGAAAAGACCTGTGAGGTCCAGTTTATCACATCAAATCCATGAGACTCAACTCATAACAGTCAACAGACAATTCCAGGCCCTAGAGGCCCAATTCATTATATTAGGCTCTTGTGTATTGGCCCACCCCAATATCAAGTCCTGGCTCGACAATTGTCAGAGGGGCTTCCTCAGTCCAATCCCGAACTCTTCTAATCTTGTTTGTGGAGTCAGATATTTTACCTCAGATTATACTACTCAAAGTGAGATGCCCAACTTTTAGCAGCATAAAAAAACTTAATTGTAGATAAAAGACTATCAATGATGTTAAATAATAAAATTGATTGTCAAAATGAGTTTAGCATAGTAATATACTATCATGCTATGCATAATATCTTGAAAAGAAGACGGTAATCAGGGCCGCCATTATAATTATTGCATTAAAAATGATATCTGAAATTTAATATCTTTTATTTTAATATTGTGTTCGTTGCCACTTGTGTACTTAGCAACTCTTAATGCATTAAAAATTAATATGATAATTTTCATGCACTTGACGTTAGCCCATGAATAGAAGATGGAATTCTATCTTTGGAATAGAAGACCCTATCCAAATTTCTATGCTTTAAGATTAATTTTTGTAGAATTACTTGTTTATATAATTTCATTTAACTCTAATCACTTTTTCTTATCAATGAACCCCATTTCTTAAAAATAAAAAAAGTTTTCAAGTGGACTTGAATATAACAAAGAAAATATGAAATATAACTTGGCTGATTGCCTCTTATAATTTTTTTTTTTTTTTTTGTACTAACATTCTACATTGCAAGTTTTTTCAATGAGATTATGCTCCAAAAGAAGCCTCGAAAGTTGATGCTTATGGTTAACCACATAAATATGGATTTTCACAATCTAACAAATAGTTTACATAACAATGTAGTTACATTTTCTCATATAATTTCTTTAGTTATTTCTTGATCCCATAAATTGATTAATTAGTCAAAGCATGCCAATATGGAGTTATAATTAGGATACAATGCACGTGCACCGGTTGCATTATCACTCAAAATCAAATACTACATAATAAGAAAATATTTGAGCATGCATGCATCTTCAAAATAAATACCATATATGATAAAAATCCCATAATATATGCCAACAATAAATTTTCATGACCTAATTAATCACACTATCCCTCTATAAAATGCAACATTTGGGCCAAATATGGCAAGCAGCATCCAAACTACACAAAAACAAATCATTTCAAGATTTCACTCTTATAATTATTTATATCCTTTGACAAAAAAAGCTAATATGGACAGAATTTATGCTTTGGTTTTTCTCTTAACTTGCTTACTAAATATTTATCCAGGTAACAAATTAAAACATCTCCATTCTATTCCAAATTTCCTATTTTTCTCATCTTTTTATTTGCTAACTATTTTTGCTATTTTGATTAAGGTGCTTGGGCGATTGGCATCAACTATGGACTACTAGGGGACAATCTTCCAAGTCCCGCAAATGTTATTTCAGTACTAAAACAAAGAAATGTTGCTAAAATCCGAGTTTTTGATCCTAATCAGGATGTCCTAACAGCGTTACACGGTTCGGGGATATCCGTGATTATCGGGACACGAAACGAAGACCTACAATTACTCGCCTCAGATCCGACCGTAGCAACAAATTGGGTCAAGACGAACATTTTGCCTCACTACTCGTCCGTAGACATAGCATGCATAGCAGCAGGCAATCAAAGACGGGGGCACAGACCCCACTATGGGGGCACGTGCCCCCATTTCTTCTCTGTTTTGCTATTTATTATTTACTTTTAAAAGCTATATATTAATTAGGTTAAACAAATGTGTACTCATTACTTGTTTTGTATGTAGTTTATAATTGTATTTAATTTTGTGCTCATGCAGGAAACGAAGTGTATCCAAATAACTTGGCACAATACATACCCGGCGCAATGCAGAATCTCGACTCGGCCCTAAAGGCCGTCAATTTATCGATAGCCGTCAGCACGGCCGTCTCAATGCAAGTACTAGCAAACTCATATCCTCCTTCACAAGGCTTTTTCCAAGGCGACGCCACAGGTGTCATGACCCAAATCGCAAAATTCCTATCGTCCAAGAATAATCCACTCCTGGTCAACGTGTACCCCTATTTCGCCCGAATAGGGGACCCGGTCAACGTCCAGTTAAGCTACGCCCTATTCGTGGACAACGCCCCTCCGGTCCACGATGACCAACTCACTTATTACAACCTATTCGACGCAATGGTGGACGCGGTCTACGCGGCGCTTGAAAAGGTCGGCGGAACGGGCGTCGAGATTGTTGTGACGGAAACCGGGTGGCCGTCGGACGGAGGCAATGACGCGAGCATAGAGAATGCCCAAACATATGTGAATAATTTGATCAAACATGTGTCTTCCGGACAAGGGACGCCAAAGAGGCCAGGAAGGAATATTGAAACCTACATTTTCGCAATGTTTAATGAAGATTTGAAGCCTGCAGGTGTTGAGCAGCACTGGGGATTGTATTATCCCAATTTGTCCGAAGTTTATCATGCTAACCTTTGAGGCCAATGAAGTCTTATTTCACAATAAGGATAATAAATTAGTACATATATATATACTAGAATTAGTTTTAGTTAAACCAAACTAATTGGTTAGGGTACTCTGTTTATATAAGATTAGGTGATAATGCTATGATTTCATTCACAAAATATCCCAATGTATATATTTTCATACTTTCTAGTGGAAAAGTTTCTATATATGTGGCATCTTTGGTACTCGGCGTGTGGATGTGATTAAAGTTTTTTTTTTTTTTTTTGGGCTCCATTGGAGCACCCTGAAATGAACTTGTTCGTCAAAATTGCAAAATTATTTATATAACTAAAGACGGTTGCAAAAAAGTCATGTAAAATATCCAGGATATGATGGGATTCTCGCAAACTAGTCCTACAAAATGCCGATTTGTAAAATATTGTTGTAACTTTACGAGCCTCAATTTTTTATACTAATTTCACCAAAAAATCGGACTTCTTGTGCAACTCACATGATTCAAATCTGATGAAATCCTCTTTGGTGAAATTACGACCAAAATTGAGACTCGAGTATAAGTTATATAATTATTTTGCAAACCATGCATTTTGCATTACTGTTATGCAATCATACATATTTAAAGGACTATTTTGCATTTTGCAGGACCTTTTTATGACGGTCTTTTAGTTACACAACTAATTTTATAGTTTTGCCAACTTGTTCGCTCAACTAAGTACAACAGGGCCTCGGCTCTTTTCATTGTATAAATGACACGTGTTCAAAAATGATATCATTAATATAATGATATCATTAAAATAAAAGATGAAACACTAAAGATAACAAGAAAACAAGAAAACAAAGAAGAGAGAAAATTGATAAGAAATTAACTATACTACAATTATAAGAATTGATGAGAAAGACTAAATAAACAAAGAATTACAAGAGGCCAATTCTCCCCTACTTAATTTTGAGGTTATGAATCAATGACAGAGCCAACATGTGAAAGTGTGGTAAATCAGCACATGAAGTGAGTCGGATTGAAAATTCTAAACAAAAAAATTATATAAGCTATAACTTTTTTTTTATTACTTAGCATTGTTGGACCGGAGAGAAATCTAGGCCCAGCATAGCTCGCTATCTCTCCTGGTGCACCAGCTAGTACGAATATAATGAGGAAATTACACAAAATATCCTGATTTTTGGAAAAAAAAGACAAAAATTATCCACCCATCACAAATATACCTCACCCTCTCCATCCCACGACAAAAATACCATATATTTGGTTTTATTTTCACTGTTCTATGTCTTAACCTCTCTTCTCTATCTCTCTGTTCTCCATCCCATGATAAGAAACGCACCGATGGACTCACCGTTCTTTGTATGACCGACGACACCACCGGAAGTACGCTCACTTCTCTATCTCTCTTTCTCTCTGTTTTTTGTGTTTTTCTTGAAAGCGAGACTGTTTTTTCACTTTTCTTTTGGTAAAAGATTGTTGTATTTTTCTCCTTCATTTGGTGGTTGAATCTTTATGAAGAACGTATTTTCTTTGGAATTTAGATGAATGCGATGTGTAGGTTTCATAATTCGATTTTTGATTTGCAATAAGTTTGGTTATGATGTTCTCTCTCTCTTTTTGTTTTGAAATTGGAGGAACGTAGACTTTAAAATGTAATTCGTAGTTCAGCCTTTTGAATTTGCACTTTGACAGCTGGGTGAACTGAAGATTATACTACCGTGGTATATGTTATTTTCTGATTTTTTTTCCTTTATATCTTTTATGGATCTGAGAAGGGTGCTTCTTTCTGGGGGTTGTAATTCATGTTTAATTTAATACAAATTGTTTGCTTTCTGTTTGTGGTTGGGTTTTGATTGATGCAATGCTCTTCTGTTATTGTAAAACTATTTGTGAAAGCATTAGGAGGAGGAGTGACCGCCAATTTGTCTCGGAAGAAGGCCACGCCTCCGAATCCTACGAAAAAGCTTGTAATTAAGCTTGTTAAAGGTTTGAATTTTTCTTTTTTCCTTTGATTGGACACTTTTTTAATGGATTAAGTGATTTCAAGTTCCAGGTGAACATTTGGGATTTCCTTGGTGTTTGTGTTGGTCGAATTGAGGTGAAAATGTGAGATTGGGTAGCTTGAGATTCATATTTAGCAACTACATTAAGCGAACTTTGATGTGTTTCTTTTTGGGTTTTAATTAGGGTCGTAATATTGGCGTTTATCGAGCACGGATTGGGAATCGCGGCCGTGTCAAAAAAGATGTTGAATGTTTCGAACGGGGCGACAAGGATTGTGGTGAAGATTTTGTGGTTGATTTCGAGTTTTCATCCGACAGGGTGAGGCTCTGCAACTGTTTGATGAAATGTCGAGCGAAGGTTAAACTCAATTTTCTGTGTTTTTTTTATTATTTTGTGATTTGAAGTTTTTCGTTTGTTTCGATGTTGTTTCGTAGTTGTTTCTTTTATGTTTCTGTATTTTCTATTTATTTGTTCTTTTTTTATTGTTTTTGATTTGATTATCTATCTGACCGTGTATCTTTTTTTATTTCTTTTGTAGTGAATGTGGGATTTTTTTGTTGCTTGTTATGCCGAGCACTTTATTAGTGGGAAGGCTATGGACGTCGAAACGTTTGAGATAGAGAATGAACAAGCAATGCTCAGTCATCTCTCGATAGTTAGCTCTCGGTGTTCTGGTCGAAAAACAACGACGATGAAGGCGTGTAGGTGCACTATTCCGTGGTGGGGATTGCAACTTTCCATAAATTTCCCATTGTGAAATAATACGATGTGTGTATCTAGGGAATAGTCGCTTCAAAGCGAATTTTCCCTAGATACATCTATTCAATAAAATTCGAAAGAAATTTCGAATATATGAATTGTGTTACAGATTCAAAACCTATTTTTATCTTAATTAAAAAAAGACGAAAAAAATCCAATAGATTTAAAACTTCTTTTTTGGTAAATCAATTGCGAAATGCTTTTTTAAATCGTACTCAGCTGAATATGGAGGTATTTATGGCAGAACGGCCCAATCTGGTATTTCACAATAAAGTGATAGACGAAACTGCCATGAAACGACTTATTAGTAGATTTATAGATCACTTTGGAATGGCATATACATCACACATCATGCTTCACAATCATGCTAAGTTGAAGCTGCAAAATGGTGATGACGATGACAACGACATTGAGTTTCTACCTCCACTTCCTAATGATTTTAGAGAATTGTTGTTATGCAAATCTTAATGATGGTGTAATCAGTTGAAACATGTAAGAAACATAAATGAAACATATTAGAAAATGCCATCGACTGCTCTGAAAAGTGTGCAAGGGACTTCATTTCCTTTCCGTTAATGCCATATCATATCTGGTCCAACCAACATGGGAATTATTGGGCATTAATGAAAGTTACGGGGTCATTTTGCCGAGTTCCTTCGACATGGTTCTCTCAAGCGCCCTAGTACTGCCCGACAGTATGGAGTACTGACCACACCGAGGGACATGCCCTGAAGCGAAGGACGGGAACGCAAGCAACTCCCCTTTCCCACTCTCCTTTGGCTGCGGTAGCTTGTTTGCTATCATAATGATTGGAACGTTCCCATCCGAAAAAAGATGGATTCTGTCCTGACGAGCCAACTCTTATGCCAATTCAAGATGAGAGTTCCACTTCGCTTTAAAGGATAGGGGCTCCGGTGAGAGCCTTAATTTAATGGTTTTTCATTCTTTTCATATTCAAAAACGGAAGGCTAGATTTCAAAGCCCGTAGGTTCCTTTGTGTCGTTGGGGATTGAAATAGGCATCCCACCTTTCTTTGACTTCAACCACCTAGCCTAGCAGAGAGAGAGCGTTGGATTGGGTTCTTCCTGCTTTCAGGAAACTCGACCTCTTTCCGACTCCCGCTTCGAAACCTACTCGTTATTCAATTGGCTTATGGAAGTCAGGCAAGGGGCGTAGCGATAAAGACAGAACGAATTTCTTCTCTTATGAGATTGCATCCGCCTTCTTTATACAGGGGATCATGTGATAAAAGTTTGTAGTAAATTGCTTTTAAATTTAGAGAAATAGTGTAGTTTTTCCCCATATACTCTTCAACTTTTTTTTTTTTTTTGTGTCATCCTTGTAAATGTTGATCTTGCTTCATTTCGATGTCTGCATGCCTAATCTTGAACTAAAGATCTCACGTACTCTAGCAAAGTTGTTACTAGTAGGTCTTTCCCCGCGACAGTTGATGCATTCAATAATTCTACGATGTTGGAAGTCAATTCAAAATGTTTTTTGGTCTGACAGTGGAGTCGTGTCCATTTCTCGTAGCCGATGATGGACAAGTAAGCTCAAATTTTCTGAATTGAATTTGTTGTTCCAAGATTTCGTTTAGGGTGCTGAATATGCAGTCCATTGGAATCAGTATTCTTGTTATTTCAAAGTTGGTATACTCTCTATTTTCTTCCCATTGTCCATTGTGGCATACCACAACTGAGATTTTCTCCATGTAACTGTGGAATTTAATGAAAAGTTGGCTAAGTGAAATATATAAGAAACATAAATGGAACAGGTATGAAACAACAAACATGTTTGAAACAACAAAGATACCAACGCAAAAAATCAGCGGAAAATGGGTATTTTTGTCAAAAATCAGCGGAAAATGGGTATTTTTGTCAAAATTCAGCAGAAAATGATATTTTAGTCCAAAATCAGCGGAAAATGGGCATTGTGCAGGGATTGAGTATGAAAAATGGGGTATTCATGTCCTTTTCCCCAAATGTAATCAACCCTATATACTAAACCAAAAAACATTCTTGCCACATGTCATTACCTGATCAATTCAGTCCACATGTCAACATTCTGTTCTTCCAAATCCACGTATCGGCTTCACATTTAGCCACGTGGCAACCAATATAAATTGGATTTAATTTCACTAATAATGGTCAAAAATAATAATAATAATGGTAAAATAATAATTTCTAAATCAAAATCAAGCTTCACATTCACTTCTAATGCATCTAATAATTTCCTAATTCACATAATTGACGTGGAATTATCAATGGTAAGTCTACAATTTAGGAGCCATTATATTTACATACAATTTAGGAGCCATTATATTTACATTCCTGAAAATCAGGATTCATTTTGACTTCTAATGCACAATCACCGTCCCGAAGTCAAAAATCACAACTAATATTCATCTTTTTTATCCTCGAACCTAATCAACTATGATTCCCCATGATTATCTAATTAACTCATATATGCTAATTAAGGTAGATAACAATGATTGATTTGTTAGGAAATTAATTTCAATAGGAGATGTTGAGTACGAAAGCTCTATATGCTAATTACTACATTAAAATTATTTTCCTAACAAATAATTGATTGTTTACATATCCCATATACCAGATTCCTATATCATTGTCTCTCCTCTATTATTGTCTCACGCGCTCGCTCTCCCCAATCTGTTATCTATTGCAACTTCGTCGTTGGCTTTATAGCTGCAATCGCCATCGTTTCATATCTCACTTACTTCATATTTCAGAATATGACTACTAAAATGAACACTATCTCCGACATCAACCCTGGGAAAGAAACATGGAAGTTAAAGGTACGGTGTGAGCGGTTATGGTACACACATTCCCAATTCAAGCCTGAAGAAAGGAAAAGTATGGAACTCATACTCTTTGATGTCCAGGTATTGAACGTTTTATCGGTTTTGATTTACTCTCTTTTTCTGTTCATTTTAATTTTTGATATTTTTCATTTGTAGGTTCAATCCTCTTTGATATTTATCATTTTTATGGAGTAAAAAAGACAAAAAGAAAAAAAAGGGAGGATTGCTATTCAGTCAATAACCAACAAAATGATAAAAATATTTAAAACAGAGGAGTGAACCTAAAAAACTATTTATAATTAATTTATATGATTTACTTGGTGTAGTATTAATTTTGATGATTATTTAATTTGCATCCAGAAAACCGGTTATGTTTTGAAAAAAATTCTATGTATGGGCTTTTCTATTTAAGTTGATGACCTTTTTTGTGTATCCAGGGTGATAAGATTCAGGCTTCAATTCCGAAGTATCACATCCCAAAATACTCAAAGATTATAATAGAAGGTGGCTTCTATTATCTTACAAATTTTGTAATACAAAAAAATGACAATGAATTCAAAGCTACCAGTCATGCATATTGTCTGGAGTTTCACAACTGCACTTCTGCAAGGCCGTCAGAAACCTTGCCTATACCTCAGTTTGGATTCAATTTATGAGATTCTCTGATATCAAATCCAATACAAGTTCCGAGAATATTTTAGTTGGTAAGTTTATTAAAAAAAATATATAGTACTATTTTTTAAAGAAAAGAAATTTTTATTATGACTTCTTGAATTTAGCTTCTTTTGCATTGTTAGTCAATAATTAAATAATTTCATGGAAAGAATAAATATCCAAAGAAAATGCGTGTGTGAAATGTTGGAGGCAATTTCAAGCCTTTCCTTTTCGCGACAAGAGGTTATCAAAATCTTAAACAGACTATTTAGTAGTTATCCATAATTTTCTATAAGTGACCTTTTCCCCCTTTTAGAGAAATATTTGCTGGTTTAGATTTTTAGAATTGAATGAGCTTACCATGCCCTATTTCCTTATGTTTTGTATCGTATTATCTTTGTGGTGGGCCTTATTTAGTTCATTGATTCTATTTGTTTCATGAATTATGGTGAATGACTCTATTATTCTGGATTCTTTAGTAACACGCGTTAGTTTGAAGGAATCTATATGCTGTTGGCGAAATGGTTGCGTATACCAGAATCCTTAGCCGACATTATGTTCTCTTTCAGATTCTTAGGGAGTGTTTGCTTACAGTACTTATTTTGCAAAATTTCCCTTAGAGAGAATTTTGCTTGTGTGTGTTTGTGAAATTACGCACAAGTAACACATTATATAGCATGGAGATACAATAAGCATGTGCTTTCAAATGATAAGAGAAACTGTTTTGGGGCACAAATACTTCACCCGATACAAACAATCAATAGTAATAATGCAATTTTATAAGTATTGGTCCATTTGGTACATCAAATTTTATGATGTCAGAATCATTTAAATCTTAAATTAATTTATTAGTTTACTATGTTGATGTATGTGAAATATATTCTTAGTTTACAAAGAAGTTTTTCAGAATCTGAAGTGAAGTATTTGAATAATTACTTTTCTAACTTTTGAATTTTTTTTTAGGTTTTATGATTAGTATTTTCGACCTCTTCTATCACAAACTAACTTTAGACATTGAATTTTATCTTTTGGACAAGTCCCGTGTAACACACGGGTGTTATTCTAGTTATGAATTATGATTTCAGAAATTCAATAGCCAAAGGCCCAAAAGCTCTATTCTTTTGAGGGAAAATAAGGAATGTGAATAACAAAGGATCAAGAAATATTGAACTTACTTTTCTCAAAAAGATAAAAAGAAATATTGAACTTATGCGTTATAGACAATTACCAAATATTATATCAATTCCTGCACATTTCCTCTAAACTAGTTAGGTGTACTCGCGTTGTACGTAATCCAAAAAATTCTTTTTTATTTAATTAAAACTAAATCTTATAATTGGAATAATTTTTTATTAAATTGTTTTTTATATATAATAAATGTCACTAGTGTAGTTTAATTCTAAAATAAAATTTGAAAAATTAAAATTAAATTTCGTAGTAGGTGAAATATGGTTAGAACATTTTACACCCAAAACGCAATATTTACATGATATTACCATTTAACAAAATACAATGAATATTAAGAAAACTAAAGAGTAATTAAAAAGAAAATATTCCAAGAACTAAATTTATTTATGTGAACCAAAATAAATGAATTAATCTTATTTATTTATTTTTTATCTTCATTTAGTTGTAAATTCATACTCTTGTTTCTTTTTGAAGATGTATTTAATTATTAAGAAAATTAAAGAAAAATATTATAAACATACGGTTTTACACACTCAACTTTAAATGGCTAAAATTATCTCATATGAAGTCTTTTATATATGCTTATAACATATGGTTGGAAAGATCTCGATTTTAATATGAAATGAATATTATTTAAAAATTCAAAATATTCTAAGAAATTACAATGAAATGAAAGCATATAAGAAGAGTTTGGAATACAAAGTGACTCTAATCATATTATAAGAAAAAATCAATACAGAAAACTACTTAATTGCCCTTAAAACTAACTTTAATATAAGAATATTTTTGGCAAATCAAAATTTTCAAGAAACCTTCAAAGTCATTCATGCTTTTATAATAAATAAGTAGTAATGACAATGATAATGATATAGATTCAAACTCATTCACGCTTTTATAATAAGTATAGATATCGATATATTATAGATAGATAAATTAACTTCAGAGTGTGTAGGAGTGAAACATTAAATAAATGTGAACTGAAGAGAGAGAATTTCATTTTTTATCGGAGGTAAAAATACTAAAATGTTAATAGAATTCCAAAACGTACACACAAGGGGTCCATAGCTCAGTGGTAGAGCATTTTACTGCAGATCAAGAGGTCACCGGTTCGAACCCGGTTGGGCCCTTTTCCTTTCTCTTTTTTTAAAATTATTCGCTAAACTGGAATGATGATTAGAGTAATAAAATAAACTTCTCTGATTGTTTTGAATAAAGTAGGATAGCTAGAAATTAAAATTCCGTGTATATTTTGTTTAAAAATTGCGTAATAGAATATCTTAATTCTGTCTATAATAAAATGATTTAACTTTAAACTTTATTCATACTGAATAAAACATCATATTATCTTTTTATTTTCTCAATACATATATATAATTTTATTAGACAATAGAATTTTTATTGATAATTTTCACGATAAAACATATTGTTTTTATAAAACATATTAGTATTGAAGATGGATTTTGTTATGTACGCGATATTTTATTAATTTTTATTCTACATTAACCCAACTAGAACAAACTTGACTTTACCTGGGCTCAACCGGCCCAAGCCTGTCGGCTATCGGGCCAATACAGACAATTGAGTTGGGGTTGGTCGGTCCAAAGTTCAGTAAGGTCACTAACTTTTTGGTCAATTTGTTAAATAAGCGATAAATCTTGGTTTTTTTTATTACTTTTAGTATTCAACTGGGTTGGATTTGATTTTATGCCTCACCTTTTACTGGCACTCTAGATTCTTCTAGCCAATCACACATGAATCTATGTACATCTTAACTGAACAAGTACTATAACTAAGAGAGTCACATTCAATTCGGGCTTTGGTCATGTCTCCCGAACAACCTCAGTACATATGGCTCAAGACGATTCCACATATCGAGGTCGGAATGGGATAGGGTGTTTTCACATCTCACGTAGTGCCCGGTTTGTCTTGATTTCCGATTGATGAACATGAACTCTTTTTTTTTTTTACTGGCTACGCGTCCTTTGGACCCTTCGCCCGCTTAAAAGTGGATTCGAACCACTGACACAAGGATTTCCAGTCCTTTGTTCAGGTCAACTAAGTCTAGGGCCGTTTGGACAGGACAAAAGTAGGATCAACTCATTTCTTTTTTTTTTTCGAACGATAGACTTTTCATAAATAAACTCAACGGAAATACATCAAATCGTAGCCGATCGCTAAAACCTACATGACAACACTCTAGCCATGAGGAGGAATTGGTTAAACCAATTCCTATTCAAATCACAATCGATACCCAATTGGGCAAGTCTCGAACCTAACATTTTACAATGCTCATTAGCCAAAACAAAGGAAACGTGATCAAAAAGATAAAGAAAAAGAAGGATGTCTTCGGCTATAGTCTTCGCTTCATTGTTGAAAGGCTTCAAATCACGTAGCAAATTGACAATATCCTCGTCATCTTTCTTCCCGACCATCCTTTAGATACCCAAGTTGAATCCAGAAATTAAAGAATGTCTAATCCCTACAAGGGTTGCTTCCACTGGAGATATTGAGTTCTCCCTAGATTGCACCCATACGTAGAGAAGCTTCCCATTTATATCATAGATCCAACCCCCTAATCTCGTTTTAGCTCCATCCACAACAGCTACACTAACCACCAAAAATGGTGATTCTACAGCAGTTGAAAAAGAAACAACAGACCCCTCCTCCAATAAGCTCTTCCCGGTTAGGAGCCTATCACGACCCTGCAACCCTTTAACCCCCTGCAGATTCTGAAATTCCATCCACTTCCTAACCGCCCCATTAATTGTATCAAATTCAGACCAATAGCTTTTATGAAATACCCAAAGGTTTGGAGTCTTCCAAAGCCACCAAAGAACGTAACAAGAAAGGTGAATACGATTTTTAGAGCAAACATTGAAATCCATAAAATACACTTTTTTGCACGGTTTGGGCGAGGGCTCTCTTTCTCTTAGTTTTACACAAAAACACCAAATTCGGGAGATGAAGTCTTACCGACTCCTTCAGTTGGGGAATTGTACAGGGTCCTCCCAATCCTCTACAATTCCACACCATATACCTCATTGATGGGGTTGGGCCCAATTAAGGCTGGCCACCTCCACCTCCGTCTCTGGATAAAAGTTCTCAATCATTCCATCAACTCTTGCTTTTTTCATCTCTCCCATCGGCAAACATCTCATCGTCAAGAAGAGCAAAGCTTCTTTTTTGACCACTCGGGACACAATTAACTCCATCAGAGGTATCCATAAGCTCAGAGTTAAGGCTCATTTGATCAGAATTGATCCCCTTTTTCCCTTTACCTCTAACATTTTTTGTTTTTGGCTTATTAGAGTTCCCTGATGTCTGTGGAATTTCCTTTAGAGGAATTCGCTTACCTTCCTTCTTGATTTGAATGTTAATCAAATTAGGATTTTCCGAGGGGCTCAAGTTCTCTTTGTTATGTTCCATTGAATTCAGTAAATTCATCAAAGGCACCTGCATATCATACTCAGGTATTGGAATATCAGATACCACCTCTTGAACACCCTTATCTGGTACCTGACTAAGAATACAATTCCTCTCCAGTTCCTGACCATTCAAATTGTCTTTAGATAATTGCTCTTCAGGTCCCTGCCTTCCATCTTTTGAAGTCTCTCCTTCATTAGCTTCAGCCCTGAATGATGATTTTCTATCTGCCATTCCAAATTGGCTTCTTGAATTTCTATTCATTTGTCGGCTAGGGTACAAATCCGGTGCTCTCAACCATTCCCCGAATTGGCCTTCTTTCAGACAATTTTTCTCAATATCCTCTTTTCGAATTGAACATCCCCTTTCCAAGTGACCAATACATCCGCAATACACACAAAATCCTAACAGATTTTCATATTTAAATTCAACCCAGATGGATTGTTCCCCGCATTTGATATTGGTGCCTCGAAGAAGAGGTTTGTCCAGTTCAATCTCAACAAGGATTCTGATATTTCTTCCTTTATTGCTTCCAGTTTCCGGGATATTGATATCCGAGATTTTTCCGAACTTACTCCCAATTTTCATCCCCACCTCCGAACTGACCCAATGGTAGGGGAGATTCCAAATTTGGACCCAAAGCTCCATAGAATTCATACTTCCGATATTCTGCAAAATGTGTCCAGACCATTCCTTCAATATAATATATTGGTTATCAAAACTCCAAGTTTTGCCTTTCAAAACCTTTAACTTATCTTCCTGTGACTGAAAAACAAACTGAAAAAGATTGACACCCAGCTCCCTGACTGAAAAAGAATTTTTGGTTTGCGGATATTAGTAGTGGTGGCTCTAATCCTGCGAAATTAATTTTTTTGAACCAAAAATTTTTCCAAACAAGCTTCTTTCACATTCATCTCTCGCTTTTTGCAAAATCATTTTCCTCTAAAGTGACTTCCTGGTTTTCTTTAACAGAGAGGTCAAAAGAAAGAAGTTTTTAAGTATTTCCTCCTCCATCAAACACACCAAAATACCAGTCCTTAGATCTACTACAGTCACCCGGATTTCGCCACCTAGAAGACAAGAACAAACAAAAGAAAAAAGACAAAGAAAACAGCAGGTGGACCCAAGCTCATACACTGGGGGATTAGGATACGAAAAGAAAAGAGCAATAATTAAACAATGGGTAAGGGTAGGTGGATTGGTTAGACATAATAGAAATGACACAGACACATTAAAGCATTCATTAAAAGGTAGGAAAAGAAAAATAATTAAAGTAAAGCCTTATCATCCCAACACCTACAGTACCACAGACTTCATGAAATGGAACATATGGCTCAAGACAAGCACAAGCACAGACAAAGGAAGCAAAAAAGAATAATGGCGCCGACACAAAGGAAAGAACCATGAAGAAGAACAAAGACACAAAGAAACTAGGGTTCCGTCTTCTAGAGAGAGAAACTTTTCACTCCAAAGGAGACTAGCACTCGTAGGATCAACTCATTTCAACATTGCACATATTTCAATCCTGTCCTATCCTCGGGCCGGACTAAAAATTGGGAACTCTAGTAAAGAGAGGACATAAAGACCCCATATGAAGCCAATAAGGGAGGCATATGAATGACAATGTTAATGGTCATAGCAACAAATGAGATTGTGCATAAGTGGGATTCGATTAGATGCTTCAAGGTTGCTGTACTTATTCAGTGTGATGTCTCAAGATTTAATCAACACCATAACCTCACATGAGTTGCAACCGTAGGCATGGGAGAGAGAATCTAAGTATACATGTAACCGAGATATTCTATTTCATTTAATGTCTCATTATATATTTAAGTGAATTGTGTATAAAACTATAAATATGACATCGTATATGAGATATATATTGATACCATTAAAATAGAAGAATCATCTCTTGTATATACATCCACGTGGTATTATTACATAATATAAATTTTATTTTGGAACTTCTTTTCAATCTCAGGTAAATTAATTTAATTAATTAAATTTGGGCAATGGACAGTAGTTTTGTTGGTTAAGACTCTCATGACCAGACCAGAGGTTTGGGATTAGATTCTCACGACTCTACCTCCTTCCAGTATATGTATTAAAAAAATAACTTATTTACAAAAGAAATGATTTATACATGGGCGGTGTTTATAATTTTGGTTCTTACACACATCTTTACTTGATCCATGTTAGGTGCATTATTTATGTAACTACAATAAAGGCTCTTGAAGTGAGTTCGTCAAAGCTGTTAATATTAGTCCGACTCATATACTCTATTCTTTTAAGTCAAAAATTTGCGTGAGACGGAGCCCTTACACAAAGTTTTAAAGGTTTTTTTTTTAGATTTTATTTTTCTTAGGGTTTATATTTATTTTTTTTGTTTCTTGGGTTTATTTTTAATTGATTTGGGTTTTTAGGTTTTTTAAATTTTTTTAGGGTTTATTTTTTATTTTTTAGGTTTATTTTAGTTTTTCGGGTTTATTCTTTATGGTTCATGTTCTTAGGGTTTATTTTTGTTTCTTCATGGTTCATTATTATTTTTAAATTTATTTTTATGGTTCATGTTCTCAAGACGGGGCCTTTAGGAGGTCCGTCTCACGGATTTAGATCCGTGAGACCGTCTCACAAGAGACTTGCTCTTCTTTTAATGGTTTTATCACTCCATTGACAATGCAATATTTTGACCCTGTTCAGCTGTTCTTATCCCATCCCATAAAATTGTTAAACATACATATGTACACGAGCACATTTGTACGTGACGATATATGTCTATTGATTAAGACTGTAAAATATCTCAAAAGTTTAAATACAATTGATATCTAATATGGCATAATCGTTGGACAAATTAAAAATCACTTGTCACAAATTAATGGTCCTCGTTTTCACTAAAATATAATAATAATGGGAAAAAATAAAGAGATAGATCCTTATTCTATTCTTTCTCAACCAAGACAATATTTAACTTTTGACTTTGATGGAAGAAGCAATAATTACAGCACCATATATATGTCTCTGATGAAGCTTATTCTTTTTGAACTTAAGATAGTGCTTTTTGCACGCTAATCTTTTTATTGGACAATTAAGGACATCTTCAAAGGTTTTTCCACAATTTTCTGTGTGTCATGTCACTTACCACATTAAAAGTAAAAATCCCACTATTTTATAAACCTTTCTCCACAATGGTTAAACTTATTTACCACTTTTTAATGGTCCCACCATCTAATTTATAAAATAAATAAAAAGTTCACAAATATTAATTTCAACTTCTATCTTCATACATGGGCCCCACACTAACTACTTTTTATCCCATTAACCGATTTGTACTTACAAATCGTATCATCCCTAAAACCTCAAATATTCTCTCCCAATGGTGAGAAATGGTGAGGTTTTTGGTGGACACGATTTTTCATGAAAAACCCCTCCAAAAACCTTACCATTGGAGTTGCCCTAATATACTAATTACTGAGCATAGATCGGATCTTCTATTTCATGATAATGTTTCATCTCCTATTTCACATCAAGGATGATTGTCACGAGATTACAAGTCACTATATTAAATTTGAAGCATCGATGAAGCCTAAATTGTGGGATTTTAATGTGGTAACTTCAAGGAGCTAGGGAGTTGGCGGCGGCTGACTTCAAAAAATTTCACAATTAGCATAATTTTTTACATATAAAATTACTAAATTTTATAATTTTGCCCTCTAAAAATATAAAACCATCCATTTATCTATTAGTGTCGAGAAAAAATAAATCTTGCCCCCTAGTTTTCTTTTTTTGACTCCGTCCCTGGTAACTTCTATGCACGTGGCAAATTAGTCGTGTGATGGAATAAGAAATGAAACACCTTATGGAATATAATATCTCATCTGTTGTACATGTAACCTTGAAACTAACTAATTTTGAGACTTCAACCCTCTAATAATAACAACTCTTCAAAGACGACTTCTAATTAATACTCCCTCCTACTCACATTAACATCTTTTTGACACATAAAAGCTATTCAAAAACAATATCCTTTTGATGTTTTCAAGAGAGGGTGTTTGGCTGAGCTTATAAGCTCTTAAAAATAACTTATAAGATGTTTAAGAGCTTATAAGCTCTTAAAATGTGTTTGGTAATTTTTTTTCCCAAAAGAGCTTATAAGCTCTAAAAAAAGTTGTTAGAGAGCTTATAAGCTTCTAAAAAAAGTACCTCCACCCCAATTTTTTTTTAAAAGAGCTTATAAACTCCTTATTTTAAACATTCAAAAGACAAAAATATACTTTCTCAAAAAAAAAAAAAAAGACAAAAATATACTTAATAATTTTATAAAATATAAAAACAGTTTATAAGCTCAACTATCTTATTTTATCCAAATACTCTGACAACTTATTTTTAAAATAAGATCTAATATCATATAAGCTCCTAAAAGGGCTAAAACAGTTTATTCAGATGTAGGAGCTTATAAGATGTTCTAAATAAGCTTGGCCAAACATCCTCTAATTAACAAGAAAAGATTTTTCCCAAATAACCCTTATACTTATTAACAATAAAAATTAATTTTCTCTCTTTCAAAGTAACATATATGATTAATTAAGGGTATACTTATATGTGTGTTTTTTTTTTCCATAAAAAAACACTTATTGTGAATAGGAATAAATATTTCATTTAGCATAATGTCCAAATTGTGGAAATTTCGTGCCTGCCATTTATACTCAAATTAAAATAGATTTATGAAACGTTACGTTGAAAGTAAATGTGATATAGTTTAATTATCTCATTCATACTTGTCGAAACATTTTGTCTCAAAGTAATAATATTTAATGAAACGAAACAAATTGCATACCATTAGTAGAATTCTCGTACAAGTTTGCAACGAAAATAGTGAAACTAAATCTTAAACTATTTAATTATTATCATTAATGGGTTGATGCGATAAAACTATAAAATAAATTGTGATATCATCCATGTGTAGAAGATAATAATATTGTAAAAATAAAATACTAAAATCACTGTATGTAGAATAT
Organism: Rehmannia glutinosa; assembly: GCA_016081115.2. Taxonomy (NCBI): domain Eukaryota; kingdom Viridiplantae; phylum Streptophyta; class Magnoliopsida; order Lamiales; family Orobanchaceae; genus Rehmannia; species Rehmannia glutinosa. Next base: position 192,926 of record JABTTQ020003426.1, on the reverse strand, counting down.
CAAATTGAAATTGGAAATAATTACCATGACGAATTAATAAAACGTCAAAATTGGTACATATTCCACAAAATTTGACTGGAACGAGTTGAGGAATCCATTGCACTGCAATGGATTGAAATAAGACGTAGGAAATTTTAGGTTTTGATAAAGTAGGCGTCTACCCGACTTTAACCAAATTTTCAGTGGTTAAAATTTTAATTTAGAAGGAATTAAATTGTATATTATTAATCTACTTTCCGAGTAGATGTTCGCAATATTTTTTTTATTTCTTAAAATCGAATTTCGGTGAGTGAAAAATTAATAACGAAGTTGGTCACGCGAATGAGGATTATGTAAAGGGATTTGAAATGATTTTTCTTCATCCCACATAGCTTATAAAGTAAAGTTTATTATAGTTTATAAATTATAAGGTGTTATTAGTTTGATATAGTATAACACAAGTGGATGATCATAAGTGGGCTACACACGCGTGCGCCCGCCCGCATGACGTGGGCTTGGGTCTGGGCCTGGGCCTTGGGTCGGCCGCCCGATGAACCTGAACATTGCAGGTGTCCAGATTCGTAATTGACTGTTGGAGTCTGTAACTCCTCAGATAAGAATAAGGTCATTATTGCGGTTGTAACATTTGACTATTACAAGGAAGTTTAATATCTATTAACTTGTCATTTTTAATTCCCTGGAGGTGAATTTTTGTTGTCTATATATAGCTGGTTTCATTGCAGATTTTGAACACAGAACAATCGCATACTCTCTGCATATTTCAAAGGTGTCGTTAAAGTGTCGTAACATTTCCAGTAATACTTTCAAGAAGACTTCATTCTGCATTTGAGTCCAGCAACCAATTATCGCTCCTTCAAGTTCGAAAGGTGTTTTTGTGTCAGTGGTGCTACTGTACACAAAAGAGGTTAAGCCATTTTATCTTTGGGACATTACGTCGTACAGAGCACTAGTCGAGATGTATTTGTCTTGCATAAAGAGTTCCACTCGACTCGGCTTTCTGTTTTTCAGGTTGTAATAGTCAGATTCTTTTTCCTTGTAGTTTTCTTTCTTGTCTGTAAAAGTCATTGTTGAAGGCTTCCCATTGTAATCAACAATCGCAAGACAAATATCGTACCTTCACGATAGCAAGGAGAAACAGAGCCTTAGCTTGGAGATTAATCTGACAGAAGACCTTCCAGTGGTTACTGGAATTGTAGTTGTTGCTAAAAACGCGTTGGGTTTGAAGCATGGGGCTAGGATAATAGTTTCCTATGTCGTAACTTTGTCTTTAACAGACTGAGTGGTACATTTTACTGTATGTATTGTGTGGTTTGATATGAATTGATGATTTTTTTTCCCAAAAGGTTCATGTTTTGATAAGAAATACGAAATGAGGATGCGTTCTCCAAAAGGTTCGTTATTTCTAATTTTTGGATTGAAAAATGAATGATTCCAAGAATCCAAAAATATGTTAAAACTAGTCTAAAAGTTTCAACTAATCCTGCATGATATCCGCGTTGAAGGAATGATGTTCAAATGAAAAATTCCAAATGGTTTTCATCGTTGAGATGTTGTTACCAGGTTGAATTTTTTTCATAAATTCCTAAATGCATAATTGGAAGAAAATTGGATTAGTGGTCTGATTGTTTGATTGGAAATCGAAGAAGCAATCGAAGGTCTGAAGCTAAATTCATGAAAGTCTTAGTAGAGATCCGAGAAAACTGTGTTGGAATACTTTATAAGAATTCTAACGGATCCAGCGACTATGGGGGTATAACCACACTTTCTGTCTCATTTTTGGCTTTCGAGCTTGAGTTACAAATTTTTAAGTGTTACAGAAAGTGTTGTCTGAGGTCTTATAAAACCAGAAGCAGACACTGTACCAAGTACACAGTTACATAAGGTGTTGTCTGAGGTGTTCTAACACCAGAAGCATGCACTGAACGATACTTGCAGAAGGTGTTGCCAAAAGTGTTGAAACACCAGCCTTAGAACCAAGTGAGGTTTGAAGTGCTGCTGCAGGTGTGACAACATCTAAGGTTACACTAGATGTAAAAAAGTTCGAATAGAATTGATGGAACAAGGTTATGAAATTTGTTTGAACAAGGTTCTAATGGTATTGTTGGAACAAGGTTCTAATAGTAATAGAACAACGTAAACATTCTAATGCTTATGAAAAGACCATGAGATGTGTAAGTTCTGAGGTAATCCGGAGTTGAACAAATAAAATCTCACTTAAAGGGAAAGATAAGACTCCTTACGAATTATGAAAAAATCGTACACCTTATTATAAATACATTAAAGTATGGGGGTGTTTGGCTAAGGTTACAATACCTGAACCAAAGCAAGTTAAGATCGATCATAAAATGGTCGATTGTGTATTTATTGGTTATGCACTTAACAATAGTGCATATCATTTTATGGTACATAAGTCAGAAAATTCGAAAATGATAGTTGGTACCATAATTGAGTCAAGGAATGCTATGGCAGTGTTTGTTTATGTTTCCAATGACCTCTTTCCAATTTCCAACTATACATAAAAGTGGAATCATGTTTGTTCATAAAATTTCCAATGGAAATCATTATTTTCATTTTCTATTTTTCACATAAAACAACATCTCAAACCTATAATTTCTATTCTCAAACCTATACACTACCCTACACCACTCATCATTACTTATCAATCACTATTCTCATATTTTAACTCAATTATATATGTAGGACCCACCATTATCAACTTTATCTATTTAAAATATTATTATTTTTAAATTATAACTATCTAATGGGACCCACCAACTATAATCTTACAAATATAATATTATATATTCAAATTAAAATATTGAAGTGGACCCCACCACTACCAACTTTTCAATTATTATATACATAAAATAATATTTCAAAACTACTCAAACCAAACACAATTTCATTTTCAACCCTACATAAAACACATTTCAATTCATTCATCCAAACACAATCCCAATTTCCACACAAAAACCAATAAATTCTCAAAATTCTATTTCCAACTCCAGAAACTGGAAATGGACCATGGAAACATAAACAAACAGACCCTATATTTTTGAGAATATTCCAAGCAGATATTCGTAGTATTTTTATTTCTCAAAACCGAATTTCGGTGAGTTAGAAATTAATACACGAAGTTGGCCACACGAATGAGCATTATGGAAAGGAAGTTGAAAGGATTTTTCTTCATCTCATATAGCTTATAAATCAAAGTTTATCTTAGTTTATAAACTAGAAGATGTTATTAGTTGGATATACTATAAGATAAGTATATGATCATAAGTGGGCCAAATGCGCCCCCGCGCGCCCGTCTGCCCGGCCTGGGCGTGGGCTTGGGCTTGTGCCTTGGGCCAGCTCGGCCCTTTGGGTCTAGGGCCACTACACTTTTATCACTCGAAAATGGGCTTTGCCCAAATTCAAGTGATTGTTGGGTCGCCCGATTAACCTAGACATTGTAGGTGTCCAGATTCGTAATTGACTGTTGGAGTTTGTAAATCCTCAGATAATGGCATTGATGGGGTTGTAACCCCCAGAATGTGGTCATCATTGAGGTTGTAAGTTGTAACACCTGATTGTTACAAGGAATGTTAATGTCCATTAACTTACCATGTTTAGTTCCCTATAGGTGGATTTTTGTTGTCTATATATAGTTGGTTTCATTGAAGAATTTGAACACAGGAAAATCTCATACTCTTTGCATATTTCGAAGGTGTCGTTAAAAGTGTCGTACCATTTTTGAAGCACTTTTAAGAACACTTCATTCTCGCATTCGAGTCCAAAGAACCGCTCTCGCTCCTTTAAGTTCGAAATGTGTTTTTGTGTCCATGGTGCTACTCAAATAAAAGAGGTTTAACCGTTTTATCTTTGGGGACATTACATCATACCGCGTGAGCACTAGTCGGGACGTATTTGTCTTGCGAAAATAGTTCCACTCGACTTGGCTTTTTCTGTTTTTCAAGTTATAACAATCGAATTTTTTTCCTTGTGATTTTCTTTCTTGACGTAAAAGCCATTGTTGAAGGTTTCCCATTGTAACCACATTATAATCAACATAAGAAATGTAAAACAATAAAACTGCAAAGAGCGTAACTTTTCGAAACGATGTCAAAATTTCTATTATGAACCCATTTCACAAAGGAAAGGAAGAGATTATTGTCTGGGCCCAAAATTTATCTGTTTAGACATGGTTCTGGCCCATTTAAATTTTCTTGTTTAAATGGATTCTATTTCCTTTTCAATTTCAATTTTTGTTTAGGGTTGTTAGCTTCCTTCAAATACTTTTTGGTAAAAAGGATATGGGAAACCAACTTTTATTTGTTATTATTATTTAGTTTGTGTTTATCCCCTTTAATTGGAGCTTTAACTCCCATCGACATGTGTTTGTGTCCCATTAATAAGTAGAGTTTTGTCCTCTTAATTAGTAATGTTTTGTCTTATATGGTGCTTGTTTAGAAGATCCAGTTGTTGATTAGATACAATCTGTTTTAATTGGCTTTCAAGGAAATTTGTGACCAATATAAGGTTAAATTCATCGGTACGAGTTTTGTCCAACAATTATAGTTTTTTATTTGTACTGGTTTTCATCTATGCTAGTTTTATCTTTGTAAGTCCAGTAGATTAATCTGATAAATTGATTGTTTTTAGTTGGCTCTTCGTTCTCAATCAATGAAGGTTAATTCCAGTATTTTTAATGAAATTTCGTGTTTTCCGTAGAAAAGAAAAAAAACATACTTTTTTAGGTCATTAATTATTTCGAGTTGTTGAATCGTAATTTTGCTTTAAAAATAAATATTTCTTTTATTTTTGAAGATTATTCGTCTTTCAATTATGTTGTTATATGGGCAAAAAAAAAAATTTCGTTCTTTAAATAGAACTACTTGGAGTTTCAGTCCTTTTTATTTTTTTAACTTTGGATTCAGTCCTCTAAATGAAAAAAAATTGAGACTTTTGGTCTTGTGACCTATTATAGCGGGTAAAATTCACCTGGCAGCTGATGTGGAATTTTATTTTAAAAATATATATTTTTTAAGAGAAAAATATTGAGTTGGATAAAAATAGATTTGACATGTATAATAATTTTATTTTTCCCTTTACCCTTTTTTTTTCCTATTTTCTTTTTTTCTTTCCTTCTTCTCCTTCCTTCTTTCGGCTTTAGCACAACAAGAATCTTCTTTCAATTCAAAGAATGTCGTATGCGCCCATCCCCTCGTCGCATCGCGAACCCATTTTTCATGAACCCATCACACAACAACCCATTTTCTCGAACCCAACTAGCGTCGCCGCCCCCAGCCACCGCAAACCCAGATCCGCCGAACCTTCTTCGATCTCCTTCTTCTTTCTTTCCGTGTTTCTCTCTCCTCTCCTTCGTTTCTTTCCTTAATCTTTCTTCTTCTCCGGTCGCTGTTGGGTCTCCTCCACCCAGTGGCGGATCCAGGAATTAGTAGTAGAGTGGGCTAAGAAGTAAAAATTTCACTAGGAAAATTATCTATATATACAAGGGGCGGAGCCAAGAGGGTGCCTCCCTGACCCACAGTGCACCCCGAATTTTTTCGTTCCGTTTTTTCTGTTGGAAAAAAATAAATAAAAATTATATATATATATATATATATATATATTTTAAGGGGGAAAATGGTTAAGTTAGGGGAAAAAAAATTGGGCTTGGGGTAACCGAGTGGCGACTACGCCACTGTATATATAGAACAAAGATTATGTATATATAACAAATTATTACAAGACTACACTATTTCTCAATTTATATGAGAAAAATACAATGGTATTTTTATATTAGCAATCAAACTGACATATTATATTCTTAATATTATTTATTTCTTACAATGGTATTTCAACATCATTCATTCTCAATTTTTAAATTGAATTTAGATTTTGGGGTGGAACTTAAGTTTTGCATTAAAATTTGGGGTGGGCTAATTTTGAATATTATTAAAATTATAATACCTACAAATATAATTTTTAAGATTTTGCACTGGGCTCAAGCCCAGTGCTACATGCACATAGATTCGCCTATGCCTCCACCGCCACCAATAGGCCATCGACGCCGTTGTCGGCTTACCAGTCGTTTTTTCCAATCAATATATATATATATATATATATAATGTTTATAAAGGTATAATTTTGTGTATATAAAATATAAAATTTGAATAAGATAAAACAAAAGAAAAGTACAAATCAAGATATGAAAATAAAAATATGTTTTTATTTAATCACTTTGCGAATTAAATTAACAATTTATGCTCTTTAAAAAGATGGATATTTTATGTGTAGACTCAAAGTAGGTAATTCATTATAAAATATTTTTTATAATCTTTAAAATAATTTCAATATTTTGAAATTATGGAAGTATTTAATATTGTAAACTATTTTATGTATTTATAGCGGAATTAAACATTATTTCCAATATTTAACATGACTTTTATAATTATTGTATATTTAAAAGCAAGAAGTAATTTAAACTAGAATCCATTTATATTGAACATTATTGGAATTAAACATTATTTCCAATATTTAACATGACTTTTATAATTATTGTATATTTAAAAGCAAGAAGTAATTTAAACTAGAATCCATTTATATTGAATTTTAAATGTTCTTATCTAATTATAATATTTAAAGTTTTATTATTATATAATATTTTCGCAGTAAATTTTCTAATTTATTTATATTTTTATAATTTAAATGCATTATGTAAAAAAATTAAAATACTTAATGTGCCACATGTGTCCTAAATATATTGTGGATTTCCATTTTTCTTCTCTTAAGCTCCATGTATGTTGCCAACTAATCTTCAAAATTAAACTTTTAAGAAATTAAATTCCACATCACCTAGTTAGTAAATTTCACCCGTTATAGCAGGTCAAAGGACCAAAAGTCTGATTTTTTTTTTTTTTTCATTTAGAGGATTGAATCCAAACTCAAAATAAAAAGGACTGAAACTCCAAATAGGTCTACTTAGAGACAAAAAAAACAATTTTGACTTATTATATGTATCATTAGTTTTAGATAGTTGACCCAATTTTTATGAAGAGGGGAATGTATATATATTAACCCTCGAAATGCTCCTAACTAACTTGACTCACTTTTCTCACACTAAATATGTGAGTATAAAATCTGCAAACAAAACACTGCAAATTTACAGAATATGAATATGTGTGTGTGTGTGTATTGGAGGCTTTTGTTGTTGGTGAGAGGTGGAGGATTCCAAAGGGATCGCATTGATCTGATTATCCAAACCAAGTTTTTTTTCTTTCTTTTGTTTTTCGGATCATGCGATCCTTTCGGAATTCTCCATCGTACAACACTAATTTAACCAGGACTTCAATTTCAGGTCAGTTTATCATCATCATTATTTATTATTATTTAGTATGGTGATGATGATATGATTTAAATCTGTCAATTTTGTAAATGAATATTGGTAGTAGTCGATGAAGGAGAAAAAAAATGGGGAAAATATTTCAGTATCTGCTTCTCGTTGCTGCTGATGAACTTTTTCTGGTATTTTGGTTTGGTTTTTTCTGTTTTGTTTTGTTTTTGTTTTTTTTTTTTTTTGAAGGAGGGAGGGGATATTTTTGGTGCAGTGGAAATGATATCTAGGAATACTAAACAAACAAAAAAAAAAGGTTATCAGGTTTCTAAATTACAGAAGTAGTTAATCTTGTTAAATGAAAATTTTGTGTGGATTAATTAGGGCATCTCCAATCCAACTTCAAATCCCAACTTATTAGTTTTTTTTTTTTCAAACAATAGAATTATATATAAAACCTCAACTTGAAACGTTACAACTTAGATCGAAGCCCACTGGCTTAGAACCAACTTGGCTAAACATGGAGCCAAGAGGAAAATTGGTTAAACCAATTCAAAACATCAATAAAGTCAAAAGCCAAATGAGCAAGCCTATTACAATAGGAAATTCTCACTTGGCCTAACGGAAAAAGAAATACATGAATCGAAAAGATAACATAATAAATAGATGTCTTCGGCTATTGGCGACACATCAAATTCAAACGGGAATTTGCTGTTGAGTTTGAGCGCAATATCCTTGTCATCTACTCATATGGTAACGTTCTTGATTCCACTTCTTTGAACCATGCACATCGCTTTACGGACACACACAAGAGAAGCCTCCACTGGATTCACAATATCCTCCTGTGAAGCGCCAAGCGTGAATAATACTTTGTTGATCCCCAACAATCCATCCACCCAAACAAAACTTGCCATTAAACCATGCTCGCAACACCGATCACATTAAAATGTGGTCCTACTTTGAGGCCTGGTTTTACGAACTAAGAGAGTTTGCATGCATGCTCAAGGCCCGTGGAGCAAAAGGTCTCTCACCTTTCCCACAAACCAATTGAAATTCTCTCCACTCCCTCAAAGCCTTCTCCACAACACCTATAGGATCCACACAAAGCCATCTATCTTCCATTTTAAGCTTTTTACACACCGACTGAACAAAAGCCATTTTTTTCTTAGTTTCACAAAGAAATACCAAATCTGGGAGGTGAAGTCTCAAAGACTCCTTAAGCTGGGAAATCGTAGAAGGTCCTCCCAAACCTCTACAATTCCACACATGAGCATTCATTGATCAATTTGGGCCCATTTTAGGCTGGCCACCTCCACCTTATCCAAAAGATCCCAATCCATAGACCCATCCTCTTCAATTTTTGATTTCTTTTTTACTCCAGTCATAAAAGTCATCTCTTCATCCAGAAGCTGAAGCGGCCTTTTCAGAGAGCCTCTCCCTTCATCCTTAGGTAAAATACCATCCATAGGTATCGCCTCTGTGTTGCTCATTTCCCCCTTGAGGGGGCCACGCCTGCCCAGCTTGGGCTGTCTCTTGGTGTGTTTCTTCTGACCACTTGATTCGTTTTGGATTTCACACAGGGGGACTCTGTTCTTTTCCAAACCGACCGAGATATCAACTAAAATTTGGTTTTCCGCATGACCTTCATTTTCTTTATTAGACCCATCCCTGGCAGGTTGCAATTTCCTCTGAGTATTCTCACCATCCACCTGCTTCTCATTGACAATATCCATTGGGAGTTTATTTCGCACATAGGGGTTCAAAGAGTCCTCCTTTTCCCAGCCAACTGTCTTCCTCTCAAGACTATTTTCCATGGGAATGGGTCCAAGCTGAGAATTGCTACCCTCTACTCTTTTTGTGTTCAAAGCGTCCTCATCCTCATTAGATTTAGACGCCCCTGATTGTTCCTTGCCCTTATCTCTCTGATCAGCACATCTCTGCTCTCTCATTCCGGATCGACTACCAAGAAAATCCGGAGCCCTAATCCATTCCCCAAATTGGCCCTCTTTGATCAGGTTCAATTGTATATCCTTTTTCCTAATCAAACAATTTCTTTCAAGGTGGCCAACCATTCCGCAATAGAAACAAAATCCATGAAGATTCTCATACCGAAAGTCCACCCAACAAGTTTCTTGTCCCAACTTAACAAACGTTCCCCTAAGGAGGGGCTTATCCAGACAGACTTCAACAAGAATCTTAATGTGCCTTCCTCTAGAGCTACCTGTTTCTGGGATTAAAATATCCCGAGCCGAACCAAACTTCTGTCCAATTTTTCTGCCTGTCTCCATGCCAATCCAATGGAATGGGACATTCCAAATTTGAATCCAAAGCTCAACTGTGTTAATCAGTTCCACTTTTTTCAGAATATCTTCAGACCAGTTACGGAGGAGGAGATATTGATTTTCGAAAGACCAGGTCCGCCCCGTAAGCACTTTTTCCTTGTCTTCTTGAGATCCAAAGATAAACTGAAAAATATTCGATCCTATTTCCCTTACTGAAAAAGGTTTCTTTGTGTGCCAAATGCTACTAACAGTATTTTTAAGCCCAGAAAAATTGATTTTTTTCTCCCCCAAAGATTTTTCCAACTAAACTTCTTTCACATTCTTCCTTCCTTTTTGCAATGTCAACTTCTTCCAAAGAATCTCATTTTGTTCCTCCGAGGTAAGGTTAAAATCTTTCGACTTCTCAATAAGGTCTTTATCCATAGCGAAAAGAGATCTCAATCGTCAACACCAACCTCGGTGAATCTCGATTTTGCCACCGGAGCCTGGGAAAAAGAAAGACCACACAAAGGAAACAAAAGAAGTAAAAAAGGTAAATACGAAAAACCTAGGCAAGAGGATGCGAGGGAGACAAATAAGCGATAAATGAGATGAAGAGTTAGGTGAAAAAAACACTAATGAAAAAGAGAAGATTTTAATGCGTAAAAAGATTTGTTTATGCTTAATATTTTTTTGTTAAAAAACGTTTTGTTCTTTTTGACTTTGAACAAAGTTTATCCAACAAAAAGATCATGGGAGGACCCATGAACCAGGCTCCTAAAATGGACACTTGTCTCATACAAGCTTAGAAACAGAGAGGAATGTTCATTCATGGCGAACAAGGTGGTGGCGGCTGGCTAAGGTAAACACAAAGAAAAGGGGAGAGGGAAAAGCAAAAGAAAACAAAGAACTAGGGTTCTCTCTAGAGAGAGAAAATTCCCACTCCACTCAAAGGAGACTAATCCCAACTTATTAGTTATTACACCAAATATGCAAAAATCTCTCTCCAACCCAACTCTAAACCTCACACCAAATTTGGTGTAGTGAATAATATTACACCAAATTTGGTGTAACACTATTCATTTACACCAAATTTGGTGTAATGCAAATATCCCACATTTGCCCTCCAATTCCCTTCTACCTAAAAATTAAATTCCAATTGTATCCTCATTTCATATATAATTAATTTATATAACATGATTTTAATATTTAATTAATATTTTCTATAAAATTTAATAAATAACAAATAATTATAATGTAAACTAAACGAAATACTAATATTTATTTTAATATTTATTTTAGTAATATAACTATTTAATTACATTAATAATAATAACATATAAGTAAATAAAATAATTGTATAAATAAATAAATTTTGTTACTATAAAATGAAGAAGAAAGAATTAAAATGTTCATTTGGCGTAAGATTTGGTGTAATGGGTAGGAGATAGTTTTGACAAAATTATACTAAAACACCAAATTTGGTGTAGTTTTTACACCACATTTGTGTAATGGGTTGGAGATGGTCTTAGAGTATTACTGGATAATCCGTCTTCAATTTTTTTTATATAATTAGTACTTTTTTTAAATAAAAAAAATTGTTCAACTTAACCAGCTAAAATCATTATAATTAATTTACATCTCGCGTTTAATCTCATATCTTTTTTGAGTTAATTATTAGTTAGTTTTTTCAGTAGTTAATAACTTCAACCACATGCGCATAAAAACTAATATTTTTTAATAAAATTTCTCTCACTAGTCGAGAGTTTCAGTTTTTCTCCTTTTAATCGGGAGTCTGGGTGTCTGAGTATTTTTCAATCAGTTTTTTTTTTTTGAGGAAATATTTTTCAATCAGTTGAGTTGTCTTATGATCAAAATTTTCGAAAATTTGAATATTGTGGTATTTGTGGACGATGGAACCGAAACTCGCAGAACTTTCTCTTCATGATGAAGAGATTGAAGGATTTGTTCTTGACGAAGGAGATAATAATGTACAAAATTTGGACTTCGAATTTTGTCTTCTGGGACGATTTTTAACAGAAAGAAACATAAACATCGATATTATGAAGAATCGTTTGGCGAGCGTATATGGCGTCCCACACGGTGGATAAATATCAGATAGATGGGGAATGAGAGATATCTCTTCCGATTTTCCCATATGGCTGATCTTACACGAGTATGGGAAGGAGGGCCATGGTTCTTCGATAATTATCTCTTAATTCTTCATAAAATTACCACAGGTGACGTTCCAGCGGCAGTGCCATTGTTTTATGTGCCTTTTTGGGTCCAGATATACGACCTTCCGATTGGTTATATGAATGAAAGTGTCGGAAAACAACTCGGAAATTTCGTCGGGCGATATTTGGAGTATGACAGTAATAACAATTCGGCGATATGGAGAGCGTATATGCGGGTTAGAGAGGAGATTGATGTTCATGTCCCTCTAAAACGATTCAAGAAGATTAGACGACAAGAATGAGACTGGACAATTGTAAGCTTTAAGTACGAACACCTTGGTGTTTTTTGTTACATTTGTGGATTGATGGGACATGGTGAACGATTTTGCGAAAAAAGATTATTAGGCGTGGATGGTGAATTACAAAAATATTGGGGGATTTGGTTAAAGGCACCAAATCGAAAATTTGGAAATCGAGAGGGTGAAAAATGGTTGCGAGATGAATCAGAAGAAGTGATTTCGGCGGATGAATGCTCGTCGGAAAAAACTCCGGTGGGAGATTTTGTGGTCAGGACAAATCCGATGGCAGATATAACGGTTACAAAAAAGCAAGGTAGTAGCAGAAATCACGAGGTCATTAAGAGTATCAGTGCAAGGACCGTTATAAATCGTAACGGGAGAATTATTAACTCTTGGGATAAGGAGAATCCATGCCAACAAGTTGAATTAGAGGGAGATGATTTGGGCGTGGACCTAAATAAAGACAGAAAAAGAAGGCGTGGGCTTGAAGGAAGCAAAACCCACATAATATGTCAAGAGGAAAATATGTCCTAAGATAAATGAGATGCGGGTAAATGAGGGGTTCTTATGGATATTACCAATTTTTTAGCGGCGGGTTCTGGGCTCCAGACCCGCCGAGCCCAATGATTGCTTTGAGCTGGAATTGTCGGGGATTAGGCCATCCCTAGGCAATTCCAGTGTTACGTGAGCTCGTTAGAGCTCATAGGCCGGATATAATATTTCTTTTCGAAACTTTGGCTCACAGGAATAGAGTGGAAGAAGAGAAAAGAAGTATTAATTTGAGGGTTGTTTTGTAGTCGATAAAGTTGGGAGAAGTGGAGGAATTTGTGTACAATGGAAAGCTGCAGATGAGGTTGTTATTAAGAAAAATTCTAATAATCATATTGATGTTGTAGTTAAGGATAAGTCTGTGGGTGATTGGAGAATAATGGGTTTTTTACGGGATTCCAGATAGAGCAAGCCGAAAAGCCTCTTGGAATTTATTGAGAAATCTTCATGGCCTTTCTAGTCTCCCGTGGTGTTGCATTGGGGATTTCAACGATATGCTCCATCCGGATGATAAGAAGGGTACAGTGGAGCATCCAAACTGGTTGTTTCAAGGTTTTATAGATGCGGTTTCTGACTGTAATTTACATTATCTGCAGTTATTTGGATATCCGTTTACGTGGAGTAGAAGCAAAGGTAAACCGAATGCGGTTGAGGAACGTATTGATCGAGCTCTAGTATCTACCAGTTGGTCTCAGTTATTTCCAGAATCTATCTTAAGGAATGGTATTGCCCCGATATCCGATCATTCGCCTATTATTCTTGAGACTTGTGTCAGAAAAATTCAGTCGAGTCGAAGAAAGTTCCGTTTTGAGAATAAATGGTTGGAGTTGGAAGGATTAAAAAGTACAGTTGAAGGTATTTGGGGTAGTACAATAGGAACAGATATAGCACATAGACTGGTGGTGTGTGCTAATAAACTGGAAGCCTGGGGTAAAAATCAGGCTAAAGTCTTTCGGGTTGATATCAATTTGTGCAATAAGACTTTAAACAGACTTCGAGAGGATGGAGGGACACACAATCAGGTCTTTTACGAGGAAATGTGTAGGAAATTGGGTTCACTACTTCAAGAGGAAATTTATTGGAAGCAAAGAGCTAAGATGCATTGGCTAGAATAGGGGGATAGAAATACTCGATTCTTCCATAAGTCAGCCTCGAGTAGACATAGAAATAATAGAATTGAAAAGCTTCTGGAAGAAAATGGCGTGTGGTATGATGATCAAAGTAATATTTGTAGGATGGTCTTCGAGTATTATTCGAAATTGTTTGAGGCAAAGGGAAGTATTTTGGAGCCGTTGATTAATGTGGTTCGGCCGTGCGTAACGAAAAATCAAAATAATGTGTTTACTTGTCAATTTACGTTAGCAGAATTTACTAAGGCCATAAAACAAATGCATCCGGATAAATCTCTGGGACCGGATGGCTTTAATCCGGTATTTTTCCAGAATTTTTGGCCTTTGTTGGGGAACGATGTATTTAGAGCATGTATCAGGTGGCTCGAAATTGGCAGATTTCTTGAGGGAATGAATGACACTAATATTGTTCTTATTCCGAAGAAGGAGAATCCAGAAACCTTGAAGGATTGGATTCCTATTTCACTAAGCAATGTGGTATATAAAATCCTGGCCAAGGTTTTAGCTAATCGATTGAAATGAATACTTCCACTCATTATTTCGAATAGTCAATCTGCGTTTGTGTCGGGGAGATCGATTATGGATAATGTGCTTATTGCTTTCGAGGTTATCCATGGGGTGAAGAAGAATAATAGAAGGAAGGAAGGGGATGTGGCACTTAAAATCGATATCAATAAGGCTTATGATAGTATTAATAGGATTTTCCGGAAGCAATTATGCGAAAAATGGGGTTCAGTAACGAATGGATCAAGTGGATTATGATGTGCGTTTCAACAGTGAGATATTCGATTGGTGTTAATAATGAAATGGTGGGGCCAATTCAGCCTCGTAGAGGATTGCGGTAAGGAGATCCGTTGTCTCCTTACTTATTCATTATTTGTGCTGAAGGATTGTCATAGCTTTTCAGAGAAGCTGAATTAAGGGGACTGATCCATGGAAATAAAATATGTAGAGGTGCTTTGACAATTTCGCATCTTCTATTCGTTGATGATAGCTTGCTGTTCTTTCGCGCAAAAAGTGATGAATGCAAGCAAGTTAAAGAGATCCTTGATTTATATAATAAAGCATCAGGGCAAAGTGTCAATTTTGGGAAGTTCAGGATTCTAATTAGTAATAATCTGTCACGGGATCGAAAAGATAATATATGCAGTGAATTGGGAGTTTGGCAGCAACTAAATACTGGGAAATACCTTGGGTTACCTTCGCTTATTGGTAGGAAGAAAAAAATTATCTTTCAGCATATTAAGGATAGAGTGTGGAAGTGTATCCAAAGATGGAAGAGTCGTGGCATATCTAGAGCGGGGAAGGAGATTATGTTGAAATCTATTGCACAAGCCATTCATTCATATTGTATGAGTACATTTATGCTACCTGCCACCTTGCTCGATGAAATAGAGAAAATGATGAACTCATTTTGGTGGGGTTCTAGTAAGGATAAGCTTAGAGGTATTAATTGGATGAGTTGGGATCGTTTATGCACAAGTAAGGATGATGGAGGGCTGGGGTTTAGGAGTTTGGCATGCTTTAATGTAGCACTTTTGGGAAAGTAAGGATGGAAATTCCTTAAAAATCCAAATGCATTAGTTTCAAGAATTTTCAAAGCTAAATATTTCCCTAGGGGGGGTTTTTTGAGTGCTAAACTAGGTAGTAATCCTAGTTTCACATGTAGAAGTATTTGGAATTCTCAAATTGTGCTTCAAAAAGGTGTGAGATGGAGGATTGGAAAATGTGACAAAATAAAGGTGTGGGGTGATCCATGGTTGAGAGATGCTGAAAAGTTTTGTGTTGAAACGCCTATGAATTTGCTGTCAATTGCTGGGAGAATGCATCATTGAGGCCGGTGGTTGAGAGTTGTATGCTAAATGCTGAGTCCATCTGAGATTTTGTGAGAAACATATTGTAGTTGTCTAATAAAGATCATGTTAATAGAATTTGTGTGATTATGTGGAGCACATGGAGACAAAGAAACAATGAATTGTGGGAGAAATCACACAATATAGCAGCAAAAACAGTGTATGTTGCTGTCAAATTCTTGATCGAATGGCTAGCAGCAAGGAAATGCAAGGATTATGCAGAGCAGGGATATCTGCAGCAGAAGAAGTTGGTTTCTTGGCAAAGACCGACTCAGTTTTTCCTCAAATGTAATGTGGATGCGGCATGCTGCAACACATCGAATAAAACTGGGATATGTTTGGTTATTCGAGATGATATGGGTGCATTTTTGGTAGCTCGTACCATATTCTTTCAGGGGAATTATCAAGTGAAGGAGGTGGAAGCTATAGGAGCGGGAGAGGCTCTATTATGGATTATCAATTTGGGGATGAAGCAAATATCCGTTAAAACAGACTCAAAAATTGTGGTAGATGGTATTTATTCGGCTGATGAAGGTGATTCAGAATTTGATACTATTCTAAATGAATGTCGTAAATTGCTTGCTGGGGAATCCGAAATCTCGGTGACGTTTGTCGGGCGTGAAGGGAATAGGGTTGCTCATGAACTAGCTAAAAGATCGTTTTCTTTTATTAGTCCGTCAGTGTGGACTTGCCCACCTCCATGTATTGTGAAACTTTTGTTGAATGATATTTCTGTTTAATAATTTTTTTCAATTTTGACGTCAAAAAAAATAACTTCAACCACATTTATAAGAAAGCCTCCAGCAAAAAAACTTAGATTATTACATGTGGCCATGTGCATACCACGAATTTCAACTCTATGTGAATAATATTATCACAAAATGATAAGCTTAAAATTGGTTTTAATTAGCTAAAATGGCTTATATTTTTGTGTATGTCTTTTTGAAGCTTGCCATTAAATAGAACATGACAAAATTGTGATGAACTTTATGGAAAGAAAATGTATTGGGTCTGGGTCCTTTGGCGCCGGTTTTGGAAGCCTATGCCTATGACACAAGCGACACACTTGATAACATCGCATTTCGCTCTTCAAATCTCTTGCCTAAGCACGGCCCAAATGAGGCCGGATCGGTTGGATTGGGTCAGGAGAATGGCTGAACATGGGCCCAATGATTGTGGTTCTGATATTTGATAGAGATTTTGATTTTATTTATCAGTCATTCTGTTATTCTTAATAATTTAGAGTAATATGATTAAATAAACTTATGAACAATAATTTTTATATATATATAGACAAATAGATGTGACATGTGATTTCCAAAAATGTGAAATAATGTAACCATCAATTTACCAAGCATATAAAACCACAAAACAGATTAAAACCTACAATTTCGTAAGCATCTGAAAATCAAAGAGATTGATATGTAGCCTAATAGAATTCATTAACATTCAAGACACCACTAGTAGATAAAAATATCAGACATGCCAAGCAGGCATACCCAATACCCAAAAAAAAACTAAACACCACAAAACCTTAAACGCAACAAAAAACTAAAAAAACACCCCAACACAAAACAATAACCAAATTTAAGCTTCTTCCTCCTGAAGTTCCTCTTCATCTTCATAATCATACCCTTCCTCATCAGCAGTTGCATCTTGATACTGCTGATACTCAGAAACCAAATCATTCATATTACTCTCCGCCTCGGTAAACTCCATCTCATCCATGCCCTCTCCGGTGTACCAATGCAAGAAAGCCTTTCTCCTAAACATAGCCGTAAACTGCTCGCTCACCCTCCGGAACATTTCCTGGATCGAAGTCGAGTTACCAATGAAGGTCGACGCCATTTTCAGACCGGTTGGAGGAATATCACAGACGGTGGATTTGACATTGTTGGGGATCCATTCGACAAAGTAGGACGAGTTCTTGTTTTGAACGTTGATCATCTGCTCGTCCACTTCCTTTGTGCTCATTTTCCCACGGAACATGGCCGAGGCTGTCAAATAACGGCCATGGCGAGGATCGGCGGCGCACATCATGTTCTTTGCGTCCCACATTTGCTGTGTGAGTTCAGGGACAGTGAGGGCTCTGTACTGCTGGGACCCACGAGAAGTGAGTGGAGCGAATCCGACCATGAAGAAGTGGAGTCGGGGGAAGGGGA
Organism: Rehmannia glutinosa; assembly: GCA_016081115.2. NCBI lineage: Eukaryota > Viridiplantae > Streptophyta > Magnoliopsida > Lamiales > Orobanchaceae > Rehmannia > Rehmannia glutinosa. Next base: position 175,177 of record JABTTQ020003426.1, on the reverse strand, counting down.
TAAGGTTGACGGCGAGCTTGCGGAGATCTGAATTGAGCTGACCGGGGAAACGCAGGCAGCAAGTCACACCACTCATGGTTGCAGAGATCAGATGGTTGAGATCTCCGACTGGGCAACAAAAATCATCGAGTTCAATAAAAAAGGTATTTATAATTTTACAAGACAACTATTTTTTTATAATTAAACTAAACCTCAAGGGTAGTTTTCATAATTATCCAAATAATATATTTAATCAAATTGAATATTCTACAGGACACATGACCTCAAGATCCTAAGAATCTGAACACATGGCAGCTAAAAATTTCCAGCAACAAAACAGCTAGCAGAATTAACAAGAATGTTAGAGCTACACTATACGGGCATGTGACAGATCATGTAGCATACTGTTTAAGTTAAAAAGTTATATATTGACAGAAGGAATACACTGGAAATTAGCATGTTAATCTGCTTAATCTGCCAGCTCAGTAGAGAATTACTAAAACACAATACCAACATTCAGAAGGAAATCAAGCTAAGGAACACTTCACTTGCCATAATAAATTAAATTAGCCACCCACATTGTTGAAAGATGTCACAAAGATGAAATTGCACAATTTGCAAACCAATAATTAAGAGGCCTTGTTAGAAACGATAAAACATAGTAACTTACAGCTTGGGGTGGTGAGTTTTAGGGTTCGGAAGCAAATGTCATAGAGAGCTTCATTATCCAACACCATACACTCATCGGCGTTCTCAACGAGCTGGTGAACAGACAGAGTAGCATTATAGGGCTCAACAACGGTGTCCGACACCTTAGGAGAGGGGAAGACAGAGAAAGTAAGCATCATACGGTCTGGGTACTCTTCCCTGATCTTAGAGATTAGAAGAGTTCCCATTCCGGATCCAGTTCCACCTCCCAATGAATGGCAGACTTGAAATCCTGCAAAGTAATAACAAAGACAATAAATGATTTAGTCTAGAAAAAATAGCATAAGGATAAGATAAGCATGTAAAATTAGCACCATTTCATTCAATCAGAGAATCAATTTACAAAAGTTCTTTTAACTATAACATTTGTGCGTAATTAAACTCACAGTGTAGCATACCTGTGTGTAACTTTCAACTTTATCAATATCAAGTTCTTCTGTTTTTTTCCTCTTTCCCTTTGTTTTAGATGTGAAACAATGTATGTTATATCCAAAATCATAAGGTTTTTAATAAGTCTCACAGATCAACAGACGACCATTATAATATGATAAATATATATATATACACCATTTGAATGCAGCAATCTCATGGGACGATTTCTTAACTGCAATTTTATACCCTACCTCCAACTACCAAATGAGTAAGGAAGTTAGCAAAATCCTTTTGAAATTTTCTCAGATGCAATAACACAATTAGTAACAAAAACACAGAACCAAAACTAACTCCCAAAAAATCATAACTCCTTGAAAATCTCTAAAACGACTGAAACTAGCTCGAACACTCAAATAACTCACACAAACACAATCATTAATTCAAAGGAAAATAGTCACATGATATATGCCTTCAAAGTGAAGGCTGCAAGGAAAGTCGCACTAAAATTCACGAGATCTATTAAAAATCCAAGGTTAAACAATAGCTAAACATTCATCTTACTCCTTCAGCACATTCAGTATAACTTAAAATCAAAATGCATTCCAAATCAGAGAAATCGAAGTAAAACGCAATCAAATCTCGGAGATCTACTAAAAACACACTAAAAAAATAAGTAATAAGTTATTCGAATCAGAGTCATTCCACTGAAAATTCGAAAAACTTCAAGCAACGCCATAGATCCAAACAAAACAAAACCAATTCCAAGCACGAATTAAGTATACCAACTTACCTTGCAAACAATCACAATTCTCCGCTTCTTTCCTCACGACATCTAGAACTGAATCTATCAACTCCGCCCCCTCGGTATAATGTCCCTTCGCCCAATTGTTTCCAGCCCCAGACTGGCCGAAAACAAAGTTATCTGGCCGAAAAATCTGCCCGTACGGCCCAGATCTGACGCTATCCATCGTACCGGGCTCCAAATCCATGAGCACGGCGCGAGGAACGAACCTCCCGCAGCTCGCTTCATTGTAGTAGACGTTCACGCGCTCCAATTGCAGATCATTGTCGCCGCTGTAACGTCCGGTCGAATCAATGCCGTGCTCCGCGCACACAACCTCCCAGAATTTGGCCCCAATTTGGTTGCCGCATTGGCCACCTTGAATGTGCAAGATCTCACGCATTTTGGAGTTGTACCTTCGGATATGGAGATTGAATATGTGTGTATAGATAGAGAGAGAAATGCAGAGAGACAAGTTAGGGTTGGTGGTGGAGCTTGAAGATTATAGGGTTTAAATAAGTTGCAGGGGTAAATAAGTTGGGAATTTGAATTTTGAAATTTTCTGAAAAAGGGGTGAAGGTGACGAGGGATGGTGATTTACGCGACCTTAGTGTGGGTGTATTATACGCGCTGGGTCACGTGGTGGAGTTTCATGGGCACGTGGGATGTTTGGCCAAAGTTAATCAGATTAGTTAGTGGAGTGGCATGTGAGTGTCTACTGAATTGTAAATAAGCTGGAAATTGTAAAAAAGAAGAAGAAATAAAGAAAAAAGATGGGGATTTTTTCAGTTTTAATAGGTTAAATTGTATCTATTCTTATTTCTTTGTATGTTATTATGATTATTTGACTTTTCATTTGTTAAAATATTAGAATTTCATAATTTAGATAAGTCCTTTTTTTATTTTTTGATGATTTCACTTTTACCTAAGATTTTTAAAATTTGTCAAAAAAAAAAATATGTGGTAAGCATAGGTTACTCAATATGGAGGGCCACAGTTCCGATTCCTCCAAAATAAGAAAGCAGAACATGAATCGTTATCTCGCAATTTTGGTTCCGATTTAATTAGGGCCATTTATTTTTCTTTTGTTGATTTTTTGAATTTACTAATTTTAATTAGTTACAAAAAAAGGGAAAACAAAAAGGGGAAAAATAGACTTTGACTTAGTATTCATAATCATATTAAGTTTTGGACTTAATATTAAGTTGTTTATATATTCTCTTAGGGTTTAGAGTAACAAACTATCGAAGTCACATAGTACATTTGCAATATTTGGTCTAAAACATGTCATATGCAATTGGGAATATAAAACATCATAATAAATATCTAACATTTCTTGTAGCATATTTTTACCAGAAAAAATAATAAAAATTGACGGTTTTAACCTTGGAACAATCGGTTTTATAACCGTCAGTTCGAACCGGTGGTTAAAAATATTTGTTCCACGATTTTTGACACGCCAAGAACCTGAATCGGGTTTTAGTTCGATTTTGGAACCGGGTTCCAGTCAATGGTTCTCGGAACTGTTGGTCATGGTTCCGGTTTCAGTTTAGAATCCAGTTTTGGTTTCATTTGGCCACCCTTAACTCAATATAAATAGCTCTAAGTTTGTTTTAGCCCGGCACGTTAAAAGTTTTAATAGGATTTGGATATACTTTTTGGTTCAATAGGTTTGGAACTTGATTCGATTAATAAAAAATAAAAATAAAAATCACTTAATTCGTATTAGACTCTATTGAAACTCGCCAATTTCAATTGGACTAACAAACATATCAAGTTTAAACACAGCTTTTGAAATTTGATAAAAATTAAAACAATTTTGAATATTAGTACTTTAGTTATATGTAGGGTTGGTCACGATTTCGAAACAGTCGGTTCCAGTTCTAAAAATATCGGTTCCTATTCCTCATTTTGGAGGAACCAGAACTGTTGCCTCACAGTTTCGGTTCCAAAATCGGAACCGACGGTTTCGATTCTGGTTTGGAACCAGGTTCCTCCATAGTTCCGGTTCCAAGTTTGTTTATCTTTTGATATTTTTTTTAAATGGTTTATCAATTTTAGGTACAAACAAAAGGGAAAATGAAGAAAAAGATTTGGACTTAATATTCAGTTAAGATTTATACTTAATATTAATAGATAATATTAAAATGTCTATATATTCTATTAGGGTATAGAGGAATCAAAGTTCACGTAGTTCGCTTGCAATATTTGGTTTAAAAAGTGTCTCATGTAGTTACGAATATAAAATATCATAATAAACATTTAACATTTCTTCGTAACATATTTTTATCCCAAAAAAATAAGAATCATTGGTATTAAACTTGAAACCAACAGTTTTAACCGCTAGTTCCCAAACAGTTCGAACTGGCGGTTGAAACCGCTGGCCATACGATTCGGTTTTAAGACCAAGAACCGAACCGCAAACTTACGATCCTGGTTCCGGTTTTGACCGGGTTTTGGCTACCCCTAGTTATATGTACTGGGATTCGATTGAATTTGATTATACCCTAATCAGGTGAGCAATGATAAATAAAAACTAATTAATTATTGTTAGACATCAGACATCTTTATGTCATCATAATCCAAACATTATCTACATATATGTCTAATAATTATAAGGTGGTAAATAAATAGCCAAAATGTCAATTTACTTTCAACTTATAAGGTATACAAACTTAGACCATCTCCAACCCAACTCTAAAACTCACACCAAAACACCAAATATCTAAAAAACACCCTCCAACCCAACTCTAAACATCACACCAAATTTGGTGTAATGAATAGTGTTACACCAAATTTGGTGTAACACTATTCCTTTACACCAAATTTGGTGTAATACAAATATTCCCTCTTTGCTCTCCAATTTCTTCTATTTCAAACTTTTAATTCCTATTGTATCCTATATTTGATATATAATTCATTTATAACATGGTTTTAGTTATTTAAATTTTGTATATAATTATTATTTTGGATGAACAATAGTTAACATTTACCAATAAATTATTATAACCTAAACTTAAAATTTTGATAAACTAAAATAATTAATAAACAAAATTATAATTTAATTAAAAAAGCATCAAAATCTATCATAAAATACAAAACACTAACATTATAATTAAACTTGAATTAATAAATAAAATTATATTTTTTTTGTCTTTAAATATTTGTTTTAGGTTTGTCGTTTTTTATTGTCTAGTGTGCAATTTAGTATTTTTATTTATTGTGATATTAGTTGTAATATTAATTTTGCTATATAATTAATTAATGTAATATTAGTTAAATATAAGTTTTTATTTAGTTACATTAATAATAATAAAATATAAGCAAAAGAAATAATTGCATAAACAAATAAATTTGCTATTCCAAAATGAAAAGAAATATTAAAATACTCATTTGATGTAAGATTTAGTGTAGTGGGTTGGAGATGGGTTTTGCAAAATTACACCAAAACACCAAATTTGGTGTGATTTTCACACCAAATTTGGTGTTATGGGTTGGAGATGCCCTTAGTATATTTTTCACGCACACCTCAAAATGGTCTCTACTCTCTATACTTGCTTCACACTCTAAGCTGACAAAAGGCAAAAGAGCTGGGTGGGGTGACCCCATTTAAAACCAGAAGAATTTTTGTTGAGTTTTTTTGCCACAAATTGAAGCAATGGAGTCATTGAGTAAGGAGAGATGCCATGATCATGATACCTTGGACATAAAGCAAGGAACAAGAAATACACGAATTTCATTTTCCCCAACACAATGTTTGATGATGTTGTTTTGTGAAATTATATTTCTTTTGAACATAATATATTTATAAATTATTAATTCAGTTAGATAATTAATTTATATCTTACTATGTATTTCTCCGAAAATATACCACGTCACCTTTTATTTATTTTTTCGGCAACAAAATATTAGGGTATTTAATTGATTATGGCATTCGCCAAAATTTTATTGCAAGTGTGTGGTGAGTTTGATTACTATTAGGATTTTAGGTGTAGGCGTCATTATAGTGGTGACAATGAGTACGTAGCGACACGATAAAGACGGCGTGAACACGACACGATTACAGAGACAAAAAACACGATAAAGCACGACACGATAACACGAAATTAAAAATTAATTTAAATTTACAATTATTGTTATATTAAAGATCAAATAAAATAGATAACACGAAAACACGATACTGTGACACAAACACGACACGATAACACGATTTGCCACCCTTAGGCGCCAATGCCAATAGCGCCTACTGTTAAGATCATTTTTTTTTTGCTGACACTAGCATCTGCTACAAAAATCTGCATTTCTTCTGAACCCGCTTTTCTCCCTTAATGAGCTTTGTGCCAACGAATCAAACCGAGCAGAATATAAATATACCACACGAACACGACCCGTTTATGATACTGGTAACCCCACACGACACGAAAAACCTATATAATTTAAAGTCAACATGAAAAAAATAAAAAAATAGAAAAAAGACTAAAATTACAAATAAAAAATGCATTAAGTTATTAACAAATTATTAAAAAATGTATTTAATAATTTTTCCATCATCAAATAACCAACTAAAATATCACAAAATATTAAAATAAATATATCACTATAAAATTAATGTTGGAATTTGGTTCTTGATAAATTGGGTGTTGACCCGATTTTGACCAAATAATTAAGTGGTTTCCATTTGTGATAAATGAAATTAAATTATTTGTAAAAGTTCTACTAAGAGAATAGATGAGAATAGCATTTGGAATTTCTCAAAACCGATTCCGGGTGAATGAGAAATTAATGCTAGAAGTTAGCCACTTAATATAAATAAATGGTATGGAAAATGGAAAATGTGGGGGAGGAGAGATGCTCCATCCCACATAGGAAAAAGGAGGCAAAGTTGCACATTTTATTTATCCCAAGTTGGACATATGAGTTTGGGCCCTTGGGGGCACCCAAGTTTTTAAAGGGGTGAGAACCTACATGCTTGTGGGTTTGGTTCAAAGCACACCTGCGCGCGCCGCCGCCCGCCCGCCGGCCGACTCGACTCGGTCCGGGTCGTGGGCCTGGGCTTGGGCTTGGGCTTCAAGGCCCTTATTCTTTTTGGACCAAAAACCTTTAAAATTAAATGTTTAATTAATTTTTGTAATTAATTAAATAGTTTTAATTAATTTTGTAATTAATTAACAAAGTTCAACCTGAGAGGAGGATCGGCCCCGCACATGGGCAGGAGCATGGCCCGTGCGGTCGGGTCGTGCTACCTGCCGAAGTTTCGAGCCAGTTCACGGGCTAGAGCATGACCGTCGTCCGGTCGTCGTCTTTGGTCTGCCGAACTTTTCCGCGCCAAACAGACACGCCCCGTGCCTGGTCGTCTTCCTCTGCAGCAGTGTGTGTCATTCGGTCTGCAAAGGTGCCTGTTCGAGCCTATAGACGCAATTTTTCGTACGGGCACTTCATTGTCTATATTATTGAATCCCCTGCAAATGATTTTGGAAACGAAATTATCAGATTAAAATCGGTCATTTGCATTACAAAGCATATTGATTCTCCCATTCCTTCAATAGCTTGAAAGCCAAAACACTTCGTTTGTTCACTGTGTTTCGAGTTTGCAAGTGTTGTAAACTCGAGACGTAAATAGTCGTTGTATCTTAGGGACGTGCGCGGAACAATTAGCACTTGTATACGGGGCGTTTTCGTCTTGCGGAGACTGATTATAAATCAGGCCTCGACTAATCCTAAACACTTAGCCATTTTCTTCCAAACAGAAACCTTCCAGATATATTCTAACATACAATCGCAAGACGAAAATTTTGTTTTACATTGAAGACGATGGCATCGATTCAATCTCTTTCACACCAATGGTCACCGCTCCCGCTCACGGCGAAAAAGTCGCCCAAGTTCTCCAAAGGCTTCTTCAAACGTTGGCAACAGAAGATGATGTTCTACCTCACCACCTTGGGGTTGGCTCGTTTTTACGAAAGACGACCCCCTCGGCGTTGGAGATGACGGTTGACAACAACCGAGAATCGTTGTGGATGCTTGGCATAACAAAGCAATTTTCTATGCCGCAACTACGCCTTGAACGGGCTGAAGCGACACTCTATACAACGCCTATAAAGACGTTCAAGACGTCCCAAGGAATCGGGGAGTCCTCGGAGAAGAACTACAAGACGAAAGATGCGGACAAAGAAATTTGTTGTCGGCAAATTCCTAGAGTACAAAATGGTTGACACCAAGACGGTGATCAAGTTCAGGAGATTCAAATCATCCTTCACGACTTAGTGTCTGAAGGGATAATTTTGAATGAATCCTTTCAAGTGGCTACAATTATCGAAAAGTTGCCGCCATTGTGGAAGGATTTCAAAAACTACCTCAAGCACAAGCGCAAAGAGATGGAACTTGAGGATCTGAGTATTCGGCTTCGCATCGAAGAAGACAACCGGAAATCAGATGTGAAATCCAGTAAGTCTGGAATGGAGGCTAAGACTAATCTTGTAGAATCGAGCACTAGCAAGAAATGCAAGCACTCCGGGAAGAAAAAAAAAAGGCCAAAAAGTTCAAGGGTAATTGCTACAACTGTGGCAAATCGAACCACATGGCGAAAGATTGTCGACACCCGAAGAAGGGCAATCAAGGTGGCAACCAACAAGCCAATGTGACGGAGGACAAGTCAGTTCCAATAGACTTGTCGGAGCTCGATCTATCCGCTGTTGTGTTTGAAGCCAATATGGTGGATAACCCAAGGGAGTGGTGGATAGATACCGGGGCTACTCGTCACATTTATGCCGACAAGGAGATGTTCTCCTCCTACACTCCGATTAATGGAAGGAAGTTGTTCATGGGGAACTCTTCGACTTCCAACATAGTTGGGCTTGGAAAAGTGGTGCTCAAGATGACTTCTGGGAAGGAGCTTACGCTTGTGGATGTGCTGCATGTCTCGGACATCCGTAAGAATTTGGTTTCCGGTCCTTTGCTTAGCAAGGCCGGGTTTAGACTAGTGTTTGAGTCCGACAAGTTTGTAATGACCAAGAATGATCAGTTTTTATGTATAGGTTACCTTGATAAGGGCCTGTTCAAAATGTCTGTAATGTCTATTTTCCGCCAATAGGTGAAGAATAAAAACGTTACTTATGTTTACTTGTTGGATTGTTCTAATTTATGGTATGATAGATTAGGACACGTAAACTTCAACACAATTAAAAGGTTAGTGAATATGGAATTAATACCTACGTTTAAAACCGATTCACAAGACAAATGTGAAATTTGTGTTGAAGCAAAATTAAAGTAAATCTGTTTCATTCGGTAACGAGAAGTACCAAACCACTCGAGTTAATTCATACAGATGTGTGTGATTTAAAACTTGTGCAAACTCGAGGTGGGAAAAAGTACTTCATAACATTTATAGACGATTGCACATGATATTGTTATGTATATCTTTTGAAAAACAAAGATGAAGCTTTAGTAGCTTTTAAAACTTATAAGAATGAAGTTGAAAATCAGCTTAATTTGAAAATTAAGATGATTCGAAGTGATAGAGGCGGAGAATATGTTGCTCCGTTTGAAGAATTTTGCTCGGAAGCGGGTATAATTCATCAAACGACTGCACCTTACTCACCTCAATCAAATGGTATCGCAGAACGCAAAAATCGTACTCTTAAGGAGATGATGAATGCGATGTTGTTAAGTTCTGGCTTACCCCAAAACTTGTGGGGGAAAACCATACTTTCTGCAAACTACATTCTTAATAAGATCCCACACAAAGGTAAAAACGAAACTCCATATGAGTTATGGAAGGGACGTAAACCGTCATATAAATATCTCAAAGTGTGGGGGTGTTTGGCTAAAGTTGAAGTACCTAAGCCGAAACAAGTTAGAATCGGTCCAAAGACAATCAGTTGTGCTTTCATTGGATATGCTAACAATAGTAGTGCATATCGCTTTTTAGTGCACAAGTCGGCTATTCCGGATATAAATGAAGGTATGATCATTAAATCAAGAAATGTTGTATTCTTCGAGAATATCTTTCTGAACAAAGAACGGAAAGAAGAAATTTTGAGTAAATGGACTTATGAAACTGCAAGGTTACCTCAAAGTGATGATGAAGAGGAACCAAGACGCAGTAAAAGGACAAAAGTAGCTAAGTCTTTTGGTCCTGATTTTCTAACTTATATGTTAGAAAACGAACCCCGAACTATTCAAGAAGCATTATCTAGTCCAGAAGCTCCTCTCTGGGAAGAAGCTATCAATAATGAGATAGATTCCATCATGCAAAATCACACTTGGGAGTTGGTTGATCTCCCACCGGGTTGCAAAGCTTTGGGATGCAAGTGGATCCTTAAAAGGAAGTATAAAGCAGATGGATCTAAGTGACAAGTATAAAGCCCGATTGGTAGCTAAAGGGTTTAGACAAAAGGAGAGATATGACTTCTTTGATACATATTCTCCTGTCACGAGGATTACGTCCATTCGTGTTCTCATTAATATTGCAGCTTTGCATAACCTTGAGATACATCAAATGGACGTTAAGACTGCCTTCTTGAATGGGGAACTTGAAGAGGAGATTTATATGGAACAACCCGAGGGGTACGTTGAACCCGGTCAAGAGCGAAAGGTGTGTAAACTTGTTAAATCACTTTATGGACTAAAACAAGCACCTAAGCAATGGCATGAAAAGTTTGACTCGACTATGAAGTCAAACGGTTTCAAGATCAACGAATGTGACAAGTGTGTCTACATTAAAGGTACTACAAATGATTACGTCATAGTATGCCTTTATGTGGATGATATGTTGATCATGGGTAGTAGTCATGATTTAATCGTGAATACTAAGAACATGTTGAAGAAGAACTTTGACATGAAGGATATGGGATTATCTCGATGTTATATTAGGAACTAAAATCTCTAGGACTTGTATGGAATTGTCTTGTCACAATTCCATTATGTCGAAAGCATACTTAGAAGGTTTAATGTTTTTGATAATCCTCCTAGGCTAAGACACATGTAGATCTAAGTCTACACTTGGCCAAGAATAGAGGCGAACCGCTTTCTAAACCGGAATATGCAAGGTGATTGGTAGTCGATGTACTTAACAAATTGTACACCTCCGGACATTGCATATTCAAAGAGTAAACCGAGTAGGTTCACAAGAACCCGAGTACGGATCACCGGAAAGCCGTGACAAGGGTACTTAGATATTTAAAGTATACCATGAACTATGGAATACTTTATACGAGATATCCAAAGAGATATTAGAAGGATACTTGTGATGCCAATGATTTCGAGACACAAAGACTCCAAATCCACAAGTGGATTTGTTTTCACAATAGGTGGATGAGCGGTGTCGTGGAAGTCTTCTAAGCAGACGTGCATAGCTCGATCCACTATGGAATCCGAGTTCATTGCTTTAGATAAAGCTGGAGAAGAAGCAGAACAACTTAGAAACTTCCTAGAGGATATTCCGTGTTGGAATAAGCATGTGCCTTTCTTTGTTATGATACATCGTGTGATAGTCAATCAAAGAATCGGAAGGGCACAAAGCGATGTATAATGGTAAGTCTAGACATATACGTCGAAGACACAATACCATTAGACATTTGATTTCGAATGGGGTTATTTCGGTTGACTACGTAAAATCAAAGGAAAACCTTGCGGATCCGCTTACGAAAGGCATAAATCGAGATCAACTGTATAAACTATTAAGGGGAATGGGTTTGAAATCCACAACTTAAAGAATGTTCATAGCGGTAACCCAATCTTGAGAATTGGAGATCCCAAGACCTTGGTTTAATGGGAAAACTAAGTTATGAATGTTCAACTGAACACTTGGAAAATGTGTTAGCTCATTCTCGATACATCCAAGTGAATGTAAACCTGCTGAATGTGGTGAGGTTAAGTTTAAGACTTTTAATGATTCATATACCGAAAGGTGGAGTATTGCGGATACTCTTCAATAGGAGATCACCTATATAAGTGAGAAGTAATGGTTGCTTCAAAAGAAACACTTATGAACCTAAGATATTGTCCAGGGCCGAAATGGGCACAACATGAGAATAACAAGTGTTAGAGTTGTTATTGTGTAAGTACTGTTGTCTTGGTTTACACAAACGGCTGAGTAGTTCAAAACATCGCGTCACTAAGCAGCTAGTAAATTCGATAGTATTTTACTAAGGAAAGTTCAAAGCCACAAGCTACCTATCCTAATGCAATAACGATTCGCCGAGACTTTCAAGCGAATCTGCATACACGCATGCATTAATTTCATTCATGTGGGGGATTGTTGGAATTTGGTTCTTGATAAATTGGGTGTTGACCCGATTTTGACCAAATAATTAAGTGATTTCCATTTGTGATAAATGGAATTAAATTATTTGTAAAAATTCTACTAAGAGAATAGATGAGAATAGAATTTGGAATTTCTCAAAACCGATTCCGGGTGAATGAGAAATTAATGCTAGAAGTTAGCCACTTAATACAAATAAATGGTATGAAAAATGGAAAATGTGGGGGAGGAGAGATGCTCCATCCCACATAGGAAAAAGGAGGTAAAGTTGCACACTTTATTTATCCTAAGTTGGACATATGGGTTTGGGCCCTTGGGGGCACCCAAGTTTTTAAAGGGGTGAAGACCTAAATATTTGTGGGTTTGGTTCAAAGCACACACGCGTGCGCCGCCGCCCGCCCGCCGACTCGACTCGGGTCGGGTCGTGGGTCGTGGGCTTGGGCGTCAAGGCCCTTATTCTTTTTGGACCAAAAATCTTTAAAATTAAATGTTTAATTAATTTTTGTAATTAATTAAATAGTTTTAATTAATTTTGTGATTAATTAACAAAGTTCAACCTGGGAGGAGGATCGGCCCCGCGCACGGGCAGGAGCACGGCCCGTGCGGTAGGGTCGTGCTACCTGCCGAAGTTTCGATCCAAAGGTGACGGCTGAGTACGGCGGCCGTGCGTCCGGTCATCTTTGGTGTGCCGAACTTTTTCACCAAAAAGACGGCAAGCGCCGCGGCGTCGGTCGCCCTGGTCGTGCTTCCTCGCGCGCATGTGCGTCTTCGAGTCTGCAAAGGTGCCTGTTCGAGCCTACAGACACGATTTTCTGTACGGGCACTTCATTGCCTATATTATTGAAGCCCCTACAAATGATTTTGGACACGGAATTATCAGATTAAAATCGGTCATTTGCATTACAAAGCATATTGATTATCCCATTACTTCAATAGCTTGAAAGTCAAAACACTTCGTTTGTTCGCTGTGTTTCGAGTTTGCAAGTGTTGTAAACTCGAGACGTAAATAGTCGTTGTATCTTAGGGGCGTCTTGGGACCGAATGCTTAAGACTTGTATACGGGGTGTTTTCGTCTTGCGGAGACTGATTCTAAATCAAGCATCGACTAATCCTAAACACTTAGCCATTTTCTTCCAAACAGAAACCTTCCAGATATATTCTAACATACAATTAAATGGGTTAAATAGGTCAATCATATTGATACGCGGGTCGACCTTACTTATTTATTTTCCGTGTTAACCGTGTCCGACCTGATTTTGACTCGAACCTGTTAAGGGTTGTACATGTACCTGTTAAATTCGTGTTAGGTTCGTATTAGGCTATCGTGTCGTGTCACAAATTGACGCCCATAACTGGAATAGTCTAACAAAATATATAAGACCACCTCAATATATAATACTCTAAAATTCTCTACAATGTTTTTTAGAATTCTCCAAAAGAATTTTTCTCCAAATAAACTGATCGCACGATAAAATGATATGAAAATATACACATTGAGAAAATATAGATTCTTCGGAGAAGAAAAATTGTAGAGAATTTTTTAGTATTATATATTGAGTTGGTCTTATATATTTTGTTAGACTACTCCAGTAAATGAAATATATCTATTAGATTAAATAAATCATATCAATTGGTTAAAAATTGCCTTAGTATAATTAAAAATAGGTTAGAATTTTAAATATAAATATTCAAATTAATTCTTATATATTTCAAATAAGAATAAGAATCAGTTTTTGTATTTGAATATACAAAAATCGTATAAAAATATTCTATAAACAAGGCCAATACGAATAAAATATATTTATATACTGCTCGATTTGATTCATTTATACCCTAGTTGGTTGTGGTTGGTTGGGGATGACGGTTGTACAAAGTTCATTAAGGGAGAAAAGCGGGTTGAGAAGAAATGCGATTTTTGCAAAGATGCGATAGTTTGACTAGCGCATGAAGTGTCACCCACCCCCCCCAAAAAAAAAAATGATCTTAACAAAGAGGCGCTAATGTCATTAGCGCCTACTTTCCTAACACCCATCAAATTCACCCCACATTTGCAATAAAATTTGGCAAATGCCATAATCAGTTAAATACCCCTAAAACATCCAAGCACACTTTTGTTATCCGTAAATTCTCCAACTTCACTAAGAAAAATGAATTCTTCCAAAATATGTTTTCAGAATTTTGAAAATAATGTCCAATAAATGGTCCAGTTTTCAGACCTGATACAAATATATATATATATATATATATATATATATATATATAATTAATGGCCAATAATAAATTTTTTTTTTAGTTTTTACTCTTTTTTTATGATCGATTTACACGTCTTTTTGTTTGATAATTGCTTTAGATATTGCCGTCTATTTTTAAAAATGTAATATATTTGTATGATTGTGTGTCCCTCCCTTGATCTACCCTAAACAAAATAGAAATAAGTATTGCCCGTCATTTTCAATGAAATTCAATTTGATAGGGGGTGTTATCCTTTCTTTCCAACTGTATCCTCAAAATCCTTTACATGGATCAAACGATGTAAAGGATCAAACGTGATTAGGACATGCATATTATCAAGTGTTCTAACTGATTTAGATTTCATATTCCATATATAATTTCTATCTAACTTCATATTCCACTTGTTTAGATCAGTGGCATGTGTTAACATGATGAACATGGGTGATTTATTGTTTAGATGTATATATTGTTAGATAACAGAGTTAAGAGAAATGATTTGTATTATTTCAATTGTATTGAATCAGACTCAAGAGAAATTTATTTATACAAGCTGAGAAACCAATCAGTTAGAGCTAACCTAACAAACTCTGTTAACACTAACTAACAGAATAATAACTACTGTTAAGTCTAACTAACTTCTAAACAGACTTAGTTAATCTTGTTATGCTGATGTATCTATAGTATATTCAATAATTCCCCCTGAAACCGAACTTGGTTGGGCTAAGTTAAGTTTGCAACACAACTGCTTGAACCTGGCGACAGACAGAGGCTCAGTGAAAGAATCGGCAATTTGATCTTCTGATGGTACAAATTGAACATCTAATTCCTTCTGTTGAACTTTCTCTCGAACATAGTGAATATCTATTTTGATATGCTTTGCTTTGGCATGAAAAACCGGATTAGAAGTAAGGGATATTGCGCTCATATTATCGCACCATAGAACAGAGGGTTGAGGTATTTGGATTCCTAACTCAGAAAAGAGAGAACGAATCCAAACTAAATCCACAGTTGTTGTGGCAAGACTTATGTATTCAGATTCAACAGAACTTCAAGTTGCCACGGATTGTTTCTTAGAACTCCAAACAACAAGATTAGGACCAAGGAATATACAAAAACCACTTGTAGAACGTCGATCATCCGGACAACTAGCCCAATCAGCATCAATGTATCCTTCCATGAACAAATTGACAACATGTTTGAATAAAATTCCAATAGTTATTATGTACCTTTCAAATAACAAAGAACTCTCTTACAAGCTTGCCAATGATGTTGAGTGGGAGAATGTATAAACTGGCTGAGTTTGTTAATTGAGAATGAGATATCTGGCCGAGTGAGAGTAAGATATTGCAGGGCACAAACTGTACTCCTATAAAGAGTTGGTGCATCACAAAGAGTAGGGGCACAATTCGTAGTCAAGCATAGATGTCTTCTTAATAAGATCATGTATGTACTTTGTTTGATTTAGAAGGAACCCCCTCCCCCATTAGACAAATTGTGAGCTTCAATTCCAAAAGAATAATTCACTTCTTCTAGAATATGTAGGGAAAACTTGTTGTCAAGATCACCAATAAACTGAGTTATTAGAGTAGAATCATCACCAGTTATCAAAATATCATCAACATAGACAAATACCAATAAGAGACCCTTTGCACTTTTCATAAAGAGCAATGAGTGATATGAAGCAGAAGACTTAAAACCCCGACTAATCAAGAAAATTTTCAACTTTGCATACCACGCTTGGGGGGCTTGCTTGAGACCGTATAAAGCTTTGATAAGCTTGCACACATGAGTAGGCTTAGAACTGTCAATATAGCCAACTTGTTGAGTCATATAGACATTGTGAGTTAGGTCACCATTTAGAAAAGCATTGGAAACATCAACCTGATAGTGACTGCCTTCACAACTGGAGAGAATGTTTCAAAATAATCAATTCCAGGAGTTTGTTGAAATCCCTTGGCAACTATCTTCGCATTGTACTTCTTTATGGAGCCATCAGGATTATATTTTATTCTGAACACCCATTTATGCTCAATCAAATTCAAAGTATCATCAAAAGGAACAAGCTCCAAGGGTTATTTTTATATAAAGTCTGCATCTCAATATCCACAGCATTTTTCCACTTAGGGTCAGACAAAGTAAGTTGTGCAGTAGATGGCTCTTGTTGAACAACAAGAGTGAAAACTTTAGGCTTATGAATGCCACTTTTAGATCTAGTGGTCATGGGATGGGCATTTGAGAGGGAGGAATATGGTACATGAGGCATAACAGATGTATGCTCAGGATAAGGAAGAGGACTATCTGGAACCGAAGATGGATTGATTGAGGGTGTATTAGAGTGTGCAACAGGGGATTTGGAAGCTGTAGGTGGGAAATTTGGAGCAGGAGCAGGACAAGTTGGAGGAGTTGGAAGTATTGGAAGAGATGAAGAAACATAGGAGGAGGAAACCAGAGGATTTGTTAGCACATAGCAGTGGAAAAGGAAATCCAGCCTCATTGAAGCTAACTGTCCTAGTTATGTATAATCGACATGTAGGACTTAGGCATTTATAACCTTTGTGATCTAGAGAGTAACCAATGCACTTAGTAGACTTGAATTGTAGTTTGTGAGAATAGTAAGGCCTGAGGTATGGAAAACAGGTACACCTAAAAGTTTTAAGAAATGTATAATCTGGAGGACTACCAAAAAGAAGCTGAAAAGGTGAAAGATTGGAAAGAATGGGAGAAGGGATTCTGTTAATGGTGTATGCAGCCTTGTGAAATGTATCCCACTAATACAGAGAAGGAATAGAAGCTTGAGCAAGAAAAGCCAAGCCCATTTCAACTATGTGCTCGTGCTTTCTTTCAACTTTTCCATTTTGAGGATGAGTGTGAGGGCAATGATGCCTAAAATGAATGCCAAATCTTTGAAGATGAGAAACTAATGACTTGTATTCAACCCCCTCCCCAATCTGATTGAATAGCTTGAATTTTAAAGGGAAATTATCTTTCAATCATGGCTTGAAACTTAAGAAAAAATGAAGAACTTCTGATTTGGTTTATAAAGGAAAAATCCAGGTGTATCTAGTGAAGTCATCTACAAAATGGACATAATATTTGTAACCTTGACTGGATACAATTATAGCAGGGCCCCAAACATCAGTGTGAAGCAATTGAAAGGGTGTAAAAGTTTTTGTGGGAACAAAAGGAAAGACATGTTGTGTTGTTTTCCTAATTTGCATGCATCACTAAAAAAGTGCTTATTATTATCAGCATAAATGTTAATTGTTTGAGAATAGTTGTAAGTACAGCATTACAGGGATGTCCAAGTTTATTACGCCACAAAAACAACATCAGAATTTGCTATATTACAAGTTAGAGCAGCTGGAAAAACTGGTTTACATGAAACAATTGAAGAGGAATTACACTGAAGAGCAGAGTGATTCTTTTCATGAGAAACAGAAGTGTTGATATATGATGACAGGTGAGAAAGATCCAATTGACAAAGACTTTATTACAAAGCACCTTTAAGCAGCACCTTGCGGGAAGTCTTGTCCTTAACAAGACAAAGGGAATCATGGAACTCAATGAATACAGAGTTATCTTTAGTGAATTTAGAAATAATGACAAGATTCTTTGTATTTTAGGAACACACAAGATATTATGTAAAAGAGGAGATTTCGAGGATATAGGAATTAAAGTAGAACCAACATGAGAGATAGAGAGGTTTGAGCCATTACCAACAACAAGTTTGTCCTTGTCTTTGTAGTCAGCTCGGATATCAATATTTTGATGATGTGAAGTGACATGGTGAGTAGCACTACTATCCATAAACCAATTTGAGCCACCAGAAAAATTGACTGCCAACATCACAATTAAGGTCTGGAATAGAAGCAACAACTTGATGTGCTTGAGGAATAACAGGAATGTTATCATATCCAGCAAAATTTATATCAAAACGCTTATAGCATTTTGTAGCTAAATGATTTGGCTTGCCACAAAGTTGACAAGTGAATCTGGAGCCACGATCAAATCTACCTCTATCACGAAAACCACCACCTCTGTCACCTTAAAACTGAGAAATAACTTGTCTGTCACGAGAGTATTGAGGCTTTTTGGTTGTCAGATTCACATTTGGATTTATATTCATATCATCACTTGAAGCAAATTGTCGAACAATCCGTATTTCATGTGCTGAAGGATGCAATGAGTTTCAAAAGATTTAAAGGATCTGCACGAGTAGTAAGATTAACTACAACGGACTCATACTCAACACCAAGTCCACCCAAGATATATATAATCAATTCATCATCAGTTAGTGTTTGTCCAACAGCTAAAATTCCATCAGCAAAACCACGCATTTTTAACATATATTCATCAATACTTAAAGCACATTTCTTAGTAGATTGAAGCTGAAAACTGAGATTCATGACACGAGCTCTCAATTGCAATTGAAACATAGTTTCCAAAACGGACCATAGCTCAACTGAAGTAGTGCACCTACTAACATGTCCGAGCATACTTTCAGATATAGAGCATAGCAACCAGCTAAACAGAAATTGGTCTTTTCACAACCAGACCAGATAATCTGGATTTGTAGATGAAGATCCAAAAGAATCGGAGGTGTATTGAGGAGGAGAAGATACCTCACCAAGAAGAATTGAATCAAAACCATGAGCACGTATCAAGTTCGCCAAAACAAGAAATTCGTTCGATCAAGACGAATTGTAATAGTATTGAGCACCGGCGGAGAAAAATTTCCAGTCGAGGATAAAACTGCCATTGAAGAACCTCACTGAAGAACGATCTAAAAAAAATTAAGGAGAATAGTTGGCTCTGGATACCATGTTAGATAAAGAGATAAGAGAAATGAAATGTATTATTTCCATTGTATTTAAATCAGACTCAAGAGAGATTTATCTATACAAGCTGAGAAACCAATCAGTTAGAGTTAACCTAACAAACTGTGTTAACACTAACTAACAGAATAATAACTATTGTTAAGTCTAACTACTTCTAAACAGACTTAGGGCTTGTTTGGGAGCACTTATGGAAAAGTCTATTTTGAAAATGGACTTCTCTAGAATGGACTTTTCAAAAAGCCTCCAATTCTCACTTCTCTATAATGGACTTTTTGGAGAAGTGATTTATCCAAAAGTCCATTCTAAATTAACCACCAAACATGAAATTATTATTGAAATGGACTTTTAGATCCAAAAGTTCATTTCAAAAGTGCTCCCAAACAAGCACTTAGTTAATCTTGTGATGCTGGCGTGTCTATAGTATATTCAATATATACACATATCATTCAACTAAATAAGTGGAATATGAAGTGGAACAGAAAATGAAATATGAAATCTGTAATGACCGGGGGCTATCCCAAACGGGTTCCTTCTTTAAATTTTTTTCATTTAGGCTTTCCATCCGCGTCGCACTCATGGACTTCTCACCTCTGGAAGTGAGTTCATTCTTCCCCCCACACTCGAACCCAAGACCTCCAAATTAAAGTAACGAGTTCTAAAAGTGTGAGTGATAAATATTGATCATGTTCTAACTCAATCAAAATTTAACCATTTCAGGGATTTAGAACGACAATCATTGATCAATTCTACTGAAGATACAAAGATATTTAAGATGATAACATTTGTTTCCAATCACGAGTTACAAAGATTGTTGTAGTGATAATTATGGTAATCATATGTTCACACTTTTAGTCTCGGTATTTATAGCCACGACCTAGTGATGACTGCTAATGTTGTCACTAACATGTTAAAATTGGGACGAGAATATTGTTTGTAGCTTAGTTGGTTTGAGCATTTGTAAACTAGACTATTAATTTGGGATCAAATTTCACCTATTCCATTTCTATCAGGACTTTGTAATTTTACTAAAAAAATGTTATAATTGGGACGAAATTCATCATACATATAGTGACTAACTTTACCGTCCAAAAATGATTATTCTTGTATTGTATTTTAACTTGTGCAATCTATAACGGCATCATGGGACTTAAACTTAGTTAGCATCAAAAAATCTTAATTAAGATTGACAATTTAGTGTAACATGTGCTGTTATTTCCAATTACTACTCTCTTATCAGTTTACTTGTCACCACTACACTTAGCTCCGATTAGTCCCCACCTAGGCGCTAGATTCTCCTTGTCCGTCTACATTTTTCTTCTGATTATGTATCGCCTAAGCGGGGCATGGAGCCTAACCTCGGCCAAGCTCCGGTTAGGCGTTAGGCCTCAACTTGTCGTCTAATTAGCGACTAATAATTTTTAGAACACTGTTTGCCAAGTATTTATAATTTGGGATATTAAAGGGAATTATGGTGGCCCCATTATCCTTGATATTTTTGTAGAAAGATTGAAAAAAAATACTTACGTAAATGGTTTCACTAAAGATTTTTTTAAATTAAAATATATCATATATTTATATCATTAAATCTTGAGTCATATAACTCTAAAATATAATTATATGATTTTTTCCAATCAAATAAAGACGTAACTAAATTTCATCTATGAAGCATTGATACAGATAGGGGCATGGATATGATACTTGATACGGACCAGATTTGCCATATTGAATAGGATCAATATAATTTGGGAGGTGTGTGACAAAAATGAGTAATTAACCTAAGTCCATGTGTTAGCTAGAGTTTTAGCTTGGCTTGGTAAACAAGCAACTCTAATTGCCAACCTACAAATAACTCATAAGAAGGGTGCCTCAAATATTAAAACTTTAAGGATACGGGTACGGTATATATGTAATAAAATTATATATTTTTATATTATTGAAAATACAGACGTACTAAGTACAATTAAAAGAATAATGTTACGAGCATAAAAAACTAAAATTTCACAAACATTCAAATCTGAAAATGTGATAACTCGTGTGGATACACAAAAAAATTACTGAAAAAATGAACATTAGAATAAATTTTATTTATTTCCATGTGCAGATGTATTCATGAAGTATCCATGAAGTATCGGACAAAGTATCATATCAGACACGTATCCAATACGGGTATGACAACCTTAGAGAAGTGTTCATGCTTCCTAGAGTTTCATACACATGCATGTTCTAATATTATGAATGAAAATATGGAGGAAGATAATTAAAATAAAAATAAAAATAAAAAGTTGGTTATTTTTAGGGGAAATTATGAACCGAAGAGAGAGTATAGACAATTCTTAACCCTTTGTTTATCTCTTCTTCCCCCGCATTTCTCTCTGGTTTTTAAAACAGCCAACCTCCTCATTCCCCTCAAAATTTCAAGGATCCATGCGATTCCTCCTCTCTCCTTCAATCTTCACTTCACCTGTTCAGCTGTTCTCAATCATTTTTTTGCAGGTTTTCTTTATCCTGATTTGAAGGCAAAATGGTAATCCCCCACCATCTGTTTGACGAAATGCTTGATACGATTGTTGAGTGTTTTTTTTTTTTGGAAGAAAATGTGAATAGATATCGTTGTTTTTGCCGTGTTTTCTTCATCTTTGTGTTTTTTTGTTATTGATAACTGAAATTTGCATGAACATGTGTATGTTTATGGTTCATGATCTTAGAATGGAATAGACTTATGGAATTTTATTCTGATCTCAAAAGATGACAATGATTTGGAGAAGAAATATTGAGATAAAGTTTCATGCCAGATTCATTATCTTCGGGGATCATATTTCTGTTTCGGTTGTAGCTTGTATGAGTTGTTTCAGAGTAATTTTGTAGCTTTTTTTCCAAGAATAGACGAAGGAATTGTCCGAGCGCTTGAAAGAAGGAATTGAGAAAACGATATTACTCGGAATTAGGCTTTTCTTCCACAAAGACAAAGATAATTAGGCATATGTTATGAGAGCGTTCTGCATTGTGCTTTGAAGATTGTATCATCAAAAAACATTGTAAACAGGGTTAATTACAAAAGATATTGTTAAGATTCAGTCTAATTACATAAAAAATCAACTATTTTTAAAAATAACAAATACCACATTGATATTTGTTTCGATTTTACAAATAGCACGGGGGGATATTTGTTAAATACAAATGTGAAGGGGGTGTTAGTAATAAATTATGGGGGATGTTTATAATTTTGAAATAGGTAGTTTATATAATTTACCCTTATAAATATGATTCTGAATTGAGTTATGTTACAAGGAGATGAAATATGGATCCAGCCATTGGCCTGTGCTCATGGAAATCAACCTTTTACTTGAACAAATTATTTGGTAATGTTTCTCTCCATGTTTTACGACATTTTGGTATAGGCGAACGCTGCGTCTGGAATGGCAGTGGAGGATGAATGTAAGCTGAAGTTCTTGGAATTAAAAGCCAAAAGAAACTACCGTTTCATCATCTTCAAGATCGAAGGTCAACAGGTGGTGGTGGAGAAACTCGGCAGCCCTGAGGAGAGTTACGAGGATTTCACAAACTCTCTCCCTTCTGATGAGTGCCGCTATGCTGTCTTTGATTTCGACTTCACCACCAACGAAAACTGCCAGAAGAGCAAGATCTTCTTTATCGCATGGTAATATATCTATCTAATTCTCTTTTATAGATAGCATCAGAAAATCTTGTTTTGGTCTTATATGATTGCACATGCTGATATGAGAATTGAAATGGCACCAAAAAAAAAAAAAAAGCTTAGAGATTTATGTTTGTGGCATGGTGACTATACTAGTTTATGTTTTTTAGTTAAGTTGCAAGGGTAAATGTTTGTTGTAAATAATGTTTTTGAATCTGTAATATCATACATCCTAGGAAACATAAGTGGCAGAAATAGCATAATGATTATTGTGTTTGATGCATGGTAGTATTTTCAATTGCCGATTTTTGCTTCAAATTCTGCATAATTTAATAAGAATCTAATAGTGGGTGTAGGGTGCTTTAGATTTCTGCGGCTTCTATTTTGATTTTTACACAAATAAAACACTTTTACAACTCATACACCTAACATTCCCTTCTAACTTGTTCAACTTTTAGCTTGTATTTGCAAACACTATCAAATTCGGATTCTCATCTACTTTTCGCTTGTGCTATGACTACTTAACTTTCTTGGTTTTTAGGTCACCCGATACATCAAAAGTGAGAATGAAGATGGTCTATGCCAGCTCAAAGGATAGATTTAAGAGGGAATTGGATGGGATCCAAGTTGAACTGCAAGCAACAGATCCCAGTGAAATGAGCTTTGACATCATAAAAGCACGCGCACTCTGAATACAACGACAGTCATCTTTGTTACATTGCTCGCTTGTATCTTGAGTTCATGTTCCAAAAGAAAAAAAAACTTGGGTTGTTTTCATGTTTTAGTAGCATTCCATTATGCTGTGTTGTTCAGTTTTAATGTAATATTATGTTGTAGTAATTCCCTGATCTTCAAACTCAACAGTGTATTCACCTGTCTGGGTCTGGCACAATTCCTAGTCTTGGTTTAAGACATTTGTACTTCTTTCTTTTATGGATTGACTTTGTATTGTTTCAAAGCCATGAATGTAAGTTCTTAAATGTTTTTTTAGAGATAATTACCAAAACTGCCCTGAGGTTTTGCCTAATTAAAAAAAAAAAACTCCAGTTATCTTTCATAATTACAAATAGTCAAATATAGCCTCAATGTGTTAGAAACACCCCTTAAAGTTTATGGGAGCATTTGCAATCACTAAAAAAAATGTGCTCACTTTTTGGTTGATAAAACTACTTTTTAGTGTTTGCAAATGTCAATTTATACTTCTGATTCGGCTTCATTTAATTAAAATTTAAAAGCAGAGATCAGAGATTTAAATTTCTGAATTTGTTTTTGGTTTGACTTTTACAAACAAATAAGCATTGCAACTTTTTCACCAAACATTCTCAATTATATTTGCAAACACTACCAACTTATGATTCTCAATTACTTTTACTTCTGTTACAATAAATCACTTCTTCTAAAAGGACAAACAACAACAACAACAAGCTAAGCCTTAATCCATTAGGGGGGTAGCTATACGAATCATATTGCGCCATCATTTATGGTCATAAGCCATATTTTCATTTATTTCTAGATATAACATGTCTTTTTTAATAGTTTCTTTCCAAATTTCTTCTAAAAGCACAAGTTTTTGCAAAAAGTCCTTATATAATTTACCTAACAAATACACACCCTCTTGAGGGTGCATTTTGTAATTTTAAAGGATAACTCGGTCTTTTTTGTAATTAAACTAAACATGAGGGATAGTTTTTGTAATTAACCCCCTTTTTATCTTCAAAACATGAAATCCAAAACCAAGAACAAGCAAATCTTCCTCATCTAAACCTTAGAATCAAATTTCAAAAGCAATTTGGACAATTACATAAAACTAATGAACATAACAGAAACTGAGAATATATTCCTTCATTTGTATAATCTATGTAAGAAACGAGAAGAAAAAGATCCAAAGTTCCTACATTTGCTTATTATGACTCTGCCAATATTCTTTTTCCCAAGTCTCTACTTGTTTTATGCCACTATCTTTTCCTTCAATAACAGAATGAAGAGATGCAGGATCATAAGGCGGAGGCATTGTGCACGGTTCAGAAACAGCCGGACCTTTAACCAACGAATCAGTCATGAATTGCTTCTCGAACCCTTGTGCAAGGCAAGCCATTGATTCTGAACAGAGTTCAACGGCTTTTTGAGGAACAGTCGGTTTGTATTTTAAGAGCTTGGCATATTCGCTCAGGAGATGAAACATGTAGTCGTAAACATAATCCATCTTCAACTCGTTCAGAATGAAACTGCTTGCGGCTTTGCCAATGGCCTGAGCCTGTTAGTCGAATCAAGAAACATAAATCGAACATTTTTCCTCCCAAGTTTAGTGATTTTAGGGTTAATTACAGAAAATACCCTTGATGTTGAGTCTAATTACAAAAAAGGATAATTACAAAAAGTCCCCTAAGGTTCGGGCTGATTACGAAAAAGCCCGGGTTTTTTTTGAAAATTGCAAAACACTCTCTGAGCCCTGAGGTCTGATTCTGTATTAAAATTTTCCCTTTAGGAGCAAAACTTTTTTCGATATTTATGAAAATATTATAGTTACCCCTTAAATTTAAGACCATCAAATTTGAGGTTTTTTTTTTGTAATTTTGAAAAATCTCTGCATTTTTTTGTAATTAGCCCAAACCTCAAGGGTGGTTTTGTAATTACCCCTTACAAAAACCAATTATCTTTTCAAAATTTGATATTTGTTTCTATTTACAAACCGCACCCTCAAGAGTGAGGTATTTGTTATGCAATTAGAAAACTCAAGGTGGTGTTTTTAATGTCTTAAAGGGGTATTTGTAATTTTGAAAGATAAATGGAGTTTTTTGAAACTAGGCGAAATATCAGGGGTACTTGTGTAGTTAGCCGTGATTTATTCTGTGAGAGTGTTTGTTTGGTGGGCTGGGGTGTGAGAAAAACAGGAGGGAAATTACCTCTTGTTGATGGCTATTTCCCCAGTCGACTGCATATTTAATGGATCTGCACTTGTCGTCGTCCTTAATCGGCCAATAATGTTTCAAAGGCATCAAACTTCTCGTGAAAAAATCGTAGTAGATAGGCTTTACGAGTAACGTAACAGAATCACAAGCCAGAATGTATTTCTCACTAACAGACCACGCAGATCCTTCAATGTATATTTTGTATCTGTAAAGATTGCACAAGAATGGATTGTTAAATGATAATCTAATAAAGACGACGCGCTAGAGTCATTTCCAAGATAAAAGTTTTCGTGTGAATATCCATTAGTCGAGGCTATATTACCTGTGAATGCATTGGCTTGCCAAGTCTGATTGCTTGTAGCCCTGTTTCTGTTCTTGTAACCAATCCTGCAATTTTATTTTATTTTTCAAATTCACTATAGCACTCGGCTTTTGATGCGATATAAATGAGAATATGGCTTTGGACCGTAAACGATGGCGTGATACGATGCATATAGCCGACCCCACATAATGGGATTAAGGCTTAGTTTGTTGTTGTTATTGTACAAGGCTTTTGATGCAATCATTGGCTAATTAAATGAAAACCAATGAAGTCAAAAAGATAGAAATTATTGAGATTATTTGTACGTTCTCGGACAAATATATTTTCATCGACCTCAAATTCATCTTCGAGACTTGCATTCTCCTCCCAAGAAAGTATTGAAGCACTAAAAAACCTACGAGTAGAGTTGCAGTTTTTACCTGAGCGTAGACTCGAGCATTCCAATCCTGTTTGTCCGAAACATTACACTTGAGTAAGTCCATCCGAGTGGCGGCAACCGTTGGATTGCCTTTCCAATAAGCATGTGGATCCCTATCAGTCCATTTACTCCGCGTATTCCCTTCTTTCAGGTCCTTCGACAACGCCTCCCACGGTTTTATATTAATCTCAGGCCTAAGTAATCATTTAGTCAATGTTTGCCTAATATGCTTTGCTCAATATGTTATATAGAGTTACTTATAAAAGTTACCTTAAGTTTTAGCTTAATTACAAAAGAAAGTCATATATCTTTCAAAATAACAGATATTCCATTGATATTTATTTGTAGTTTACAAATTGTACTCAAGGGAATATTTGTGAAACAAAAACAAAAACTTCAAGAGGAGTATTTGTAAAGCCTAAAGTGGGTATTTGTAATTTTGAAAGATAACTGAATCATTTGTACAGAGGTAGTTTTTATAATTTACACTTTTATATAAGAGATGGTCTTATGTGAGACGGTCTCAGTTTCGGACTTAAATTCATGAGACGAATTCTATAAAACACAAAATATATGGGTTTTTTTAATAGGTTTGGGTTTGAGTTGAAATTCTAGTTACATGTTGGATTCGTCTTGCCCATGACACCGTCTCATACAAGTTTTTGCCTTTATGTAATCAATACCATGATCTTACAAATTAGAACACGTACCAGCCCCAGAACGACCAGTCGGGAAACACGATATCGTACGTCGAATCATTGCCGCAGTATCGGAACAACGGTGGTGGGGCTCGGTGCTTCGGATGATCGAAAAAATCCTTTTTCATGACTGGCCAGTCGACGCAATCGAACATTAAATCCAAATCCGGTACTTTCCCGGGGTACCTCCTCAGCAACTGCAAGATCCCCCATAGCGTAAAAGTGTCTCGACTCTGAAATGATTTTCTATATGTTTGCACATATGCTTTCCCGTCGAGTATCACTAAACGAAAATTTGCCGTTCGGCTCGCACTCATCACCATTTCTCTAGTTATACCTGTCTCCCTCCACGGCCATAAATCGTCGTAAATCCAACGGAAGTAATCAGGACAAGAGGGTGGTGGTGTCGATGAAAGGTATTTATTTTCGACCGGAATTTTAGACGGGTAGTAATTGGCGGGGCACGTTCGAGATAGGTTACCGAGGGAACAGTTTAATGGGATGTTTATGGTCTTGGGAGGATTTTGGTGAGTTTGAGTAGCTTCAGAAGGGTTATTGTTAACTGTGTTAGTGGTTACTATTGATTTTTGTGGGGAAGTTCTATCCATCAACTGCAAGAAACATCAAACAAACATCAGTTGAGATTTCGGCTTTTTTCGAAGGGATAATTACAAAAACTACCCTGAGGTTTGGGTTAATTACAAATAAACCCAAAGATGTTTGAAAATCACAAAAAAAATCTATTGAGGTTTGATTCTGTGTTAAGGGCGAATTAAAAAACAAAAAATAAGCAATCTAATCTAAAGTAAAGATCAGTCCAATTGAAACCTTCTTTCTTCGATCAGAATACGAATGAGTATGGGGATAATTGTAATATTTTTACAAATATGAGGGTGTTGTTTGAAATATTTTTGCTTACGAATGGGATAAAGTGTAATACAGAATTACACCTCTAGAGGTTTTTTTGTAATTTTCAAAAAACATCTGGGTTTTTGTGTAATTAACACAAACCTCATGGGTAGTTTATGTAATTATGCCTTTTTCGGATAACATTTTTTGCTACTGGGTGCAGAAATCTACTACATTGTGTAATTTCAAAAGTGAAAATAATATCATGTGCATGTATAAAAGTGACCGAGGCATTCTGCATTTTTCCATTGAATACATTTTTTGTCTTTTCATCTCTACAATTTCAATTATTTGAAAGATAACCCAAAAAACTTAAAAAATAATGATGCAATATTTGCTTTGTAAAGATAATGGACAATATTATTCAGTTTCCCATTATTTTTTTTGATCCTTTTCAATTGTTTCATGAAAGACAACATATTTAGCTTTACTTTCTCTGTTTTTCGTTCTTAGTAGACCTCTTTTTTAATTTTCAAATCAAAAACATACCTCACTAATTACAAAGGATCAATTATGTTTACTAAGAATAATCTTTGTCTTTTTCGTTCTTAGTAGACCTCTTTTTTCTAACAATTTTCCTCATGAAAAAGAGGGAAAATAAAATAAAGGGATAATTACAAAAACCTCCCTCAGGTTCATGCTAATTACAAAAAAAACATAGATTTTTTGAAAATTACAAAAAAAAAAAAAAAAAAAACCTTTAGGTTTGACAGTTTCCCCTTCATATGTGAAAAATATTTCAAAAGCTCCAGTTATATTTATCAAAATGTTACAGTTGCCCCCTTAAATTTCCCCCTTAAATTTAAGACACAATCAAGATTTTCATGTAATTTTTGAGAACCTCTGGTTTTTTTTTGTAATCAGTCCAAACCTTAGGGGGCTTTTTGTAATTGTTCCTAAAATGAAATCACCCCACCCCACCCCACCCCACCCCACCCCCTAAATGGTTGCAACTTTATTAGTATCAAATGTATATTCGAAAAACACATAATTATATCACTAATATTAGAGATTCTCATGTCTTTTACGGTTTTACCTATACCCCTTCTTTCAATTAATCAAATCAATTCATTTAACTGTACTATTAAGGGAAGTATCTGTCAAAGACAAACCTTAATGCAAAATCACACTTATGTTACTCATGTTATTTTCTTTATTTATCAAATCTCCAATCAATAAGTTTTCTTTATTAGTACCTATATTACTTTATCTTGTCATGACATTAACTTAAAAAGTAATTTGTCCTTTACTTTGTATTAAATAAGTTTCTTTTTCTTAGTTAAAATTTATCACGTCTTTTTATAATTAAGGAACTTCCCCACTCCCTTTACCAAAAGTTTTTCTTAACTTTTTCTAAAACAACAAAACATGTACTTTGATTCCCCAATACTTTATATGAGTGTTAAATTGTTAATCCCTTAAATTTTAACCATTTTTAGCTGACTTTTTTAATACACATCCTGAGAGGGGAGGGATGAGAAGGATAATGACTAGAGAACGAGAAGGATAATGACTAATGAGAATCGAGCCTAGACCTATTTATGGGTTTGATAGTCTTAACCACTCGACCACTCTTCGATTCTCATTTCCATTTTTTAGCTGATTCTTTTTTGGAAAATTATATATAATTCAATTCCTCTTGCATTATGGTGTATAAATATTTGAACATATTTCAAGATTGCATATAGACTATAGTAGTAATTTATCTTGGTTCACTCAAAATTAACGTGCAAGCACATGTCCTAGTCCCTACTATACCTAACTTAAAGGACAAAAAGAATTCACACGTTACTTGTAAAAACGAAGTACTATAATAAGTTTTCCTAGTAAAAAAACAAGTGCAACGGCTTCACTTAAAACACGACATCAAAATAATGTACTAGTAATTAATGTAAGTAATTCAAAAAATAAAAATAAAAAAATAAATGAAATATGCCGAATATTTTTTTGGTGGTGCTATTCTACCCCAAAATTGATGAATACACTCATATTCTAAATACATCCATACCCACTTTTAAAATATAACATAGTTACTAAATATACACCCCTCCTAATTTCCCATTTAAAATACACCCCAAGGGGCGGGGCCGGCGGCGGAAGAAGTTCCGGCAATCTTCTTTATTCCGGCAACAAAAGAAGATGCAATACTTTCTAGATTACACACAGTTTTTATTTTAAAGATGGATGACACGATGGCCCTTGGTGATACGATGGTATACTCGGTGGTGCCTTGTGATACGATCGAGTTACTTTGGTCGTGTCATAACTCATAACGCACAATCGAGTTGTAACTACGACCGTGTCATCGTGCTATTTGAGCAAAGTTGTATTTACGATCGCGTCATCGTTCCACATAGCACGGTGGCACGACCAAAACTGTAATGTGATGGTGCCAAGTCTCGCATTTTTGTTATTCAACAATAAATTTTAAACCGTAAAAAATGAGTAAAAATAGAAAAATAATACACTTTAAGTTGTAAATTAATGAAATACTGATATGTCTCGCACACTTGTGTTAGTATTTCTTTATGCAAGTAAGTCTATCATACTTTTCAAAGTAATGACATTTTTTAAATTATACAAAGGTTGGTTTATTGAATAGCGCGCTACACTACTTTTTTAGTGCTCTACACTGTGAGGGAGTAGATCACTAGAGTATCCAAAAATTCAAACGAGTCAAATAAAATAAAGGACAAAATCATTCAAACCCTACTAATAATTAATCAAACAACATTAAAATCATCATTTTAATAATTAAAAAATAAAAATCAAAGCAGAGTAGTTGAGCACTGTCGGCGAGTATATAGCAGAAAAACTTACAGCGGCGGAGTCAAGGTAGCGCGTGCAAATGAACGCGCCGAGAGATAAGACGACGAAGAAGAGCGCCACCAGCGAAGATCTCGCCAGCGGCCGCCGGATCGCCTCCATCCCTTTAAAAGGGTCTCTGATTTTTCTTCACTCTGAAACAAATAATCCCACTTGATGAAGACAAGATTCTTTTTCTTGAAATTAATATTAACTGATCTTAGAGCTGGGGAAAAGTATAATATTAATTAATTAATGAGGTATATGAAGAGATATGGCTATTTCTTCTTTTTTCCACTTTGGAATTCAAGAAGTTGAACTTAAATCCCTCAAAACTATCTCTCTCTCAGTTAATTTTTCTTTTCCTTTAAAAACATAAAAACAAACAAAAAAAAAAAACTCAGTTTATTTGAGATTTGGTGAGCTAAAGGAAGTGGGTGTAATGAGTTTTGGACTTTTAGGACATGGTAGGGTATATTATACATAAACCCATCAAATTGATGAAGAAAAAAAAGCCAAAAAAAAAAAGTTAAAGAAAGATTTTTCAATTCTTTTTTCTCTTCACTTGGATTTTGCAAGTTCAGATAGCAAGAATTTGAAGGTGAAAACGAGAGAAATAAGGTGGTGAAATGAGATTTTTGAAGTTTGAAGAGGAAAAGGTGGAGAAATGGAGTTTGGAGTCTCGTGAAACAGAGTCTTAAAATGCGCCAAAAAAGTGTATTCCAGTTTCAGATACACCTGTCAGCGACTATTTTTCAATATAGAACCAGAATTATTATTATTATTATTATTATTTTATGTTTTTTCCCCCTTGAGGAGATGGGCCAAGAAATTATTATTGCTTCATGACCGGTTCTGGTTCTTCCAAAATAGGAAACGAAACTAGTAACGGAGCTTTACGGTTCCAATTCTAAACCGTAATCATTTTTTCTCTTTTGATAATTTTTTTGAATTTTAAAAAATGATCAGTCAATTTCTATTTCCAAAAGAAGGAAAAAGAAAAAATAGAAAATAAATTGGGCTTAATATTAATAATAATATTAAGTTATCTATGTATCCTCCTATGATACATAGGAATCAAAGTCCACATAACTTATAATATTTGATTTAAGACGTGACTCGTTCAGTTGTGAATTGAATATAAAAGATCATAATAAACATTTAACATTCCTTCTACCATATTTTTCTCCCTAAAAAAATCTTTAGTTTTAACCTTGAAATCAGTGGTTTTAACCGCAGATTCCACGATTTTTTAGACCAAGGAACTGTAATAGGAACCATCCTACATGGTATGGGTTCCGATTTTGAAACCGGGTTCCGGTCAAATTTGAATTTCGGTTTGGAACTCAGTTTCAATTTCATTTGGACACCCATATTTTTGCTACAATATAAATAGGGTTGGGTTTGGGGGAGATTGTTTATTAGTGATTGGAGAAAGTTTTTTTGGGGAAGATGGATTTGATGTGACGAATTGGAAAATATGTATATTAGTATAGAAATGCATTAAGAAGCGTAATTTATGTTTGGTTGGTGACCTAGTGAAGGAGTTGAGAAGAAAATACTTCGGGATGGTAAACAAACATAGTATTAAATTTGTAATTATGTAATAATGTAATGGTTAATTTGGACCGCATTAAATTAGAAAAGATTTTTTATAGTCTTTTTTATTTCATTTATTGATATAAATATATAATGTATCACATGAGAAAAACCACTTCTAATTGAAAATAATCACTACAAGAAAACAATCAAATTCCAACAAAAATAATTCATACGAAATAGAAAATTATTGGAATTTTTAAAATTCCGACGGAAATTCCAATGCCACATTATACCGTTGGAAAATTCCAATGAAAATTCAAACGATAAACAAAATCGTTGGTATAAAATATTAGAATTCCTATTGGAATTTAAAATTTCAACAGAAATTCCAACACGCACAACGAACCGTTGGAAAATTTCAACAGTGATTCCAACAGTAATAATAAACCATTGGAAATATTGTTGGAATTTTAAAAATTCCAACATAAATTCAATCGTTAAAGCATACCATTGGAAAATTCCAACGGTAAACCAATGGTTGGATTTAATCATTGGAATTTATGTTGGAGTTTTTAAAATTCCAACGGAAATTCTAATGGTACAACATGTTGGAAAATTCCATTGGAAATTCCAATACCATTGGAAAATTTCAATATGGGTTAAAAGATTCGATAATATTATCCATATCAATAGAATATATCTTCTGGAGTCAATAATATTGAAACTACATAGTTAAATGTGTTTGACTTGGGACAAATTGATGATGAGTGACATATTGGGAAGCTAAATATATTAGATAATAAGATAAAATGATTTAATATTCCAATGGATATATAACATTGGAATTTAGTCCATTGGAATTACCATTGGACTAAATTCCAATAGTATAACTCCGTTTGAATAACCGTTTGAGTTTTTTTCGAACGATTATATATATTCGAATGGTATAACTCTGATAGAATTAGTGTTGGAAAAATGCTGGAGTTTTTTCCAACGGTTGTATATTGTAATAGATAAATAACGGTGCAAATACAGTTGGAATATTTTTTTATTAGAATTTCAATTGGAATTTTGCTATTCCAATGATCATTTTACCAACGATGCATTTTATGTTGGAATCGATAATTCCAATAGTAATTAGCCAAATTCCATCAGATTTTTCCCGTTGGAATTTTCTTATTTTATTGCAGTGAATAAACATGCATTATAATCACTTTAATAAGTTGATTATTAAAATAAATTAGTGAAAAATAGTGTTTTCATAATTGAAATTGATGATCAAATTGGTGTGGTCGTTGATTACAGGTTCAAATGAATTGACCTATTTAACCACAGCCACACCGATCAAATAGAGATAATTTTATATATTTTTTATATTACAAATATAAAACGATAATGAATCTCAAAGGTGAAAAAAAAAATAACCAACTAACTAAAAGTATGTCAAATAAAGTCCAAAATTCAAATAATTGCATATATATGGTCAAATATTAAACGTAAGCTTCCTTATACAATCAATTAAAAACAATGCAGCGAATTAAAAAAACTCAAAATTAAAAACAAATCAGCGAATTAAAAAAACTCAAAAAATTATACTAGCGAAGTGATTAAGTGAATTAAAAAATCTCACATTTCATTTCAAATTAGTTGACATGAGTTTTCTGAAATTTTTTAATCAGAAATAAATAAAAGAAAAAGACTATGAATAAAAGTAGGGGTGTCAATTTCGGACCCGACACGCAAACCCGACACGAATCTAACACGAAATTAATGGGTATGGGTCCAGACTTCGTGGGTCCGGGTCGAAAATGGGTCGAACCCGAATAACCTGCCAATTAAATAGGTCGGGTTCGGGTCAACCTACTACGACCCATTTAACCCGTTTAACCCGTTTGTGAATTTAAAAGAAAATTAAGTAAATAATTAATTGTAGGAAAAAACAACAAACAAGACATATCCTTAAAACTTAAATGATAAAACCTCCTTAATTATGTGTTTGTTATTATTATGCATGTTTTTTTGAATATTTTCCTTAAAACATGATCAGTGTGTTATGTTATTTATGCAATTATATTATTTTTTTTTGTATGTTGTGAATTGTGATATTTTTTTATTGATTGAATAGTGTATGATAGTTATTGATTTAAAAAAAAAATATTCGGTTAAAACTATTAAATATATATGGAAATAATTTTATTAGATGGGTCACGCGGGTTGGGTCCGGGTTACCTGTTAAATAAGCGGGTCGGGTCCGGGTTCAATATTGTGACACGAATAATTAAACAGGTTGGTCCGAACGAGTACATTTCGACATGCGAACCTGAACCCACGAACCCGAACCCAACCCAAATTGACACCCCTAAATAAAAGTCGGCGTTGACAGAATTTGTTAAAATACCCACCTCAAAAGAAATTGTTAAAATACAAGCATGATAATCAAATTTACAGATTGAAATTTGTCAAATTAACCTTCTTAACTCTGTTTTTACCATTTGGGATCAACCTTGCACTCCAATGATTGAGACGTGTATTGTAAAAACGAATAACCCGAGTTCAATCACATATGAGTGTGTGTCCCTTCCAAAATTCCCCCAGGTTGTACTAAAAAAAACAACTCTTTTTACCATTTTTTAGGGACAGTACACTCACTGTATACCGACAGAGAAGACCAAAAGGCTGGAATTTTTTTTTTTTTTTTGAGGAAAAAAGGCTGGAAATTAATGAACCGCAAAAAGAGCGCATGAATTTTGTGACTAGGATATTTACAATTAATATTCTCTTTCTTATTTCAATATTATTATTGTCATTTTACATTAATTAAATGTATGAATATTAATATCATTATATAAGTTTATTAACATTATTGTAACTAGCGATCCACCCGTACGATGCACGGATTATATATTAGGTAAAGTAATTTTAATATTAGAGTTATTTTAATTAATCAAATTTAAAAAAATTATTGAACTGTAAAGCCATTTACTATGGATTAAATGATTGAATAATAAATCAACATTACAAAACAAATTGAAAGAACATAAATATAGAATAGAAAAAAATTATTTTAAGTTTTGGGAAACTTCTTTAAATACAATTGAACTTGTACGACCACTATAACTATCTTCACCACATATTGAATTTTAAGACTGCAACATACAACTAACTGTAACTAAAAACATGATTATTCAAAATAACCCTACGTTCAATAAAGAATGACCCTGATTCTTATCAATAGACATGGCATAAGATACCATCAACGAAATTGTCTTCATAGATTGTACTAATATAAAATAAATTATTTTTTAATAAGTGCAATAATTTCAAAAAATAATTAATGAGTATAGATAAATAAATAAATATTAGACAATAGAACACAATACATACAAAAAATCTTATTTATAAATAAAACATAACAATATATTATTTCTTTAGACTTTTAGGGATAACAACACATAAAATTAGTATGCTGATTTTTTTAAAAAAACAAATGTAAGGTTTGAAAGATGAATGTCAACTCAGTTTTTTTAAATTATTATTTATATAATTTGATAGAGGAATGAATAGATTGAAAACTAATATTGGATCGTATTCAATTCTTTATCGTAGCTTAAAAGAAAACATATGAATTTGTTTTTTACTAAGCAAAAAATATAACAAAAAAAAGTATCTAAAAAATACAGAACATAGTAATACAAATTTGAAAATATAATTACATTTAGTTACAAATGGATATTTATCTCAATGCCATTTCTTGTTATATGACACTAATGGAACTACACAACATCTTCGTCTTTCGTTAGATCAACAACCATAGATAAACTCAAGGCTGTAAATCAAGAAAATAGGAATAAATCATAGTTCCTTGCGATGTGTTGCCTGCAGAAAAAAAAAAATAAATTATTGTAAATATATATTTTTGTAAATGTAAATAAAAGGATGAAATTACTTTAATGAATAAAAAATTTCATACCATTTGTGACATTAAACAAAGGAAAATTGATGTTGGATATAATATTCTTTTACAAAATAATTTACCATTCTAGAAAGGCAAAAACTTGCGTGAGACAATCTCACGGATTTAGATCCGCGAGACTGAGCCCTTACACAAAGTTTTAAAGGTTTTTTTTTTTTCGTATTTTATTTTTCTTAGGATTTATATTTATTTTTTTAGGGTTTATTTTGTTTCTTGGGTTTATTTTTAATTGATTTGAGTTTTAAGGATTTTTAGTTTTTTTAGGGTTTATTTTTTATTTTTTGGATTTATTTTTATTTTTCGGGTTTATTCTTCATGGTTCTTGTTTTTAGGGTTTATTTTTGCTTTTTCATGGTTCATTATTATTTTTAAATTTATTTTCATGGTTCATGTTCTCAAGACGGAGCCGTTAGGAGGTCCGTCTCACGGATTTAGATCCGTGAGACCGTCTCATAAGAGACTTGCTCTTCTAGAAAAAATCAAACACCAAAGAAAATGTTACAAAAATCAAGGAAGATGAAATTCGACCCAATTAAGTAAAATTAATTATCCTTAAAAACCATAACCTTATATGGGCTTGACATGTGCTTAACCAAATGGTCGAAATCCATAACTTTTTAGCACAATAATCTATATAATATATAAACAATTACTTATAGGCTAACCATAATTGGCCCAAATAAGAAGGAATCAGAATTTTATTTGGAGTAATAATTCCTTTCTCAACCCTGAACCCTAAAATAAAATAATTCCTTTCTCACAAAACCATTCTTCACATTTTGGGTTTGAAACCTATTCGCCGCTTTGAAGTAATAATTGAGATAAGGTATTTTATTTTCGCATTTTTTCTTCATTTTGAATTTCCTAGGATTTTAGTTATACTCGCTTCGGGTCTGATGCAAGGAACCAAAAAAAAGGTTCAAATCTGTATTTTTTTCTGTACGATCGGATTTTCTTACCGATGGAATGGTTTCTGATCATGCTTATATTTATTTTTCATACTTTGTTATAATTGTTTTGAATATGATGAATGAGCTACAAATTCAGATATATACAATTACCTATAAATTCTGAATTTTCTTTACTGATGTACTTGTGTTCACTCAACATTTTTTCGATATACTCGCATTTCAAATTTTAAGAAAGGAAACAAAAATAAAATCTGTATTGTTTTCTATAAGATCGGGTTCAATTTCCTCATAAATTGCAGACCTAAAGAAACGATACATTAGCTTAACTCGTTTAAATTTAGCATATACAGAATGCATTAGAGATATGCATGTTTGTAGAAAGGCATCAAATATATTACAATTTTTTTTTATAAGTTCAAATGACATATTTTGTAGTCATTTTATTGGACTCTAAAAATTATACATGTTTTAATACACATAGTTTCACAGGTGTTTAATCTACCTTATGTCTTATGTCGATTTTAGTATGGCATGTTCAATCACAATTTTTTATAATAGGATCTGGTTTGATTTTCACATATTTTAAATTTCTTTTCTTTTGAGGATCTTAGTGAAAAAAATAATTAAGTTTCAATAGAAATTTATTTTAATATAAACGTGGAAAATATAAAAATTAGATCTATCTTTTTCCACATATAAGGTGATTGCATCATATACTTCTCTGTTTTAAAATTTCTACACATTCATACATAATTTTAGCTTAGTTTGCATTCACATAATCGAATGCAAACATAGAGAGCCCAATAATTTTTCTTTATTTATATGTCTGTGTATACATATATGTGTGTGAATATATAGGAAATGCTAGCATAAGTAACATGACTAACATCAAATATTTTGACTTCAAAAAGTTTATTATCATATTTGTTTAATAAATTTCATGTCATCTAATATCAGCTACAGATAAGAAAGACCAAGATCTGCCAACTAATTAGTCTGCTTATCAGGTAAGATTGGAAAGGGAGGAAAAAGCCGAAGTCGCTTGGATCTCGAAAGATGAGGTAATGACAAATAAATCTA
Organism: Rehmannia glutinosa; assembly: GCA_016081115.2. Classification (NCBI taxonomy): domain Eukaryota; kingdom Viridiplantae; phylum Streptophyta; class Magnoliopsida; order Lamiales; family Orobanchaceae; genus Rehmannia; species Rehmannia glutinosa. The sequence goes on along the minus strand of JABTTQ020003426.1, from coordinate 136,784 downwards.
TTATCTTTATAGCCAAGATACTACCTGTTTATCTGGTTATGCTACCCTATAATTGAATTGTACGACATGACTTCCAAAGATTGGAAGGTTCAATCTATCTTTTCACTATTATCATGTATCTTCCTTTCTTGCCCAGCTAGCCTACTTGCTAGATAAAATGAGAAAGCACGATTGACGATGAAATTGGATTATCGATTTTGATATTTCTAAATATCAAAGGGATGAACCTAAGCAATTACAACTGACCGTTCCATTTCGCAAATGAGGTATTTGTTTTATCATGCTTTATAAAACAATACAACATGTTAAATAAAAAAGCTGACCTCTTGATGAATCACTGCTGATATTGTGCTTGTCTGAGATGACAGTAAAATGTGTGATCTTCATTTAGTGTTGCATTCAAACGATGTTCCTGCAAAATTGGTTGAAAATTTTCAACTTGCCCCTCGTTTGAGTATTGCATGGAGCCTGAATCCCACTGAGAGATAAAAAGGTCATTAGAAAAATCATGTTAGTTTTTATGTTTTTTATTTTATATAAACTGAAAACAATGTTATAGATGAAAGAAAATTTACATACCTTCTCTGAACTTAAAACACTTAAATTGTTTCCAAATTGACGGTACACAATAAACATAAACCGAGCTAAGCTTCAAGGCCCCCTGCAGTTGGATTGGATTTTTATCTTTTAAAACTGAATAAGAGTTATTTTTCTGGTATGGTGTTTGTTTTTGTTCACTGTGCGACAAAATGGGTGAAGTTCAATGACTAAAAATTTATTTTAAGATGCTTAAAAGTGGTGAGTTTTGAAATGTTAATTGAATGTATTTATATTAGTTTTAAACTACAGTATTAATGGCAGACCGTGTATTCCCAGTGTACTAAACATTAATTGATTAGTTGGGAAGACTTGAATTTTAATTAAAATTTAAAACCTCAGTAACTTTGTTAATGTTTAGTATTTATTAGAATGCACTCTCGTTTAATGTGTTGTCAACTTTGTTTCTGTAGTCTCAATGCCAACCTGGTATTTCCAATGAAATCCAATTTAAATGTTGTATGTTGCGCTTATGATTCAAATGAAAACAGAGAGGTTCACATGTAAATTGCAAAAATAATTACCATGCGTCCTAATTAACTCCTGTTTAATTCAAATAAACACTATTGCTATTATGTATTCTATTTTTCTTATTATCAGTTATCTATTTTTATTATAAAAAAATTACGATTCATTTTATTTATATAATTGGAATTTATTATTAATCAATAAAATGAAGAGTTGTACAAAGTATTTAAATTATGTAATATCAATTAAATAGTTTCGACAATGCAATGATATGTCATTTTCCTACCCAAAGGCAATTGCTATATTATGATAAAGCTCTATTATTTTGAAATCCGATCTACCCATAAAATAAGAAATAAAAGGAACTGAGATTAACCTGATTTGCAATATAGATGCATTGCACAAGACATTAATCTTTGCAGGTAAGTCATTAATCTTTGCCGCAAAAGTCGATTTAAAGGAAATCAATATCAATAATTAATTGAAAAACAACTTTCCATATTTGGCAATTGGTTTTTTGGCGGGATTTTTCCAAAATTAGCACTATTCTCGCTTTTTATATATTATATAGATATAGATATAGATTTTTGAAAAAACAAAAATAAATAACATCCAATATAAATAGACATCATTTTATTCGATTTTAAGTTTTCATAGTCGATTATAATCAAATTATTATATTATTTTCATGTATCATCATATGAATATGTGTGGATAGAAACAACAAAACATGGATTAATGTTTGTTTATATATCAAGATGATTTTTATCAGTTAAAGAAGGACCGACAAACACCATGTTTTTTGTTTCATAAATACATAATTAAGTAACAGAACCAAATATCCCTACACTTACAATGTTGGCATTTTCTATCAGATGGTGAAATACATATCATGATTACTGCTGTTGGAAGGAAAAAGAATACAGAACATAGCCAGATAAGTAATATATATGTCTTATTAATTCTTTTGACTACTACTACATAACATATTATCTTATAAACATCATAATTTTTACTAATCATGAATTTTCTTATTAACAGTAATAACTAATAATGACAATTACTGGTATTTCACAGATGACAAAGGACATGTAAGTGAATATATCTGCTTTACAAATATATATTTTGAAAGGTAGAAAAAAATTAAACTCATTGTTTGATGACTATTGTTCATCTTACATTTATTTCAAATGATGGTAGACTTTGTGATCTTCATAACATTTATACTCAAATTTATATGTCTTTATCCGAATACCTTTTAATGCTCTCTCAGTTATATTAATATTCAAATACAGGGTAGATATATTCAAAGAACTTTTGCTAATATGTGTTTAGAAATAGATGGATTGAGGATATGGAACCTTATAAAAAACATTGTAAAAATCATTTATATATTATATGTCTGATGTCTTATATATAGGAATATCTAAGGGCGAAATTTCAAGAACTGTAGACTAAATAGGTTTAAAATTACTAACTTGTTAACTTTTGAGTGTTGCATGAATTCTGGACCTCTACACAAATCAAAAGTCATTATAAGAAATCAGGAATTATATTTTTTTGTTATTCATGGCAGAATGGAAAAAAAAAACATGAAACAAAATAAAATTTCACATACCGCCTTATGGTGAAAAATACACTATAAACTGTTAACACTTGAAGTATCTACAAATGATGGCGATCTAAACACGAACCAAACAAAGCTTAATTATTTGCTCGCTCAATTTTGCTAGGATTGGTTTTGGCTTCACTAAATCAAAGATGGGAGCCATCTTTATTATGTTCATACTCCATATGCGACAAAGGGGGATTTACTGAGAATAGGTAAGTTGATAAATGAAATGGGGTATTTATATTATTTTTAAAATGCATCATTAATCACATATTTATATTACTATTGCCGCACATTTAATGTGTTAATTAGATTTGGAGGGCAGACTCTGGTCCACCCAATGCCAAAAACTTAAAACCGCACATTAATTTCTACAGAGATTATAATGCTAATGTATTTTGGTTACATTGTTATTATCTATGATATGAAAAATTAGCAGAATTAGAATAGATGTCTCCTATATTTTTATGCATTGTTATTGAGATATATAAAATTAGAATGTGGTAATCATTTTATTTAATTTATGTAAACGTAAGTCTCAATGTAATGTCGTTCAAATGAACTCAGATTTAAATATTTATTTACATTAGATTTTAGTAATATTATTTTCTTATTTATTGATTGAAATAAGTAAATAAGAAACTAAATGGCATCAACCATCAGGTTAGTTATATTTTACAAATTAATTATATAATTCAAATTGATTTCAAAGGAAAAAAAAATGAAGGGTCATTTCTGAGCCCAATGCAACAATATTATCGTAACAAATGTGTGGTCATTTATTAAGCATGCTTTTATGTTTTGAAATTTGACCCGAACACAAAAAAAAGAGGGAAACAATGAATTATTATGGAGTTAATGTATATACACGGTTCTCAATAAAATGATGTATATTAAATATGGAAAATAATTATTATTTCATTAATTAAAAATTAAAAAAACAATAAAATCAGAACATTTCACTAAAATAGAAAGTGCATTTTGGCGGGAACTTATTAAAATTATAGGCTATCTTGTTTTTATATATTATATAAATAAGAGATGAGATTTAAATTATATAAATAATCCAAATAATCGGATAATAAATAGTAATTAAAGACTCTCATGCTCAGGTACGACTTACGAGGTCTGCATTTTGATTCCCAAAACTAATATATGGGGTGTGATATCAGTTCCTAGTAAAGCTGACAACGGGTCGGGCCAGCTGGCCCGAGCCCATCGAGCTTTTGCAAAATTTCGGGGGCGGATCGGGCCGATCCAATTTTGATCTGACCGCAAAAATGTCTGGTCCAGCCCATACATATACTTCATATATAAAAAAATCAGTGCGGCCCGAAAGGCCGAGCTAGCCCCGACAGTTGGGTCATTCGGGCCGGGCCAAATAGGCCCGACTTTTTCGGGCCTAAAAATGCGGTCCAACCCAACCAAAATTTCGGGCTGGCTGCAGGCCCGGATCTGAGGGCAAGCACAGCAAGCTGATGCTTGGGGCCCAAAAATATTTGGGGCCCATTTTATTTTTTCTTCTTTAACAACTAAGCAACAAAAAAAAAAAAAAAAGGGCCCAATATCAAGAATCAGCCCTTAGGCCTCAACGTGCAGCAACTCAAATCCCTTTTTAATATTTCCCCAACTTCCAAGTTATAAATCAGTAACAGTTAGTTTCATTTATTTTTAATTCATTTTGTAAAAGGAAAATGGTAGGTCTGATTTCATGAATGAAATAATATCTAATAATACCAAATCTCCAACTTCCTATGTAATTTTTAAGAAAAAAAATTAGTTAATATTTATAAGGTTTTTCCTTGGGTTTTTATCCTACCTACCCCAATTTAGGTCGTGATCGGCCTATCCGAAAAAATTTCTAGCTTCGCCATTGATTAGTTTGTTAGTTGATACATTATTATTGTCATGCAGGCATATTATTATTTTTAATTAGTTGTATCGTTCTACTAAAGTAATTACTCAACTCTTGATTTAGAATAATATTTAAAAAAAAAAAAATTAGTCACTATGAGGCCCATTTTTCGAATTTCGCCTAGGGCCTCACAGCACAAAAACCTACTGGTCAATCGGCCCCCGTAGTCGGGCTTGATTTTGCCACCTCTAGTTCCTAGGATGTCTAGATAAAATTTTGCAGGATCAAGCTCACAAATAATACATTGCTACTTCCATTAATAGAACTTCAAGATTTACATGTAAAATTGCGAGCTTTCAGCAAAATTTTGGTGTCATAAAAATTAGGCAAATGGTGGTGGGAGTTGACTAAGAATTGCTTCGTTAAGCATTAAGAAAAATAGTAAACAAAGAGGGCCATCCCGGTTTTACCTTAGCGGCGAAATGAGGAAATGGAAATTTGTCCTCGGCGTAGATACGGGCGTAAAGTCCTGCCCGAGTTATAAAAAAAAAAAAAAAAAAAGTAAACAAAGAGGGCGATTAATTATAAGGATAGTTTTTCTTGAGCATGACGAACATGAATATTAAAGCAAAGGTGTTTTGGGAATTACAAAGGGGGGAAAAAAAAAAGAAATCACATGGCAGTACGGGATACCTGGGATTGAATGAATTTGAGTACTATTATCTGTGTGCGCTAGACTCTTATATAAGCAACCAAAACTTGAAAATAAAATAAAATTCACTCAAAAAAAAAAAAAAAACTTGAAAATAAAATTAAAAACAACAACACGCACTGCAAGAAAAAACCAATTTACCTACAGAAAAATTTGTAGGTAATTATTAAGAAAATTGTAAAGTGTAGGTAAAATCATTGTAGGTAAAAAATTTACTACAGAATCTAAAACTGTTGGTAAATACCTACAGAAAATCTGTCGGTAATTGAAAAATTGTCGGTAATCTGTCGGTATAATTTGGGGAAAAATAATATTTTTTGTTCTGTAGGTATTCTGTAGGTAACTGTAAAATTTAGTGACAACATCATTTATGTTGGTAAATTCTGTCGGTAAACTGAAATTTTCTTGTAGTGACGATTAACGAATAAATTAAGTACTACTATATTTTCAAAAAAAACTAAATAAATTAAGTACTATTATGTGTGGGCAATTACCGTTATTTGAGTACTGTTATTTGTGCATACTGGGCAATACAGAATAATGGTTTTTTTGGGTGTAGTACTTTTTGTTGGCAATCTATATCCCCTTGGTTGAACATTTATTCTTCAATTCATTTATGTTTTTATGGAAAAAAAATGTCACTTTTGATGAGGTCAAGCTAAGCATCATGTTAATGGACTGAGTTGACCTACTTTAAGAGAGTGATTGTTGGAAGATAAAACTATTCTTTTATAATTTTATGTTTTTATTTATTTAATACATTATTTAATTACTCAATATTAATAATTATTGGGCCATCCTATATAGCCCAAACTAGTCTACACGGCCTACGTGGCCCATACCGACCTATGCGGCCCATAAAGGTCTAAACGGCGCACTCTATTTTACAAGGCTCGTGCGCCCCATTAACCCAAGTATAAAATGTTTCCCCATCTTATTTGTAAGTAAGTTAAATTAATTACTGCGAATTATATTCATGTGCTCTGGAATTATTTTTCTACAATCGAGCGTCGGAGAAGCCTCCCTGAGACCACCCAATGACCCTATAACCTTATTTTATGTACTGCAGTCTATTTCACAATCGAGAATTCTACCAGCTTAATTATTAAAAGAAGATGGACCGAATTATCAATTCTTTGATTTGTAATAGTGTTTTATGGGTTGAATAGTTTGCGGCGACAAAAACTTTTGAGACTCGGAACAAGTGTAATCAATATTTTTTTTTTTTTCCCAAGTTGAATAGTGGTTCAGTCATGATCAATAGCCCCAGATTGACTTATACAATATTTACCTAAAATATTTGAAATATCAAATAAAATACAGAGTGAAGCAAAACATCGCTTGTAATTTTCTCATGTCTTTTGTTATGTTCTTTTTGCCCTTTATTTTTATGTCAGAATTTTGCCATATGTGTCATCCAAAAATCGGATGTAATCTTATATTCTAGGATGATGTTGTTGGATCATAATCCAACATTGGGCTTATATGTGAAATAATTGTGCATTGTGGACTGTCAATTAAGGTTAAGCCCATTTTATAAGTGATCAAATTAGGTTTAAGGAATTGGGCTTTAATGTATCTAATAGTGTGTGAGCCTTTAATGTATATAGACTTAATGGGTTATTCCTGTTTTAATGATGTGCTAAAATAGGGTACCCAATATATCACAGTTATATAAGGGTTATGGTCCCTAGGTCACACGTCTACGATATTCTATTCTCGCTATCCCATCGTCCGAAAAGAAACCTACGGAGAAAAACTAAATGGTTCTCTCAAAAGCTTGAGACGCGTAGATCTAGAAGGCGGATCCCGGATTCAACCGCTATGGATTCGTGACGCTCAGCAATCTAGTCTTTTGGTTCTTGATAATTCGATATGAACGCTCCTGGATTAAAGTGATGTAATTCACTAAAGTTTATTCCAACAAGTGGTATCAGAGCCTTTCATATTGATTTATCGAGAATCAAAATCTATTTCGATATATGGATAAGTTCGGATTGTTTAATTATATCTGGATTGTTGAATTTGTATTGGAATTTTGATGTTTTCGGTTTTTTCTGGATTTATGAGAATTATAAAAATCGAATTTCACGAATTCTGTATGTCTTATTATGGATTCAGTTGGGCCTTTTATAGAATTCAATTATCAGATGATCGTAGTTTCGAAAGTATTTGCTCATGCTTTGACTATTATAAAAATTCAGAAAATTTAGATCTGCATGTTGTTGGTGGGTTTTGTGAATTGGGATTAAGATTTGGAAAATTCACAACTTTTGTAATTAAAGTTTTTATTCCAAAAAAATAAAATCTCAAAACCCAGAACGTCCATTCAGGGCGGACCATGTGCTTCCACAGGCCCTAGGCGCGATTCTCGAAAATGGGTCCCTTGACCACCTCCGTCGCTTTTGATTGCTACCGGCGAGGAGTGACCAAGTGAGGAAGATGCAAGTGACGACTCATAATGGAGAAGAGAAGAGGGTTTCGTTCTTAAAAGTTGTAATTAAATTTAAGTCCCTCGTTTCATCTTGAGAATTGTGCATTTGAATAGTCGTGAACCACTTATTTTAAAAAAGTATGTACATATTTTATGTTAAAATTAATATTTATTCTATATACAATTGAAAAGAACTTCAATAATAAAATTTGATACATATCCGCATTATATTTTTCGGAAAAAAACGTATAGTGCTAAAAAGGAATGCATTCCTCCAAAGGAATATTTGTATTTTGGTCTTCAAATAAAATATTAGAATATTTGAGTCTTTGACCAAGGAATGGTAGAGACAATTTTTTTTTTTTTTGAGATAAGAATGGTAGAGACAATTGAATATTAACGTGAATTGCATAAAAGTTTGGAAGAGTTTGGGCCTTTTTGAAATTTGGGTGTTGTACTTTGAAGTTGAAAAAGTCTTTTCTTGGGTGTTTTGTCCCTGAGAATGAAAAAAAAATTGGGCCAAAAATTATTTTTCATTAGGAATATAGAAAAAAAATTGGGCCCCTAAAAATTTGGGGCCCTAGGCAATGGCCTACTGTGCCTACCATCAAGTACGGGCCTGCGTCCATTTCCCTTTCCCCGTCGGACAACGCCCACCATTGTACGGCCACGATTTGGATGCAACAACAATTGTAGTTAAACGAGGTCCGTGGAGATGGACTGGTCGTGGCGAACACTAAACGGCGATGGGCGGACGAATTAAGATTGACAACAATTCATTTTAGTTTGGGGAAGATGGCTTCTTTGACCCTTATTTCTTGATTACGAGCTGATTTGCAATTTTCAGAAAAAATTAGTTTTTTTTTTAAATCAGCTTTATTTTGGGCACTTTTGTGTGATTAAAGTTTTCTTGAGTCTTTCCTGTCATTAAGAACTTCTTTATGGGCCCATTTCCAGTTTAAAGAAAATTGGGCTTTTGATATAAAAAGGTTTTAATTAATTTTGAGGTTCAATTAAAGTTTGTTTGTTTTTAAAATTGGCCTCAAATAATAAGGAAAACCCTATATTAATTGTGATCTTGGAATTTAATTTTAAATTCGAATACTGGTATGGATTTATATATTTTGAGATGAATTAATTGAAGCAACATGTCACCAAAGTGACCTCTCTTGTGGAAATTAATTCATTTTAGAATATAAAAGGTTGTGCGTGTGCAACGTATGTGAATATTAACCGGCCCAAAGGAAGGTTTATTGTTTGATATGGTCTTATTATCAGTGTTTGATTACCGCACCAAGATGTCAATTACAAGTTAATATTTTGTCCAAAGATGAAATATTAATGGAGTGCCGATATCTTGAGATGAGATTTACCATTATTTGAATTTATTATTAGGATTCCGAGATTTATGTGAGCATGATTTATGTATTGTTCATTTTCTGGATTTAAGTTTGTATATTCCTGCTTATATTTCTGTTAGCATCAATATAGTTTTTATGTTAAAAGGGCACTTTATCTAGAAATGTCACTATAGCTAAAGAATTTCTTGCACATATTGAGAAAATATTTGTTGAGAACGAAAGGCTCATATTAGTACGCTTTTGACAAATATGATCTCAGTAAGGTATGAGAGTAAAGGCAATATTAAGAATAAATTATAGATATGTCTCGTATTGTTTTAGAGGACTTGCTTGGTGCATTTAGTTTTTGATGTCTCTTTCGACACAATTTAGCCGATTTAAGGTGAGTCAACACTAAAAGGAGTTTTACTCTCTAAATGAGTCATCTCATCATCGTACGAAAAGAGAAAAGGTTAAAACAATATGAGACAAAAGGGGCTAATATTGCCTTAGCTTCAAAGAATAAAAGACAAGGAATTGAAAATGTAGAAGGATAAGGTACGCTGCTTATCTATGATTTGTTTTAAGGTTAACTTAACTTCGGTACATTCGCACACATGGTGGAAATATTTTAGTTCATCAACTCACACCAGTGTATCTGTTAGGGGTTGTCTCCATTGCCAAAAGCTAAATGATGGTGAAAGTCTGAAAGATACTTCAAAATAGGCAAAGGCAAGACAATTATGATTGAAATAATAGGAAAATATAGATTATTGTTAAGTACTGGATTTTATTTGAATCTTGATGAGACGTTTATTTGGAACTTGACCTCTATTTCTGCTTTGGACAAATTCGGTTTTTCCTGTTCATTCAGAAAATGAGAATTTAGTTTGTTTCATGATTCAAAATTAGTTAGTTATAGTTCTTTACAATAACCTTTATTTGACAGACACTATTGCTTCATCCAACAAGTCCTTACTTTTAAGTACACGAGGTATAAGTAAAAAAACAAACCAATAAAAGAGATTTGTAGCCAATTGGATTTCGGGTGTCTTAGAACTTATATATATGGATATTTATGAGTAATTCCTACAGTTGCTTGGAATGGTCATTAATATATATATTAACGTTCATAGACGATATTTTAGATATGGCTACGTGTTCTCGTTAATAAAAGGGTCACGATTACTAGACGTGTTCGATTCATATAAGGCTGAAGTTGAGAATCAACTCAATAAAAGGATTAAAAACATCACATTTGATCGTGGTGGTGCATGCAACGATGGATATGATGGTTCAGGTGAACAACATGTAGGATTGTTTGCTAATTTCTAGAGGAATGCAATATCGTCCCACAGTACACTAAGTTCAATTTGCCATTATGAATAGTGTTACTGAAAGACGAAACAGAATGCTTAAGAATATGGTGAGGAGTATGATTAGTCATTCTATCTTACCAGAATCACTCTAGGAAGAAGCACGTAAGGCTGCAGCATATATCCTTAGTAAGGTTTCCAACTAAAGCGACTAACATAATTTTCCCTTATGAACTTTAGACGGGCAAGAAACCTAGTCTAAAGCACTTGCACGTTTGGGAATGTCTAGCTGAGGTAAGGCCTTACAAAGCCTAATGAGAAGAAACTAGACTTAAGGACATTTAGTTGTTATTTTGTTGGATACTCTTAAAAGTCCAAAGGGTACAAGTTTTATGATCCCACAACCAAGGCTATTTCTAAGTCGTTAAATGCCTGGTTCCTTGAGGATGTTAAGTTTGCGGGGGGAGATAGAGTTAAGGACTTTGTCTTTGAAGAGGAATACGTTGTTGTTCCCACATGTGTTGTTGGCATTGATCGTAATTTTTCCCGACCTTGTTCAAGACACAAATCAAAATAATGTCAGAGAACCTCCTGTTTTAGAAATTATTTCATATGAACAAACTCTACAACCTCAAGAACTTATGCCATTGAGGAGATCCATTACGGAAAGAAGAAGTGCAATACCAGATGATTACATTGCGATTCTCAAAGAAAATGAGGTTGGCATTGGAATGGTGGAAGAGGATTCAATCAATTTCTATCAAGCCATGTAAAGTTCCAACTCTCAAAAGTGGATGGATGCCCATGGATGAATAGATTAAGTCCATGAGGGACAATGGCGCGTGGGAACTTATCTCATTTCCATAAAGTACGAAACTCATTGGTTGAAAATGGATATTTAATACCAAGAAAGATTCAAGAGGCAATGAGGGAAGGTACAAAGCTCGTCTTGTCGCAAATGGCTTTACACAGAAAGAAGGCATCAACTATAAAGAGACTTTCTCTTCAGTCTCTTTGAAAGACTCTTTCAGGATTATAATGGCATTAGTAGCACACTTTGATCTCGAGTTACATTAGATGGAAATAAAGACGTCGTTTCTCAATGGTGACATTGATGAGGTGATTTATATGGTATAACCAGAAAACTTTGTATCGGAAGACTCAAAGGATATGGTTTGCAAACTTAAGAAATCCATCTATGGACTCAAGCAAATATCTGGGCAATGTTATTTAGATTTTCATCAAGTGATCATCTTGTTTGGTTTTGAGATGAATTTGGTCGATGATTTCATGTATCATAGTTTCTGTGGGAGCAAGTATATGTTTCTGGTTTTGTATGTCGATGACATTTTGCTTGCCATCAACGATATAGGCTTATTGCACAACACCAAGAGATTTCTGATTAAGAATCTTGAGATGAAAGTTTTTGGTGATGTCTCTTTTGTATTAGGATATAAATACAATGAGATTATTCTCAGAGTACTCTGGATTATCACAAAACAACTATATCGGAAAGGTCCTTCAAATGGCATGCATGATTGTAAACCAAATCATAACCCTATGGCTAAGGGAGACAAGTTCAGTCTCAATTGGTGCCCTAAGAATGATTTAAGAAAAATAAAATGCGAAGATTCCATACGCATCGCAATATGGAGTCGATGTATGATCGTATATACTGTGATTGGACATTGTGTACATTGTAGGGATGCTTGGCGATATATAATTAAGTCGAATATGCAATATTTGAAAACCTTGACCAAACAAGTCTAAGGTACTTATGGATAAAGAAAAGTTACATGCTCACATATCAGAGGTCGGATCAGTTTGAGATCATTCGGTATACCGACTCTGATTTTATTGGATGTCAAGATAACATGGTATTTAAGTTGGCCTATGTATTTCTGTTAGTTGTGGAAGAGTTCTAAACAGTCTACAATATCGACTCTTTTACCATGGTAGGAAAATTCATAGCATGTTATGGAACATTCAAATCATGGATTATAGTTGCGAAAGTTTGTCATGAGGTCACGTATGTAGATGGTATTAAAATACCACTAAGTTTGTGACATTGAGTCAAGAACGCTATATTCCAAACAACAGGAACTCGACGAAGACTAAACACAAAGAGATCAAGTTCCTGATTGTTAAAGAGATAAGTCAAAGTGGACGGGTGTCTATAGAACATCGGTACAAACTCCATAATTGCGGATCCGTTTACTAAGGGATTGCCACCTGAGAGGGTTTCATGAACTTGTTGTTCATATGGGTGTCAAATCGATTCGGATATACGATTTTAAGGATATTCATTCTAGTGGGAGTTTGTAATTATAATGTTGAGTTTGTAATATAATGTTCTTTTAAATGTAGACACATTTTTCATCACTTGATTTAAGGATATATTAAGGTTTTACTCTGCAGAGATTAAGTTTCAAAGATATTAACACTTTGATTACGCATATGGTTTGATCTCACTAAGGTAAGGTGGACCACTTGGAAATAGGCATGTTAAGATCACATTGCATGAAATTTCCATGCTACACATCCACATCATGATCCATGTCTTTAATTGTATTGACATATGTGACCATTGATGGGTCGAGTTACGATAATGTAACGAAGGCCGCTTTGATCCTATGTTGGTACGATTAATGGACCGGATTGGCTACAGATACATTTGATTATGACAAAAAAGTTGAGCTCATATGGTTATTTTTACAATACATAATTATAAGGTTACACATATAGCCCAGTGGGAGATTGTTGGATCATAATCCAACATTGGGCTTATATGTGAAATAATTATGCATTGTGGACTGTCAATTAAGGGTAAGCCCATTTTATAAGTGATCAAATTAGGTTTAAGGAATTGGGCTTTAATATATCTAATAGGGTGTGGGCCTTTAATGTGTAGAGACTTAATGTGTTATTCCTGTTTTAATGATGGGCTAAAATAGAGTACCCAATATATCACAATTATATAAGGGTTATGGTCCCTAGGTCACACGTCTACGATATTCTATTTTGCTATCCCATCGTCAGAAAGAAACCTACGGAGAAAACTAAAGGGTTCTCTGAAAAGCTTCGAGATGTGTAGATCTAGAAGGCCAGATCCCAGGATTCAACTGCTATGGATTCAGGTACGCTTCCGCAATCTAGTCTTTTGATTCTTGTAATTCGATATGAACGCTCCTGGATTAAAGTGATGTAATTCACTAAAGTTTATTCCAACAGATGTTTCATCTCATATTCCAAGACACATATGATTGCCACGTGTATAAAAGTTACCATATTAAAACCCTACAATTTAGACATGATTTATGCTGCAAAATTAATATATTAACTTTTATACATGTGACAATCATTTGTGCAGTCAAATAGAAGATGAAACAACATCATAAAATAGAAGATCGCATCCGTTAAAAATGGCTACAATATCTTACATGCAACCTCAACGAAAGGACAGTGATAGATTTTTTCCCGAAATTGTAAAGTACACTCTCTCTATACTTTTTTTTTTTTCTTTTTTATATACCAAAGTTAAGACTGATGATGTCGGGACAGAAATATTTTTGAGGGGGCGTTTGGACAAAAATATTACATGCAAGTGTTGCCCGTGATTTGCGGTGAAAGGCCGACCTCTTTTGTTTTTGTTTTTTTCTTTTTTTGGTAAGTTGTGGTGTTCGTTTGTTCAAGTCAAAACATTTATTTACTTAAAAAAAAACATTTATTTACTAATTATATTAAAGATTTGAGTCCTTGGATTTTTGGCATTTTTCAATAACAAGAATATTTTTTAGCCATATTTTTCAAAAGCATAATTTTAAACTAATTTTGAATTTAAATGTTCATTTTGTCATTTTTTTTCATTTTTGGAGGCCGAGACACTGAATTATGAATGTACGGCATTAATTTTTTAAAAAATGGTCAAATATCTCACAAGAATACACACAGTCAGTTTTTAGTCAAAATAACTAAAAAAATATATTTTGAAAAACATAGTTATTTTTCATTTTTACAAAATATAAGTGACCAATTTGACCTATTACCACTTAAAGAATTTACGGCCTAAAGCTAAAATTAAAAGAATTTTATTAAATCAAACTTTGAGTTTGGTAAAGCAGATGGTTTAAATTGTGAGTAAGAATTTTGAAATGCATGCTCGCCGTATTTGATAATTCATAAATCAAAGTTAATTTGGCCTACAATATTACCTCTAATAACAAAATATTAAAATTTCATAGAATGCCTTTCCGGTCACAAGGTTCTACATATAAAATGGGCCTGGATCCTCCATTCCAAAATATGTTCCATCTCGTATTCTAAATATCTTAAATATATCGCAAAGATAAATTAATGACATCATCAATATATATTTGGTGTGTGGGATTGATATTTGGAACACCATGTAATACATAGTCAGAAATAGAAAAATCCCCGACATATAAAATAGACAATTGAATTACTAAAATTGAAACCCTAAAATCAATAACAAAACAATAAAAAGAAAGATAAGGTGGTACGTTTTGAATTGTCAATTAATCGAACTCATGTTTGTCTTACTGGTTGACTTGAATACTCTTGAAGAGTTTATTAAAATAAGCATTCGGTCGTTAGTAATTCTAATACATCAGAAATACTTGGGCCGGCCCCCCATACCCACGGCCCAATTTCACCTTCACTATGGAGCATTTTCTGCATTTCTTGTAATTGAGTAGACCGACTCAATCCGTGTCATGGCTTGGCCCTTACTATCATCCATCTCTCCTTAACCAGGACGAACTAAACCCAGGCAGCTAATCCTAAAATCAATAATCTATTGGGCCGCCCTCGGGGCATCGCTGTTGGTTTTATGTCAAATAAAAGAATTGTTTTTGTTCCACATTGCTTGTGGAACAAAAGAGATGGGAGCTTTAAGGCTGTTAAGGAATCCATTTGGTGTGGTTCAAGTGCACCAATCAAATACACTTTAATTTTTGTGGTTTGACTGTAAGTAAATACCTTTCTTGTATACTCTAGTATGAGAGTTGGAAGAGATGTGTGAGTTGGTCAAATGTTTGTAAGAGTGTCGAGTACTGGGGTCGGGAGAGAGAATGTCTGTGTGGTTGTAAAAATATTTTTTAACATAGTGGAATTTCTTTCTCTGTGGGCTGTGGTTTTTCTTCGATTTTGGAGTTTCCATGTAAATTCTTGTGTTGTGGATTGTTATTTTTTTCTTTTCATTTAATTTCTCGATTATTTCTGCTTGTCCATAAAGAATGAATGTGGAATCCCATTTTTCCCAACAAGTGGTATCAGAGCTCGGGTTGAGTCTCTTGAAATTCTGAAATGAGTACGCTTTGTAGTGGCAGCAATGTCCGACCTTATACATCAAAAAATATTTCTTGACCAGTATATTCTTGGGGTCTCATTTGGAGGCGGTTGTCCATCAGGCTAGAGTGGTTCAAGCAATTGGAGAAATTTGATGGAAGGGTCAAGTTTGGCTTATGGCAAGTATAAGTCAAAGTTGTGTTGTACAATTCAGGTTACACAAGACAATGAAAATTAACTGTCAAGGTGGAGGTGGAGTTGATCTAGCAAATTGCTCATAATCCAGGCTAACATTGTGATAGTGAGGATTTTCTCGAATGAGAAAATGTATGTCCATTTGGCATGTGATCAGTTATCATGAAAAAGGATGTGATTATGTTAGTGGCAGGGGGCGAAACTATGTTATGCCTCAGGGGGCCTTGGCCCCCCCAAACGTTTTTCATTTTCACACTTATATATATGTGTATATAGGGATGACAATGAGGCGGGTTTAAACCCAGACCCGCAATGAACATGTCGCGCCTGGACCCGTTATGAACCCGCCCGTCAGGTCCGGGGAGGGTAATGGGGTTTATTTTTTTGGTCCCGCCCCGCCGGGTCCGGGGCGGGTTACTAGTCCAATAGAACCCGCCCCGCTATGTTAAGCTTTTTCTTAATAGTTTATATTTGTGTCCGTCCTTCTTCACTCCGCCACTCCACCTCCCTCCGCCACTGCGCAAGTCTCTGCACCAATTTAATAAGTAAACTGTGTAAATGTCATTTGCTCTAATTATTTCTCAAGCTTGCAGTAAGTTCACGTCACATGACCAATGATAGATTAATATTATAAATAATAAAACAAATGTTAGGACAAAATTTTGAACTGCTGCATGGATCAGAAGCACTAAGCCACTAAGTCGTCTTTGCACCGGCCTCTGTTGTATACTATAGTTTAATTTTAACGGGTCCGGCAGATTGAACCCGCCGGGTCCTGGGTTCAATACGGGGCGGGGCGGATCTTCCAACGCGTGCCCCATTCGTTCTGCTCGTAACAATCCAATTAGTTCTCCGGGTGAAAAACATTAGACATTCGATCTTCAGAAACCAACACCTTTGATGTTATTTGACGTACAATAATTTCTATATGCCTATTATGAATCTGCACCCCCTGGGATCGATAAACCTTTTGGATCTTATTAACCAAAGAGAAACGACTTTGCACTATAGTTAGCTCAGCACCAATCAAGAATGTCCACGGCATTCCAGGAATTCTTGTTATCCGTTCGTTCCAACCATCAACCATCTTTTCTAGGTTCATCGATATTGAATCAATCGAAAGAGGCAGAGCGGGTTCCGGGTCCAATATTTCCTTCGCGGGACGGGTCCCGAATTTGGCCAAACCCATCCCATACCCGCCCCGTTGCCATTCCTATGTGTATATATGTATATGTAGCATTTTAGAATGTGTTTTTTTCTCCAACCCAAATTGTTGATGATGGCGATGAGATCGCGATAGGTTATCTGGATAAACACGACTCATTATTCCCCGTCAAGTCAAGTTAACAACTAGCTTTGGAAGTTCATATATTGGTTATTTCTCTGTTTAGCAAACAAGAGTTTATTTTTTATTGTTCAATTATTGTCTTCTTATTCTATCATATGTCTGTTACACCTAGGAGTCTTAAATACCATTACGAGTCTTAGGACATCAGTAGTGGGAGCTTTTTTGAGGGGTTTTTGGGGGTAAAAAACCTTATCAAGAAACCTCACCCCATTGTGGGGTGAAGGTTTCTGTATTCCCCAAAAAAACCGTACCATATACACAGTAATGCTTTTTCCTCAATTTTCTTTTTTTATTTTTTATTTTTTTATTTTGAAATTACCAATTGTTTTTTTGGGCCAAAAGGAAATTTTTTTTTTTGATCGGTGGGCCACAAGGAAATTGTGGGTAGGGATAGTGGGTGTAGGTCCACACACCACCACTACTTGACAATAAAAAATTTAAATAGTTTTACAAATTTTGTTATAAATATAAATAATATTTATTAATATATAAAATATGTATAAAATATTTTTTTACTTTATAAAAATATAAATTCTATATATTTATATAAAATTTAATAATGCATATTATATAATGTAAAATATAATAAAGATATGTGATATTATAGTTGGGAGGGTAAGGTCCACAAAAAAGTTATTTTTGGATTGTGGAGGAAAATGTTGAGTTTTTTTTTTTTGAGATTTTTATGATGTGGCACCATGGACTCCACCAAAAAATAAGTTTACAGAGATTTTTAGAAGTTTAGCATTGGAGATGTCCTTAATACCACCATGAGTCTTTATTTTCCTGTGTTGAATAAAGACAATGTGAGTATTATTTTCGTTGGTTGTTTTTTGAAGAAACAATAATATATAGTTTCTGAATTTTTGCATTAGATTTTGTTCATCGATATTTCTGGCTTGCATTAGATTTTATTAATCGATATTTCTGGCTTGTTATATAACACGCTTTCGCCTGCATCAATTGATCAATAAAATTTGTTGTAACCACACAAGCCCAAAACTATAGTATAGTGTTTTATCCGATCGTCATAAAAGAGAAGAAAACAATTTACTCAACAAAATCCTTCTGATACATTAAACCCACAATACCCTAAAAACCATTCATACAACAAAGTAGTGCAACACAAATTTACAGCCAACAAAAACTTGTTAACAACAAAATACTAATCTAGTAATTTTCACATTGAGCCACCCTCTGCCTATACTATATATGCCTTTCATTCGGTAGCCTGATCCCTCGATCCGCTGTGCTCTTGCCCAACGGCGGTTCCTACACCGCTCACTACAAACATAAATAAGCAACAAATTTTTTTTTTCATATTCTTCTTACTTAGCCCTTGCATTAAATGAGAATATATCATTATTTTGAGTAAACTAAGGGTAGTTTAGTCTATTGTTATATAACTAAAACTTATCATTAATGAAACAAGCCTATAATTTGGGACGGACGAAAAAAAAAATTGACTATCTTATTAGGACATAAGGGACAAGATGGAGTATTATGGTAATAGCCCAGATTTCATGAGAGGTTATTTTGCAATACTAGAAAATTTGAGGGATGTAATCGTAAAATATTTAGTAATGTTAGAAAACCGAAATGGTTGGGGACAATATAGCCAAGAAAAATATTGGAGTAAACAATACACAAGAATGTGGATTGTGGGGTGGGCCGGGGCCCGATAAAATTACGAATCAGAAAATAAAACTCACCATAAGACCCACCAATGGAGTCTTGAGCCGCCGTCTGTACACCAGCACTCTTCCCAAGCCACGACCCAAAAGCATCTTTCACCCTCTCCACCACCCCTTGCCCTGAACTCTCCGCCCCAGCCGCCAACGCATCTTCCCCCTCCCTCTTATTCCCCGCCGCCGTGCCCAGCCGCGCCGCAACCTCCTCCGACTCCGTCACCTTCCCCCCTGGCTTCTCCACCGCCGTCGCCTCTTTCCTGTGAAACGCATCCGTAATCACCTCCGACAGCGCCTTATCTTCGTCCCCCGGCCTAAATTTCTCCGCCAAATACGCCGCCGTTTCTCCACCGCCGGCGCCGGCAATTTTCTCGTAGACTTTCCCCGCGTACTCCGATGCTACTTCCGACGCGGATCTGTCGGAAGAATATTCCTGGCCGCCTTCTCCTTGGGGCCCGCCACCGTAGCCCAGCTTTGAGGCCACCGCGTTCTTGGCGGAGATGGCCGTAGTGGCGACGGCGGAGGTGGCGGAGGATATTTTTCCGGCGAGGGTGTCCTGGGCTGGATCTTGAGTTTCTGGGTTCGATTCGGGGTTTTCTGGGGTGCCAAGTGGATTAGATTCTGGATTGAATTGATTTTTGGTTGGGGTTTGTTCAGATCTCTGTTGTAATTGAGGTTTCGAGGAAGAATCATGGTGAAATTTCAGATTGTCAAACTGACTGATAAGGGGAGCAACCTCTGCCTCTTTACCACCTAGAAACAATATTTGATCATATATTAGTAAATAGTAGTAACATAAGATGAGAAGATCATGGATTTATTCAGAAATAAAATTTGAATTAAGACTTGATTACCAAAAAAAAGAAATAATAATAATCCCTTGAGCTTCATCTAATTTAGAGAACCCGACTATCTTGTCAGGTTGATTTGGATTTGGGGAAGGGACGGAAAATATTTCAAATGACTCTAAATAAACACTAAATAGACGGAATTTAAAATCATTCAAAATGACTATAAAAATAGCTTTCAAAGTTTTGAAATCTATTATTTTTATAAATCTATCCAAACAACAAATTTGTAATCATGAATTTGAAATCTTTAACTCCAAATCTATCAATCTAAATGGAGCCCTAGTCTTTGTTTTTATATTAAGGATTAGATATGTTAACCACTGTTTTAAAAACCAGACCGGACCGGTCGGTTCAACCGGAAACCGGTGGTTTGACCGGTCCGGTTAGGCCTTAAAAACCGTTTTCACGGTTGGATCGGTCAAAACCGCTAGAACAGGTCAAAACCGTTTTTTTATTTATATTTTTTTTTATTTTGCTACATTAGCATGATTATTTGAATTTTGAGCTATGTTAGATATTGTTTTAGTTGCTTATTTATATATTTTCCATTCAAACAATCTATTACATAATAATTGATATATTAATATATTATTATATACAATATAGCAAGAAAAACTGTTCTTTTTTATCAAACAGTTCGACCGGCGGTTGAACCGGTCTGACCGGTTAAACCGTGAACCGCTAGCATGACCGGTTCACTCACCGGTCCGGTTTTTAAAACACTGATTTTAACTACAAATAAGTATCAATCCCATGTACCATAGATTTGAAATCCATCAAAATTACTCAAAAACATTTCAAATTATAAGCTTAAGAAAGTGAAATCTATGTCACCCGAACAAGCTCTCAATGATCTCAATGGATTTGTTATCGTGGATTTTAAGCTCCAATCTCTGTGGATTTTAAGCTCCAATGAAGCCTTAATATTGGTTCTTATTTTTGAAAATCACACATTTTGAGGGATATTTTGTTAAAAACGAAATACAAACCTCAGATATTGTTTGTTGCTAATTGTAATTTTTAAAGATAACTGTTTTTTTTAATTAAGCTAAACCTCAGTCTTTGTTGTAATTTACCCTTTAAATAGGGGTGATATTTGTAATTCATCCTTCAAATTTTAATTTTAATTTTTTTTGGGGAGGGGGTGTGTGTTGTATTTGTACTCTGTAGTTCACCTTTTAAATATTGCATAATATTTTTTTTTTTTTGAGGGGAAAATATTGCATAATATTTGCTTAAGCATAGATGAATTATATGACGGTAAGTAATACTGGAACCGAAAATATGTTACCGGCGCCTGTCGGATCAACAACTTTGGATTGATAATTGGAGGGTGGAATTTGAGCTGGACTATTCTTCGGGGAATGTGGATCCTCCTCTAGCCCGATTGGAGACCCGATTTTAATCTTCGGTTCCTCAACACTTGGTTTTTCGGACTTACGGGCCTCCACGGCTGGTGGACTTCTCAAATGACGCTCCATTTGACCTGGAAGGACAGGCCTGATATTGTGCTCGTATTTATCCGCGTCCTTCTCATCTGTCGGGTTTTGATCGGTATTAATGTTGGTATCCCTGGGAAGATTTATGCACCTGATAACAGTGGATTCATACACTGCAACACAAGAAAATAAGGAATACTGGAAAATCAGATAACATAATGGATGTTTTAGACAAAAATCAAAATCCAGACTAAATGGGGTTAATCTGACTGTATCAAAGAAATGGGGGCAAATTTGCCTTCTCATTTTCTCCAGGTCAATTTTAGCCCCCCCCAAAAAAAAAAAAAAAAACCTATGGGGAATCAACATAATTTTTAAAAATACTTACTGTAAACCTCCTAACTATAGATTTCTATACATGAGTGTGCAATTACTAAAAAAGTGATTCTCATAAAGTAGTTTTTAGTGTTTGCAAATGTTTTGATCTAATCAGTATCTAAAATCAATAAGTAGTACTTTAGATTTCTGATTTTGCTTCTAGTTTAATTTTTACAAAGATGCACTAGATGACTTATTACCAAACATTCTCAATTATTTAATTCAACTTTTAGATTCTATTTGCACACATTGCAAACTTTTGATTCTCAACTACTTTTAGTTTTGCTACAATAAATTAAATCACAAATGCTTTTGATTTTATGAAGTTTTAACATTATCGGCCTGTGATAAGACGTTTTCCTTTCTTTTTATATATTTCAATTTATTTTTTAAAAAAAAATCACAGATGTTTTTTTTTTTTTTGTAAATACTCCCAATTCCCAAGCATTGTCTTGAGAAATATTCTAAGTTACCATTTTCCATGAAATCTAATTCAAATGCTCAACTAAACCATAAAGGGAAAAAAAATGAAAGAATTAAACAAGAGGCCGGTCATGAAAACTAACTCGGTGCACCATGGACTTCAGGATCATTCACAATTTCTTCATCATCGTTGTCATTTTCATCTTCCTCATCTTCTTCCTCGTATCCTTCTTGATAAATATCTCGACCTCGATGAACACCTTCGTGCTCGTGTTCATGCCCGTGTCCGTGCTTCTTAATTGTATCCTTAATTTTCTTGGCCTTATCCTTAACCTTCTTCAGCACCGATTTCTTCTCGCCATGGTGGTGATGCTCCCCTTGTTCACCTTCACCCTCAATCACTTCAGCCAAAAAAAAAAAAAATTAAATTTATTATTGGAAAAATTGCGAAATTGATTCAGTAAATAATAATGGGTGTCAAACATAGTCTTGTTCAAATCAAAAGATTCAATTTAGCACTGTAACTAACTAAAAGGCCCAAATTAATTCCAAATTTGCCCTAAAATTTTAAAATTCACTTGATATTGTCGCGTAAAATTTATGTTACTTGAGAACACTGTTGATATTTTGAGTTTTCGGCCTGATTTTTTATTTAAGTTTTCACATATGATTTTCCGCCACTAAATTGGATTAAAAATATCACTTACCTTGTTCAAGGTGCACCTTAAATGACATATTAATTCAATTTCGTCAACATTCTGCCTGATCTAACATCGACCAAATCATATACGTAAGTAAAAAATAAGCAATTCGACCTGAAAATAAAAAAAAATCCAATATTTTCATGTCAAATGCATTTTATGTAACAATATCCGGTCAATTTCAGAAATTTGGATATAATTTGATTTTTCTTATTAGTTACATGACTAAATTTAATTCAAACATGACTGACTACTTTTTGTCACGCTCCATTAATTACATGACCAATTTTGAACATAATTAAGTAAAAGTATAAAAAAATTAATAAGAAAATGAAGAATGAATCTCACCAGAATGCAGCCCAGAATGATGTGGATCTTCATCATAGTGATGATGGCCATGCGTAGGGCGCTGTAATTGTGCTTCCATTGTTTGTTTGTTTGTTTTTTATGGTGAGAATTTGCAGAAATGAGATTTTTTTTTTGGTCTTTAAAAGTGATTTTTGGAGTGATTTGTTTATCAGAAATAGAGTTGAGTGGGTTTTTATAAAGGGAGAAAATAAATTTAAAGTTTGGGGCAGCTTTGCATGGAGAATTGGAGATGGCAATTCGTGAGCGAGGCACGTAGTATTTAGAAGAACACGTCTCTTCTTATGGATAATATTTGACAGAGTTAACTTACATTTTAAGATTTCTTCGTTCCGCCTTTTATATATAGTAATAATAATTATAATAATAAATTAATAATAAGATATATCGTGCTTTTCAGTTTTCACACGAGCACATAATATAATCATTAGGCATCTCCAACCCACTGCACCAAATTTGATGTAAATTTTTTTTTTTTTTTTGAAATGGAAATAACTTTCATAAATTACTGGAAACGGTCCAGTGCCGATTGAGACAAAAAGTCAGGAGGGACATTCCAAGAGGTCCCGTTACAAGCATTCGATTTTGCAAAATGCGCAAATTCATAAGCAACTAAGTTATCAACTCTAGGGATCCAATAAAAACCAGAGTGCACAAATGTCTTAAGAGACTCAAAAATGTCAGCAAATACTGCGTCAGCCCCATACAGGGATTCTGAATCACCCTTAGCCGCTGTGATAACAATAGATGAATCACCCAGGAAAGAGCTCTGCGGAAGAGATAATTCGGAGGCTAGAGCAATGGCTTCGAGGAGGGCCAGAGCTTCAGCAATATTCGAGTCAGATATTCCTTCGAAACTTTTAGAGAAGCCTCTTACAAATGAACCTGCATGATTAATAATCACCACACTAACACCAGCGCAATTCCGTGAAAAGGAAATAGCTCCATCGAAAAATATGTGATGCCCAGGGGGAGCTTTCCGGAGGATATCTTGATTATTGAGGCTGGGAGAGGGACGTTCCGGCCAGAGATGAGCAGTTTGGAAGGATACTAAAATCTGGGAAGATGAAGCAACAATAGTCGGGGGTGACAGTGTCAGGTCTTCAAAGATCAATCGATTAAATGCACCCCAAATATTGCTACAAATGGTAAGAATGTAAGCTGACATATCTTTTGAGGATGCAAGTAAGATATCTCGAACCCATAAATCAGCACAAGGTTGTTGGAATTGGAGGACGACGTTGGAGAGGCTTGCAAGAGACCATACTTGGGATGCGATCGGGCAAGTGAAGAATATGTGGGCTGTAGAAATATCGAACGAGTTGCAGAACGGGCAGTGGTCTGTGTGTTGGAGGTGACGGCGAGCAAGATTTACTGGGCAGGGGAGCGAGTTCGATAGAAGTCTCCACGAAAAATGAAGAATACGTCCATGTATATTTAAACTCCACAATTTCTTCCAAATCGAAGAGGGGCCTGTGCTCGAGTGGCCACATGGGTGTATGAAGGTGAAATCAGAAGGATGGTCCAGAATTGTGTGGTAAGCGGATTTCACCGAAAACTTTCCATTCTTGCTGGGGTACCAGGTCCAAATATCGTGTTGCGGAGTACGGCTAAGCGGCAAGCGGGAGATCTGCTGAGCAATATCGTCAGGGAAAATGTTCGATAGAAGCTGCGTATTCCAACTCTGTGTGTTTGGATCGATGAGTTCAGATACCCTTGAATTTTCTGTGAAGCCTGGTGGTGGGGAAGAATTGTAGACAAACGGCGGTTTTGGAATCCAACGATCTCCCCAGATTTTAGTTTCCGTACCTGACTGGATTCGTTTGACGCAACCTTTTAATAACACCCGACGGCTATCTATGATACTTCTCCATGTCCACGAAGGGTGGTAGCCCAGTTGTACATCGAGAAATGGACAGTTGCTGTGATATTTGGCTTTAAAAACTCTTGCAATTAGCGAACGCGGGTTCGTGAGAAGACGCCAAGCTTGTTTGGAGAGGAGAGCAAGATTGAATGCCCAGAATTGCCTGAAACCGATTCCCCCTAATGATTTCCCGCGGGTCATTTTGTCCCAAGAGACCCAATACGTCTTGCGATGAGATGTCGTACTACCCCACCAGAACGCACGGATAAGAGACTGAATGTCCGAAATGACTGAGTCCGGAAACTTGAAGTAACTCATGGCATACGTTGGGATGGCTTGGAGTACTGACTTGATTAAGATTTCCTTTCCGGCTTTCGAAAATTTTGAATTCGACAATCCTTGAATTCTTTGCCAAATCTTGTCTTTTATATAGCCGAAGATCTCCTTTTTGTTACGCCCTACAATGCTCGGGAGGCCTAGATATTTGCCATGCGATTCAACAATCTAGAAGCCCAAGATGCTTTTAATTCTTTCCTGAATGGGCTGTCTGACTTCTTTACTGAATAAAATCCTAGATTTATCTAAATTTACTAGTTGGCCCGACACTTTCTCGAAAAGGTTTATTGCATATCTGAGATGTTTAGCTTCCTCAATTGTGGTTGTTCCAAAAATGAGAGTATCGTCCGCGAAGAATAGATGTGAGATGCGGGGTGCTGATCCGTGGACGGCAATTCCATTGATTTTGCGACATAATTGTAGGTCCTGCAAAATACAAGAGAAAATTTCCGAACAGATAATGAAAAGATACGGGGAAAGAGGGTCACCCTGACGAATGCCTCTCTGGGGGGATAAGTTACCAAGTTCCGTTCCATTAAGAAAGAAAGAAAAATTAGGGGACGACACGCATTGCATAATCAGATTAGTGAACTGGGGATCAAGGCCAAGTTTGAGCATTGTGCGGTGCAAGAAGCTCCATTCTATGCGATCGAACGCTTTACTCATGTCTAGCTTAATAGACATGAGCCCCGTGTTCGATAAGGGTTTCGTGCGCATGTAATGGTGTATTTCGTGGGCTAGGAGGACGTTATCCGTGATAAGGCGGCCCGGGACGAAGGCGGATTGTGTTCCGGAAATGATGGCTAGGAGGATGGATTTAAGGCGGTTGGCTAGGACTTTCGAGTCTAATTTATAGGTCACATTGCAAAGGCTAATGGGGCGGAATTGACTCACATATTCTGGGTTTTTTACTTTAGGGATGAGCACAATGTGAGTATAATTCATGTTGTGATTAAATTGATTGTGATTAAGAAAATTCAAAACGAATTGCACAACATCATGACCAACTATATGCCAGAATTTTTGATAGAAAACAGGACTCATACCGTCTGGCCCCGGGGATTTGAAGGGGTGCATATGCTTGAGAGCTTTTACGATCTCGCCTTCATTGAACGACTCCGAAAGAAGCTGGTTCATAGCCGGAGTGACCCGTGGATTCAGCCTGTCAAGAGCGATAGAGATATCGGATTTGAGAGGGGTGGACGATGTGAAGAGACTCCCAAAATGATCTTGTATGATTTTTTCAAGACCTTCCGGGGAGTCATGGATTCGGCCAGAGTGATCCTTTAGGTGAGTGATGAGGTTGGTTTGTTTTCTTATACTCGCACGTGTGTGGAAGAATTTGGTGTTTCGATCCCCTTCCTTATACCAATGGAGTTTCGCCCTCTGTTTCCATTTGATGTCCAATAATTCAAGGCATATATCAAGCCTTTGTTGAAGATTGTGGATTTCAGCCTTGACTTGAGGAGAGATGGGGCCTGTACGAAAGGATGAGATTTTCCGCTTTAATTCGTCGACCTGTTTTTCCAAATTATTGTGATGCATGTTTCCCCAATTAAGTAGGTCGATCGAACATTGACTGATCTTTTCTGGGAGAGGGTCAGTGTTATCATTCCACAAATTCTGTATGACTTCCTCGCAATCTTTATGCTTAACCCAAAGTGCTTCGAACCAAAATTTTTTTCTCCTTTTCCTGCGGAAGAGTGATGGGTTACGGTTACGAATTTGAATATGGATGAAAGAATGATCTGAGAAATAGGACGGGATATGGTTAACTCGACTCCAAGGGAAAAGATCGCGCCATAATGAATTACAGAGAGCTCTATCAACACATGCCCGTTGGGTGAAAGGCGCGACTGATAGGCGGCTCCATGTAAATTTTGGTCCCTCATAACCCAAATCAGCCATGTTTAAGAACTCCATGGTGTCCCTGAAGAGGTTCATTTGCCATTCTGCGCGCGGCCCAGAGCATTCGAATTCATTTTGTGTAAGGACTTCATTGAAATCGCCCCCTATAATCCAAGGAATTTTAGGGGAGCATGAGAGGTCTCGCATGCGGTTCCAATGTTGTCTACGTAAGGCCACATTGGGTTCCCCATATATCCCCGTGAATCGGAATTGATGATCATGGATTTCTGTGGTGACGTCAATGTATCTATCTGAAAATCCATGGAGCGTAACATTAATATCTTTGGTCCAAAGAAGTGCTAAACCGCCTGATCGACCTTGAGAATCAACTGAGAGGCCAAACATATTCAGAGATTGTTTGATTTTTTCTACAACTGGGGTTCGACATTTAATTTCGCACAAGAAAACCAGTTGGGGAGCTTTACTACGAGTAATATCCCGTAGCTCTTGAATTGTCCGAGGGTTCCCGAGCCCTCGGCAATTCTAGCATATGATACTCATTGTGGTCGGCGGGATTGGTCATCGCCAATCGCCGCCGTTGGAATAATGGATGAAGAGAGCTCTTTATTCGATCTTGAAGAACCATTGGATTTCTTTTTCTTACCGGGTGTTGCAGATTGGGTATTAGAGGGGTGGTCGGGAATAGAAAAGCTTGCAGGGAGTTTTCTTTTTGTGGAAGTAGGGAGGCTATGAGGAGGGGAATCCGAGGTATGGATTTTTCTTTTAATGGAAACAAACTTTTTGTGAGTTTCTTTGCGGGGGAGTCGAGCTCCATATGAACCGACACGAGAAAAGCGCTGGATGGGGTAAGAGGAGGAGAGTGGTCAAGCGGGGGGGTGGTGGAATGTGGTGGTGGCTAGTTTATGGGTGAAAGAGTGTACTGGGGATGTTGCGTAACAGTATCAGAAGAGAGAGGGGAGGCTGGGGGTGTTTTTGGTGTCTTTCCTTCAATGGGGTGAGGCTGATGCGATATTGGGGGGAGAGGATGAGTATTGTTGACAGATTCAGTTAACATATGATCAGTTGGTATATTTAGTGGAATGATGGCTTGATGATTTGGAGATATGGGTGGGGAACAAGAGTATTGTTGTGGTGTAGAGTAGTTTTTCGTGAGATGGGAATGGGGTGTGGGGGCGTGTGTGTGGGGTGGTGAGTAGTTAGGGTGGGGAATGATGGAAAGGTTGGGTGGGTTGGAGTTAGTGGGGTTGGTGGCAGTTGGGTTGGGGTTAATGGAGTTTGTGGCAGTTGGGTTTGAGTTAGTGGGGTTGTTGGCGGAGGGGCTACTGTTTGTGGGGGAATGAGTGTTTGGAGATTGGGCTTGGGCGAAAGGGGTGCCAGGGAGGGTTGCGCGGAGCCAAGGACCGTAGGTGAAGGCGTTGTCGGAAGGGTTGAGGATGCACGACTCACAATCGTGTTCACCATGCCCAATAATGCCACAGTGATAGCAGAAGTTGGGCAGCCGCTCGTATTTGGCAGGAAATATATACTCCATTCCTCTGAAAGTAGACTTGAGGATACGCCGCAAAGGTTTGGAGATGTTTATATCCACTCTTATTCGAAGAAATTTGCCAATAGACAGACCATCGGAATCAGCATCTACTGATAAGAACCTTCCAATTCTATTACCAGCCTCTTTTGCAAAAGTTTTGTTCATAAGACCAATCGGGACATCATGTAGTTGTATCCAAAAAGGACATGAAGAAATATCCAGTTTAGATCCAATTTGAGAAACATTCATCTCGGATAGTGCGAGGAGTGATTTATCGAATAACCACGGATATCCATTGATTACTCTTTGTCTGTCCACGAGATTACGGAATTGAAAGAGGACTGTATTCTCAGCCAAGGGCTTGCAGGTTAATCCATGCCGAGGATTCCATAGTCTTTTATACAGGCCCGCTATGGAGTCGAAATTGATGACTCTATTGGCTAGAACCCTGCCGACGAGAGTCAGAGATTCATCAAAAACATCAAGGTCAAGGGCTTCGGCAGAAATTTGGATTTTCTCGTCATCGTTCAGGGAGAGTTTAGAACAAAGGGAAGAGATTTCGTCTTGCATAGCGGAAGGAATGACAGGCTGACTCCAGGGAAACTCGGGAATGACTGCTTTCCGGATCCAATCTTGAAGGGAGATCTGCAAGAACCAACAAGCATTAGAAGGAGAGAAGAAAAACAGGGAGAGAACAGGGGGAAGGGGAAGAAAGAAAAAAGGCAGAGGAGAGGTCGGGATCTATCGCCGGAAGAACCGTGATAGACGAGACATGGGGGGACACGACGCTAAGGTGCAGAGCAACCTAGGACTATCAGAAAGTACTCTCGGTGGGGCTTATCACAATTAGATTTGACTTTTTTGAGCTTTTACGATAACGCACTATGATTACATTTTTTTTAAAAAAAAATTAAATACACCAAATTTGGTGTTTTAGTATAATTCTGTCAAAACCATCTCAAATTCATTACACCAAATATTACAGCAAATAAATATTTTACTCCCTTTTCATTTTATAGCAAACAAATTTATTTATTTATACAATTATTTCATTTACGTATATTTTATTACTATTAATGTAATTAACAAAAAATGTACATTTAATTACTATTGCATTAATTAATTATTACAAAAATAATTATTACAATTAATATTAGTATCTCTTTTGGTTTAAATTATAACCATTTTTTTAATTATTATTATTTATAGACAATATTAATTAATTATTAAAACCATGTTATATAAATTAATTATATATAAAATGAGGATACAATTGGAATTTAAATTTGAAGTAGAAGAGAATTGAAGTGCAAATAGGGGAAATTGTATTACACAAAGTTGGTGTAACACTATTCACTACACCAAATTTGGTTTAAGGTTTAGAGTTGGGTTGGAGACCGTATTTTGTATATTTGATGTAATAGTATGGATTATAGAGTTGGGTTGGAGAACGTATTTTATATATTTGATGTAATAGTATGGATTATAATTGAGGATATTTTTGTCAAATAAAAATATAAGTTTATTCCTGGAGGATTGAGAATGCGTAAAACCTTGGGGGTGGGAAGGTATGACTAATCCTATAGCTGCGGATATACTTATTCCCGCGGGAATGATCATTTCGAGTCTTAAATTATTCCAATCATGTGAATGAGAATGAGTTTGGGAATGCCTTTCATTCACACCTCATTCCCGCATACTAATCATGCCGTAAGTTTAGCATACTAAACCATAGAATAGGAAATCAATTATTTTTCTATTAAATCATGTAAATTCTTGCCCACAACACATATTTTATATCATAAAATTGAGATGAAAAAACAATTTTATGTGACAATAATGAGTTTAATCATATTTCATTAGTATTTTAGAATCCACACTTGTTACTCGCTTCAAACTCAATGAAATTTAAAAATTTTAAACATGTTACTAATTTGTTGATGCTTACTTCGCTCCACAAGGAAAATAAATGCCTAAATGCTGACTGATAAATCACAAAATATCGAATAAAGTGCTTTTTATTATATAATTGAACAAGATTTTTGGTCGGCCTCTAGTTTGACAGAGTCTTTTTTTTTTCAATACAATGCTTTTTATATGGTTTTTATGTCTTGTCTTTTTCCTCATAATGAGTTTTATTTATATCGTTACAACAAGTTAGACATTTTTCCACTAGATACAAATGTGAGTAGGACACTTGTCATCTTCATAATGTGCATGAGTAGCATGACTGTCATGTGTCAAATAGTTCTTGTTGGGTTGTCCCATCATTGCCTTGCGAGGTGGCATTATGATCTGCCACTGAGTTTTCAGCTCGATCATCGTTGACTTACAAGATGGGACTTCTTTAGCCTTGAAAATTGAAATGTTCTCATCCTCGGTCCCGAACTTGGAGGACATTTATGATATCCAAGCAGTCAATATATTATCGATTTAGTTTTAAGATTTGTTACTTACTAGGACAAGTTCGCAACCCACTGCCACAACTCATATAAGAGGATCTCCAATGCCCGGTTTATATTGAGGTTTTAAGGCAAAAAACTGATTTATATAAACCACATTCTATTGTGAGGGAAAGTTGTTGATGATGTGGAATAACCGGTTTACATTTATAAATATGGTTTAAAGCAAAATCCCTTTTTTTCTTGAGTGTTGCATAATATTAAATATTCAATAATTTGATTTTAATATTTTATATTCAATTCTTTTTATTCTTATGTTACATATTATTGAATAATTCGTAATGTCTAAATTAAGTATTGTACTTATTCCTTTTAAATTTATAAAATTTTACCAGTTTAACAAAGCATATTAATTACAAATGAAAATTTAATAAAACATATTAATTAAATAATTTAAAAAATATTTTTATGAGGATATTAAATTATATGAATATATATAAATATAAATACAAATATAATTAATAATTCTGAATTGCTCGTAGGGTCCAATAAAAAGCAGGGATGTAAAAAATGGCCCGACCCGCGGGTACCGTCCCGTCCCATTTGGGTCGCCCCGCCCCATGACCCATGGCGGGGCGGAGCGGGTTGGTGTATCACTTTCGCCCCAGGAGTACCCGCCCGTCCAACCCCCCATAGAATTTTTATTTTTAAAATATATTTTATTTTTTAATGTTTTGTATTTAATTTTAAAATGGGGCGGGGCGGGGCGGGACGATCCAACGCGGGCGTACTAAGCACGGGGTGGGTCTGACTCTTCACCGACCCGGCCCAACCCGACCCATTGTCATTTTAACAAAAGTGGTTTTAGAGGTTTATGGATTGAGGAGAAATATTATAAAATTGGGTTTTTACCTTTGATGGGCACTGATATGGCAGTGACGTGTCACATAAAAAACTGTGAATGAGGTTTTTATTTGGTTCGAAATTGGAGATGCCTTAACATGAAAATTATGCAAAATGCAAAAGAAGTGGGACATGTTATACGTCACTTGTGAGCTGAAGAACAAAAACTTTTTTACAAGTTAAGTGAGCTATTCTATTACCAATAGATTTTGAATGGAACCTTAGTTGGTGGACTTGAGTTCTCTCTCATATTGAGTACGTTTTATATGTGGGATCGTAAAGCCTGCTCGGCTTGGGTGGGACATCATCCATATGACGAAGCATGAAGGATTATGTGATTAGAGCCGGCAAAAACCAGCGCATCCCGAGTTTTGGGCTGGTCTTGGGCCAGGCTGAACTACAATTTTTCAGATCCAAAAAAGTTTGGGTCTATTTCGCCTGACCCATGAGCCTGGCTTGCCCCGACTTTTGGTCCAGCCCGACAATATTTATTTAAAAAATAATAATTTTGGACTGGCTGGGACCTGCATTTCCGTGGATTTTCAAAAGTCCGGTGGACCCGCTGTATTTGTGACGATGATTAAAGAATTAACATGTTGATAAGCTAACTGATTTTAAAATAGCAAGTCGCCGAATTTAACAGGCACTTTTAATATTTCAGTAAGTAATGGAGTTCTCACTTTCCCCGTTGAAATCACCATCACGGTATCACCTTCGGCCTCTCGGGCAGCCTATATTTCCCTAATTCGATTCATATAAACCCTCAAATAAAGAGTTTGTGCTCAGCTCCTCAAGATTTTGAAAATTTTCCATTAGCTTTATTATTTGCCCCAATTAATTGGAAGGAAAATTCCCGCAATCAGCTCACCGCCCTGCCATCGTAAGATCTCTGAACTCTCTATTTAGTTTACGTTTTTTTTAATTCAATATTAGGTGTTCAAAATGCAATAATATTTCTTTTTTTGTTCCTGCCCAATTTTAATATAGAATTTCATTTTTCTCTGGGCATGGATGATTTTGAATGTGGAAGATGTTGACTTGCGAAAAAATAATGTATACTCTGATTATTTGATTTTCTGATTCTGGATGCATAATCTAGTTTACGTTCACTAGCTGAATATTTATATAGTTGGAGCCAATGTTCTAAAAAGCGCTAGGCGCTAGTCGGGCGGAGACTGGGGCCTAGTGCTTAGGCGGAGCCTGACCAGAGTTAGACGTGACATGGGCGGAGTTAGGCAGAAATTTTTAGAACAGTACTTGGAGCCGAGAAATGAGCAGTGTTCTAGAAAGTGTCAGACGCTAATCAGGCGACAGGCTGGGCCCTATCGTCTAGGCCAGAAACTAGGCGGGGTTAGGCGGGACCTGGGCAGGATTAGGCGGGGCCTAATCGGAACAAAAACCTAGACGAACAAAAGGAGCCTAGCGCCCAGGCGGGGATATTTAGAATAGTGGAAATGAGTACATGAATGAGAAAAAGAAGTTTTGCGCAAGTAAACTTGTTTTAAAGAACTTGCTAATAAATTTAGGCAAATGTTGATCCGTATCTGGTAATTGTTTTCTGTAATTTCTGGCTGCAAAGTTCTTTGAGGGATAATAACATCCTTTTTCTAACATTTGTTTTTTACTGGATGATAATCGAAATTTAGGGTATTTCAGTTTAAGAGATCTGTGTTAACTTCCCATCATGGTCATGTGCCTGCATTTACATTAGATTCAGGGGAGCTACTTTGCATTAGATTTTGATATTTTCCTCTTCTAGTAAGTAAAATTCTATTACTGAATGAGATTCATTCTTAATGCTCAACTACTCTATCGATTCTAATATGATTCCTCCATCCAAATAAACCAAAGGCCCCGTTTGCAAACACTTCGCTTTTTTAAATGTGACTTATTTTAGTAGAAACAAAAGTAGTTAGGAACCTGAATTTGATAGTGTTTGCAAATGTAATCTAAAAGCTAGAAAAACATCAAGTGTTCCGAAAAATAGCACTTTAAAAATTAGCCCTTTGATAGAAATACGAAAATACCCATATATGAATGACATGGATATTTAAGAAGATAAAGAACATTTTTGGATTATGATAAAAATGTAAAAAAATAAACTTCTTTTTTTCAAAATTAGAAGCACCCCACCCCCAACTTTTAGATTTTGATTAAATGAAGTCGAATCAAAAGCAACAGTTGGTATTTGCTAAAACTAAAAAGTGACTTTTCCAACTAAAATGTGAGAATCACCATTTTTAGCATTTACAAACACTCCTGTAATGTTAGGGAAATCGGCATGGTATGCAGCTTATTGCTCCGCCGAGTAGTCACTTCATGTTTGATGGAACATTAGTCCAGTCTGACTTGTTTGATTGAAGCCGCATGGCAAAGTTACCTGTTTGTGGATTTTAGTTCATATGTGTTATCCGTTGAAATTTATGTCAAGAACAAGTGGATTTTCTATGTTTCTGTGGGTGCAATTGGTAATTCTCATGTATTTGAAGTGAATAATTGTGTTCTTTCAAGAATGTTTTCATATGTGAAATAAATTAAATATTTATTCAAAAGTTGTTATTCTAGGATGGCCTTGGTAACCACAGCTGAAGTCTGTGACGCATATCCTCAGCTTATCCTGAGCGGTGAGCTTCGTGCGCTCCATTCAGTTTTCCAGATATACGGCCGGCGCCAAGTCTTCTCGGGACCAATTGCTACTCTCAAACTGTTCGAGGATAACATTTTCGTACGTGAGTATCTTGAGGAGAAGGGTGATGGAAGAGTTCTTGTTGTTGATGGGGGTGGTAGTTTAAGATGCGCGATATTGGGATGTAATCCTGTAGTTCAAGCTCAGAACACTGGGTGGGCCGGTATCGTTGTTAATGGCTGCATAAGGGACGTCGATGAAATCAACGGTTGTGATATTGGCGTGAGAGCTCTCGCTTCGCATCCGGTGAGAGCTAAGAATAAGGGTGGAGGAGAAAGACACATTCCCGTAAGTACTGCTGGGACGAGAATATGCGATAGTGAATGGCTTTATGCAGATACCGACGGTATTCTGGTTTCTAAAACGGAGTTGTCTGTGTGATATGTTTCTGATGGCTTTACAGAATTACATCATTTGTTGGGATAATTAAAACAATTACCCCTGAGGTTTGGTCTAATTATGAAAAAATCAGTTATCTTTCAAAACTACAAACACCCCCCTTCTTGAGGGTGCAATTTGTAAAATAGAAATAAAAATGATAACTGGTTTTGTAATTAGACTGAATCTCAAGGGTAACTTTCGTAATTATCCATATTATTTGGTAAGGGTTACACTGGTATGCTATGTTTGTTGCCCTATCTGTATTACTACTATTTGCAGTCCACATGGAACTTAAGACAAAAGTCTGTTGTATTTCTATTGTGGACAGTATCCATAAGGAATGTTGTTGTATGCTGTGGATTAAGACTGCCTTATAATTTTTGCTTCATCTGTCTGATTTTTCAGTTCCACTTTTATGCTTGTTTGGTTTCACATTTTTATTCATTGGAAATGCACAGTAAGTTTGGCTAAGGTGAAAATCAGGCAAATTAAGTTAGTACTGTACTGTACATGCTACTGTTTTATATGCTTTTTGTTTCATTGGACTCATGGTTTTCTCCACTATTTGACTAATTTAATTTTGAAAATATACGTGATCTTTTTTTTTAGGCGGATTACTCAAAGTCAATGGTGTAGACGAACTTTTCCTTTCCCATGGGAAGTTTTCAAGTCTTCTACTTCGGAAGCTGGACAGTCCGTCGACAGGGAACTTGCCTGAACACATTTGCAAACGTTAGAGGGCCCTGGGGTTGTCCCAGGAAAGCCCATCCGAGGCTCACGTCAGCACGATGAACGAGAGAATAATTAAGACAATAATTGAATACTGAATTAAATGCGTAGGAGAATTAACAGAATATGAGAATGTAATTACAAATGACTAGGGGGGGCTTTTTTATACCTGGGAGATGGGTCATGCGGGTCATGTAGGAAAATTCAACGGCCAATCTGCGTAGGAGACTATTGAGCAATTAATATTTAATAAATATATAACTGAATCATATATTAAATAATTAAATATCATTTTTCCCCAAATAATATATAATTTTACATTAGATTTTGGAAAAGTAAATTTGAGATTATTAAATTACAATCTTTGGTGCATAAATAATTCTTGATAACTAGAAATGAATTACGGAAGTGAGAAGAAAAATTGCCACGTGGTTTTTGAGGAATTTTTGTTTTTCACATTAGTCAAATTTTAGAGGTTTCTAAATGGGTGAATTTCATAATAGGGTTCAAATTTAAGAAAATCTATCATTTAAGATCCAAAATTTCAACCTTCTCAAATAAAGATCCAATTTTTATTTTTTTTCTCAAATTTTGGGTTCTCACTTCAAGACCCAAAATTTCAACTTTCTCAAATCAAGACCCAATTTTTTTTTTCTCAAATATGACCCTCCCCCAAATTATGGGTTCTCCTTCAAGTTTTAGAATTTAACAAAAAGAGAAATATTAGTGTAATTTATCACGTCAACCACAAAAATTATTTTTCTTCATCTTTTCGTTTTTTCGCTCATTCCTTTTTACCTGATCCATACTTATTATCAATTTTGTTTAACGTATAGAAACCAAGATCTATAAATATAAACGTATGTATCTAACGAGATGAAAAAAGCCATAAAATATTCACCGGTTACTAAAAAAATAAGATATACCAAATTATGATTGAATTTTACGATTAGGAAAAAAAGGAATGAGCAAAAAAATAAAAAGAGAAAGAAAAATAATTTTTGTGGCCGGTGTTATAGATTACATTAATATTTCTCTTTTTGTTAAATTTTAAAACTTGAACTGAGAGCCCAAATTTAGGGGAGGGCCTGATTGAGAAAAAATAAAAATTGGATCATGATTTGAGAATGTTGAAATTTTGGGTCTTGAAGTGAGAACCCAAAATTTGTGGGAGAGCCCAATTTGAGAAAAAAAAAATTGGGTCTTGATTTGAGAAGGTTGAAATTGTGGGTCTTGAAATGATAGATTTTCTTAAATTTGGATCCTATTATGAAATTCCTCTTTTCTAAATTGATCTATATTAATATGAAAATATTGTACTACCCAAATGCTCGCATCAAATCTGTTGCCAGTTATCAGTAACTTCGGTGGCATGGTTACCACTAAAGTCCTAAGATCATCTCCAATCCATAACACTAAATTTGGTATAAAAACTACACCAAATTTGATGTTTTAGTGTAATTTTGCCAAAATTGCACCGGGAAGCGTAAATTTAGGTAAAATTGCATCGGGGAGCATAAAAGGCTGACATTGACTTAAAAATGTCGGTATTTCTGTCATAAGCCCAATATATTTTAGTTTCCTCAAGAATCAGGATGCAAAAGCCCAATTTAAGTAAAACCCAATTTCCGAAAATTTTGAATGACTATACAACTAGTAGCTACCGATGTCAATGTGTCGGATCCAAGTTGGGTCCCTTGACCCGACCACAAAACCGAAACCCATCCCCACTCGTCTCACATTAGACCCATATCCACTCTAACCCATACATGTGTCTTGCGGGTCCCGTTAGACACGCCTACTTCGTATATTCGACCAAATTTGTATATTACTCATAATATTGATACAAAAAATTATGTCAGATGTGATGTTTGTATATTTTTTTGATAATGTATGAATTATGAAATAAACATGAATAAATTATATAAACCAATAGCTGATATAGAATAACAATATACACAATCTATCAAAAAAATAATTATATGGGTCCGAGTCAGGTTCTGGGATGGATTCTACTGATCTCGTTACTCGATTCCAGACCCATCTGGGCCTAAAAATGTATACTTGTTAGTCGTCACCAACTTTAGACCCATTTATTTATCACAGACTCACCCCAAAAATGTGGCGTGTCTGGTTCGGGTTATCAAGACCTATTGTCATCCCTACTTGTAGGGCTGGCAAATCGTTCGTGTCAGGCCATTATCGGGCCGACACGATAACGGCACAGCACGATAAGCCCAAACACGAATACGACACGATAAGTTTAACGGGCCTGGAATTTAAGACCGATCACGATACGTTAAAAGCACGAAAAACACGGTACGACACGATAAGCACGATAAGAAAAATTGTCAAATTTATTTAGGTAAGCCCGTTAGGCCTGTTTGGCCCGTTAACAAATAAAACTTATGATTTTTTTATATTCTTTATATTTAATACCTAAAACATATATTCGAATAAATTTTTAATAAAAATAGTCAAGTAAAAATAATCAATTATTATTAAATTACTCATATAAATAACTAATTATTAATAATTAAAAAATTATTGTGCATATCGTGTTTGTCGTGTCAGTCCGATAATGGCTCGAACCCGATAAGCCTCAGCACAAACCCTATAATTCCGTGACGTGTTTGTGTCGATCAATCGTGTCGTGCCTCAAATTACCACCCCTACATACTTGTAGTCATCCCCGAATAGAAAATAGTAACAAAGAAAGAAAGAAAGAAATAAAATAAAAGGCAACAAATAAGAACTAGCTGGATTTGGGTTTAAAGGATTGAGCAAGGGTGTACATCAATAAAGTAGAACCACATGATGAAGTTAAGGATGGAGTTGTCCATTTATGGTCCATGGAGATATGGACAATATTATTTACACTCTTTTGCTTACCTTTATGGGGACCTATCACATATACATACAACTTTTCTATGTGCTCACTCCAGACTATCATTACTCAATTCAGAATAATTTAAGTGTTGCTTAACAAGAGAAATGAGATTGGTTTAAGCAATATGTAGTTAAATTTAAGATGAATTAAATCTCAAGGTAAAGCCTATGGGGTCTGGTTTAAGACATTGCCAACTAAGTACAGCAAGTAGTCCTTGTCAAAAGTGTTAGAATTATAATTAGTTATTAGTTTATATTTGTGAGGGTAGTTTTGTAATTTTCCTTTGTGTGTCTTCTAGGGTTTGCTCCTATATATATATATTGGGTAGCCATTTGTATTAATCAAGTTCTTGCATTCAAGACTCCAAGTTATATAGAATTCTTCTTCCAAATTTATCTTACAAAAATGTATGTTAATTATTCTAACATGGTATCAAGAGGTTTTAATAAAGCATTCTCGACTTCGCGGATCCGGTGGGTATATCGCGATTACAGTGAGTATGTTGCAGCTTTGTGTTATTTTCATTCGATTTTCGATCTGTTAGCACTTGTTGGGTTTGCTATCTTTTTGGCCTCAAGAATCAGATTATTTGCAATAGTTTGTTGGTAGAGTTGGCTTGATTTGTTGGGTATTTGCATCGATCTACCTAGTTGTTTGGTTGGTATTTCTGCTTGATTTTCTGTCATTATTCATTATGGCTAGTGAAAGAGATGATTCGTTGCAGTCGATTAGTGTACGCTTGAATGGAAAGAATTATTCATATTGGAGTTATGTCATGAGAAATTTTTTGAGAGGAAAAAAATTGTGGAGTTATATTTCTGGAACACAAAAACATCCTGTTGAGAAAGATAATACTAAATATGCTGCGGAATTAGAGGTTTGGGAAGTGAACAATTCGAAAATTATTACTTGGGTTAACAATTCTGTGGAGAACTCTATTGGTATGCAATTGGCTAAATATGATCTCAGTTAAAGTTTGGGATCATTTGGAACGGTTGTATACTCAATCAAATTTTGCTAAACAAGTTGGAAATAGATATTCGATCTCTTGACAAAAAAAAATATGACATGACAGAATTTTATTCTCGCTATGACGATCTTTGGGATCAATTAGCCTTCATCAATCTATTGAACTTCGCGCATTTGCCCCCTATATTGCTCGTAGAGAGGAGCAACGATTGGTTCAATTTTTGATGGCTCTTCGGGATGATTTTGAGTCTCTTCGTGGAAATATTTTGCACCGTATTCCTTTACCATCTGTTGATTCATTTGTCGGTGAATTGTTAGCGAGAGAATTACGCCTAAAGTCTCGCGGGAAAAAGAGTTCTTCCTGCTCCTACTTCATCCGTTCTTCTTTGCCGCCCCCATCGTCCATCTTCTCTGTTCTTTCGCATCGCACCGCACCCAAAGGTTGCGATAATGAGTGTAGTTATCAGTAAACAACCAGGACATTGGAAGGCTCAATGTCCGAGTTGAATAAAGGTGGCCAACAACGTTTTCAACAAAAAATCCACGACCTCCCCAACATCGCTTTGTCCATCCAAATCAACGTGGTTTTAGGCCGCCCCACCGACTCGTGTTCGCCGCACTGTACCCTCATCGGATTCTCGTGACATCCGGAACTCTTACCTCCGTTCACCTTTCTATGGATACAATTGCCGAACAATTTGAAATTTCTTGCCTCATCTCATGCCTTGTCCGCCTCGGGTTTGTCAACTCCGAGCTCGTCGGGTATATCTTCCTCTATATGGGTATTAGATTCGAGCTTTTCATCATATGTCCCCGATATATCATGTTTTACTTCCATTTCACCCACATATGCTGACACTTTCGTTACCGCGATGGTACATTGTTACCCTTAGCAGAAATCGATTTGTAGCTACACCTCACTCACTCTCTTCCACATGTTTACCATATTCCCAAACTTACATTAAATCTTGTTTACATTAGCCAATTGTGTGATTCCTGCTACTTAGTATCATTCTCTTCTACTTCTTGTTGTGTGCGGGATCCACATTCCCTAAGCCGATTGGGACAAAGCCGTAGGCAAAGGAGAGTTATACATTTTGGATGAGCTCTGTAGTACCCTCTATCGCAGCCTTCTCTTTGTTGATTTGTCTTCTTTTCGTTTGAGTCCTTCATCGTCTAGCTTTTATTTGTGGCATTCTCGTTTGGGTCATGTTTTTCGTCTTCACGTTTAAGATTTTTGGCTTCTACAGTTCATTAGGAAAATTGTCATCTCATGATATTTCGATTGTAGTGGTTGTAAACTCGCAAAATTTTCCGCTTTACCTTTTAAACGGTGTTTCTAATTCTATCGCGCCATTTGATTTGGTTCATTCGATGTGTGGGGACTGCTCCCATTCCCACAAAGGGGGTTCTCGATATTATGTCTCTTTTTATTGATGATTATTCTCGTTATTGTTGGGTTTATTTTATGAAGCATCGTTCGATTTTCTCGAGCATATATACTTCATTTTGAGCTTTTGTAAAAACTCAATTCTCTGCTATCATAAAATGCTTTAGATGTGACTTGGGTGGGAGTACACCTCTAATAATTTTCGTGAATTGCTTGCTTTGGATGGGACTTTACATCAAACTTCTTGCACAGATACTCCCGAACAAAATGGTATTCTTGAAGAAAACATAGGCATATCATTGAAACCGCCGCTCACTTTTACTATCTAGTTCGGTTCCCAAGTGAATTAAGGGGAAGCCGTTCTTACCGTCCATTGTATAAATAGGATTCCATCATCCATTACATCCGATTTATCACCATTTCGTAGACTATATGGTTCCACCCCTAGTTATTCGTCCTTACGAGTCTTTGGTTGTGCATGTTTTGTCCTTCGTCCTCATGTTGAACGCAAAAATTATCTTCTCGTTCACCTATTTGTGTTTTCTTAGGATATGGAGAAGGTCGGAAAGGGATATCGTTGCTTTGATCCTGTTGCTCAAAAATTATATGTGTCTCGTCATGTATTTTTCTTGAGCATATTCCATTCTTCTCTATTCCCTCTAGTCCTCATAGTATCTCCAAAACGATCTTGTTCATATTGATCCATTCTCGGATAATACGAGATAGAGACTCATCGACATCTTCGCTTCCACCTACGCTTTACGGCACCCCAATCGCTTCCCGAAATTGTGGATCGTTTACCTCCTCGATATCCCCAACGTACACGTAAGTCCACTCGATTACGACTTTGTTTATTCCTCTTATTCTCCCGCCTTTGCTTCATTTTTGTCCTCTATTCACCAAATTTCTCAACCACACTCCTATAAAGAGGCGTTCTGATCGATCCTTTATGGCGTGCTTTATGATCGAGAACTTTCTCGCTTTGCATAAAACAAACACTGGGATTTGGTATCTTTACCACCTGGTAAACGGGCAATTGGTTCGCGTTGGGTTTATAAAATTAAAACCAAATCGATGGTTCGATTGAGCGATATAAAGCACGATTGGTTGCTAAAGGTTATTCACAACAAAGATGGTATGGATTATGAGGAAACTTTTGCCCTGTTGCAAAAATGACTACCGTCGTACTCTTATTCTTTGTTTTTATCCGAAACGGCACATATCTCAATTGGATGTCAAAAATGCCTTCTTGAATGGTGATCTTCAAGAAGAAGTTTACATGATCCCACCACCGGAGTTCCTCATAATCGTGGAAGTTTGCAAGCTTAAGAAAGCATTGTATGGTCTCAAACAGGCTCCACGGGCTTGGTTTGAAAAATTCTCTGCCGTGCTTACTTCACTTGGTTTTAGTTCCAAAGAACCATGATTCTCGCTCTTTTCTTCAAGCGTACATGTCTTTGGTATTATTCTTCTTCCTTATATGTTGATGACATGATCATCACCGGTGATGATGTTGATGGGATTGCATTGTTGAAATCGAGTTAGCTTCTCGCTTTGAAATGAAAGATTTGGGACCTTTGCGATATTTCTTGGGTATTGAGGTAGCCCCTCCCCTCGAGGTTATCTTCTTTCACACCAAGTACATTGCCGACATACTTGATCGAGCTCGTCTTCACCGATACTCGGACAACTTGATACGCCTCTTGAACTTAATGTTCGATATTCTCCTTCCGATGGCACACCATTGTCTGATCCTACTTTATATCGCACTATTGTTGGAAGTTTGGTTTATCTAACCATTACGCGTCCCGGATATCGCATATGCGGTTCATATTGTGAGTCAGGTTTGTCACTTGCCCCACTACCGCTCATTCATTGGGTAGCGTTACTCGTATCTTGCGATACCTCCGTGGTACTCTTTTCGAGAGTCTTTTGTTTCCATCTACATCTTCATTAGAGTTGAGGGCATATTCGATGCGGATTGGGCGGTGATCCTCTCGATCGAAAATCCACCACCGGTTTTTGTGTTTTTCTTGGAGACTCACTTATTTCTTGGAAGAGTAAGAAACAAAATGTTGTGTCTCGATCCTCCACAGAGGCAGAGTATCGGCAATGGCTTCTACTACAACCCAAATAGTTTGGTTACGTTGGCTTCTTGCAGATATGGGTGTTCATTTGTCCTCACCTACTCCCATGCATTGTGATAACCAAAGTCTTTATCGTGATTGCTCACAACTTCGATTTTCCACGAAAGAACAAAGCATATTGAGATTGATTGTCATGCCACTCGTCATCACCGCAACATGGGACACTCCACTTACCTTTCATCTCATCATCTTTACTGATTCTTGATCTTTTCACCAAGTCACATCCGCCTTCCGCGTTTTTTTTGTTGGCAAACTCTCGATGATTTCTACTACATC
The DNA here is from genome assembly GCA_016081115.2 of Rehmannia glutinosa. Taxonomy (NCBI): domain Eukaryota; kingdom Viridiplantae; phylum Streptophyta; class Magnoliopsida; order Lamiales; family Orobanchaceae; genus Rehmannia; species Rehmannia glutinosa. The sequence goes on along the minus strand of JABTTQ020003426.1, from coordinate 93,384 downwards.
ATCATGAGTTTGTGGGGGATGTTAGAATTATAATTAGTTATTAGTTTATATTTGTGAGGGTAGTTTTGTAATTTCCTTTGTGTGTCTTCTAGGGTTTGCTCTATATATATTGGGTAGCCTCCATTTGTATTAATCAAGTTCTTTGCATTCAAGACTCCAAGTTATATAGAATTCTTCTTCCAAATTTATCTTACAAAAATGTATGTTAATTATTCTAACAAAAAGGACCATTTGCAACACAAGCACACATCAAATTTTATTTTTTTTAAAAAGTGAAAATAAAGCTTATTTTTCTTAAATTTTTGGCAATAAGTGATGGAATAGGACAGCACATTCTTTTCCTTGAATACTAGTTCGCTTATATAGGTTATAATACTGCAAATATACATGCAGCGTGTGAGATTTGAGATTTTGAGACCTGAGAGGAGTTTCACAATTGGTGCACTCAAGGTTTAATATTCGAATACTTTCCGATGATAATAAAATTATCTTACACGAAAATTCTATTGTAGGTTTTCAGATGTTATAATTTTATTTTTATTTGGCTCACACTTGTACGACGTATATGTACACACACATATATACATATATGTATATATAGGGGGAGGATACAATAAGACCACATAGTATAGTGAGACAGTGTGGACTCATCTCAACCCTCCATTATCTATATCAATGACTAAGATAAATAGGGGTTAAAATTAAATTAAATATTTAATTAAAGCAAAATAAGGGTATAATTGTCAAATTAACCAAGTGGGGGACCATCCAAATATGAAATCAGTTATTATGAGAGAGAAAATCACGTGGGGGAGAGAAAATCGCGTTGGAGAGAAAAATCACGCATGTACTCGCCACGCAAAGATATCTTTGTCACTTATCATATATTTGATGTATACTTAACACTATTTTCTTCAGTATGTTTAAGCATAATTTTCTTCGCATATTAAAATGGTCAAACAAAAATATGTGGGGGCTACGCTGAATCGAGAATCGATTATATAGAGAGAGAAAATCACACTCATTAACATGTGGGGACCGTGGATTAAGTAAATCAATTATAGAGAGAGAAAATCACGCTCATTACCGTGTTGTATATTTAGCCTATATTTAATGTATACTTAACACTATTTTGTTGTATGTTTAACAGAATTTTACTGCATATTAAAATGGTCAAACAAAAATATGTGGGGACCGTGGATTAAGTAAATCAATTATAGAGAAAGAGAAAATCACGCTTATTATTGTGTTGTATATTTAGCATATATTTGATGTATACTTAACACTATTTTGTTATATATTTAACACAATTTTACTGCATATTACAATTGTCAAGCAAAAATATAAGTATACAACAAAACACATATAAGTATACAACAAACCACATATAAATATACAACAGAAAAACATAAGTATACAACAACATAAATATATACATCAAAAATTAACTATTTATACAACAAAACACATCTAAGTATACATTGAAAAACAAATTTGTATACAGTAATCCATCCATATCAGCATCGTCTTCTTCACCAATTCTCCATCTACAACAACAGCTACACCACTCCATCAACCGTAAAATGCAGTCAATAGCCTCTTTATTAACAAAAATTTCAATCTCATTTTCCTTCTCCAACTTCGAATCATAGCGAAATTCCCAAAAGGAAGAAAAAGAGAAAACTCTAAATTTGCAATCTGCAATCTGTTTTTGACTAATGTGTTCAGAGCTTTTGATGGCTCAGAGATGGCGGCACTCCTGATCGGAGGAAACAAAAGTTTTTAAATACTCAAATATCCACGTTCCAAAAACATCATTATGAGTCAAACATTAATAATCTACATATCATGTGGATCATAGTTGTTGTAAAGATACACCTAGTTGCAGCAAATTAGAAGAAAGAAAACAAAAGAGTTAGTTATTATCAATTTGTTATGTTAGTTACAAATAGCAGTTAGAATTTTACATGTATAAAAAGCTACACAATGTACATTCTTTATCATTCAATTTACTTGAATAAATCTGAATATACTTCATCTTCTTCAAGAAGCATTCTCTTCATTTCTTTCTACAACATATATGAATTCTGATATAATCAACATGGTATCAGTTGGTATTGGTCATTGATCCGCTCCATTCCGCTGGTTATTCTTTTTTTTTTTTTCTTTTATCTCTCAAGATATCTTGATTTTCTTGCCTCATGGCGTCTGACGAACATGAAGATTCTACGATTCCTACTCGGGTCTCTAATCCTGCTGATGACTTCAGTTCACCATATTTCTTGCACCCCAGTGATAATCCGGGGGCAATTATAGTTTATGAGCCGTTTACGGCGACAACTACATTTCTTGGCCGCCGTGCGATTACCATGGCACTAAATGTGAAAAACAAGACCGGTTTATCGGTGGCTCTCTTCCCATGCCTGCTTCAACGCATCTTCAGTATAAGTGTTGGCAGAGAGCTAACAATCTTATACTTTCTTGGTTGTTAAATTCCATTTCAAAAGAGCTTAGGCAGAGTTTGCTATATTTCACAACTGCTTAAGAAATATGGGATGAGCTGAAAGTCAGATATGTTCGCAGTGATGGGCCTAGGGTATTTCATCTTGACAAGGCTCGAGTTCGATCTCTCGGGGTAATCAATCCATCACTTACTATAACCATTTCAAGCGCGATCCGGATGAATATATTAGTTCACGAGGCCATTGATTAAATGTTCTTGTGGAAAATGCACATGTAATATTTCCACCCTCATGAATGATACTCTTCAATCTGACTCTGTCATAAAGTTTTTAGTTGGTCTCAATGAGTCTTATGCTCCAATTCGAAGCCAACTTCTCCTGAATTCTCCTCTGCCTTCTCTTGCAAAGACTTATGCACTTCTCCTGCAAGAGTCACAAAGAGGACTGAGTAATTCTACAATCAATACTGAATTTGTAGATATTTCTATGACACTTTTGGCTAAAAATAATTCAAGATTTCAGTACAATAAGGACAATAAGAAAAGGCCAAAATGTTCTCATTGTGGCTATAGTGGCCATACTATTGATAAATGTTTTCAAATAATTGGATACCCCCTGGGTGGAGAGGTCCTAAGGGTCCAAGACAAGCTCCTGAAGTTTCTGCTTGCTAATGTTTCGTTTTCTCCCTCCAATACTCCATCGAAATCGGCTATGTTTTCTAATGAAATGGTGGAGAAGTTTTTAGCCTTTGCTAAAAATCACACTACTCAAATGACAGACTCACCTAAGTCGGCTATTCACTCACCGCTCACTGCTCGGTCGGAAATTTAAGTCTAAGTCGACCATTCACTCACCGCTTACTCACCGCACACTTTGGTCGTATTTCTCACTTTTGTCTATCAACTTCTGCTTCCACCTGGATATTAGACACTGGTGCAACATATCATATGATCTGTCAATTATCTATTTACACAAGTACACCAAAACAAATTTCCATACCTATTCATTTACCTAATGGAAATTTGACTTTGGCTACTCACATAGGTGAAGTTAGACTAACTGATTCATTATTGTTGTCAAATGTTTTATATGTTCCCTCATTCACATATAATCTTTTGTCCATTTCTAACCTTACTAAGTCCTCAGATTATGCTGTATTTTTCTGTTCTTCTTCCTGTATGTTGCAGGACATGAAAACTTCGAAGATGATTGGTTTTGCTAAGGAAGTCAATGGACTTTACCATCTTGCTGTCAATCATGTTATTTCCAATTCTGTTGTAAATCAAAACTCCTTTTTTGTGGCATTCTAGATTAGGTCACATTTCATCATCTAGATTGTCTCTCATTCCTCAATTACAATGTAATGATAGAAAATTTGACAATTGTGATGTATGTCATCTTGCAAAGCAAAAGAAAATTTCTTTTCCTACTAGAACGACTTGTAGCTCACAGATTTTTGATCGTATTCATTGTGATATATGGGGTCCTTTCTCCACTATTTCCCATAATGGCTTTAGATATTTCTTAACTATAGTGGATGACTATTCTAGATGTGTTTGGCTATACATGATGAAACAAAAATCAGAGACAAGAACTCATATTATGAATTTTTATAAGCTTGTTCAAACACGCTTTAACCGCAATATTAAGTGTCTTCAGTGATAATGGTCTTGAGTTTGCTCTCACCGATTTTTATACAAGCGATGGCATTGTTCATCGAAAAAGTTGTGTTGAAACACCACAACAAAATGGCTTGTTGAAAGGAAGCATCAACACAATCTTCAAGTTGCCCGTTCTTATGTTTCAATCCCAGGTTCCTTTAGATTTTGGGATGAATGTGTTATATGATCACACATATAATTAACAGGGTTCCTACATATGTTCTACAAAATAAAACACCTTTTGAAAAACTTTTTAATAAACTTCCAGACTATACACATCTCAAGGTTTTTGGTTGTTTAGCTTATGTATCTACCTTAACAACTAATAGAACAAAATTTCATCCTAGAGCAACAAAATGTGTTTTCTTAGGTTACCCTTTGGGAACAAAAGGTTACAAACTTTATGATTTAAATACTCATAAAATCATTATTTCAAGGCATGTTCAGTTTTGTGAAAATATTTTCCCTTTCAAAACACAAAAACAAGTTCAAAATTCAGTTCCACTTTTTCATAATTCTGATTCTTATGTTCATGATGATTCTTTACCTATAATAGAACATATTCAGCCTTCATCTAGTCAAGGTGATATTTCCATTGATCATAATGAGATTACTCAATGTGATATTTCCACTGATAATAATGAGACTGCTGCTGATATTGTAAATATCCCTACTACTGATGAAAATTCTCAGGTTTATCCTGATGATCATTTATCTAATGATCATTTACCTGCTCCAACAGCTGAATTTGTTAGAAGATCTACCAGAACTAGGTCAACTCCTCATTATCTTCTTGCTTTATGATCGTGTCCTTCCTAAATCTATTCAACACAAGACACACTCAACATGTTACTACAGGTAAACAATATGATATTGCTCAATTTATTTCTTTGGACCAGCTGTCTGCAAAACATAAGGCTTTCACAGCTGCTATTACACAACTTACTGAGCCAAAATCTTATGCTCAAGCTAGTAAAAGTCATGAGTGGCAAGAAGCTATGAAACCTGAACTTACAGCTCTTAAGAAAAACAATACCTGGATTCTTACACCTTTGCCTCCAAATAAACATTGTATTGGTTGTAAATGGATTTTTAAAATTAAATATAAGGCTGATGGGTCCATAGAAAGATACAAAGCACGGTTAGTGGCAAAAGGATATACACAAGAAGAAGGTTTAGATTATTTTGATACTTTTTCTCCTGTTACTAAACTAACAACTGTGAGACTAATTTTAGCTCTTGCAGCTTCACAGAACTGGCATCTACACCAATTGGATGTTAATAACGCATTCTTACATGGAGATTTAGATGAAGAGATCTACATGCAACCACCTCCAGGTTATTGTCTTGATGGCAGAGTGTGCAAACTCACCAAAAGTCTCTATGGCCTGAAACAAGCATCCAGACAGTGGTTTCAAAAACTAACCTCTTGTCTTATCTCTTATGGCTTCTTACAATCTAAATCTGATAGTTCTTTTTTTACTAAAATAATTAATCATTCCATCACAGTATTATGTGTTTATGTGGATGATATTATTCTTGCTGGAAATGATATTAATGAGATTCAGAGTTTAAAACAACATTTGGATGATGTCTTTACAATAAAAGACTTGGGCTGTCTTAAATATATATTAGGTATTGAGGTTGCTCGAAGTTCCAAAGGCATCACATTATGCCAAAGAAAGTATGCTCTGGATATTCTCACAGAGACTGGATATTTAGGGTGCAAACCTTGCACTACTCCTATGGACTCAAAGGCTGATGTTAAACAGCAAGATAGTCCTTCCTTATCTAATCCCTCAGAGTATAGAAGATTGGTTGGAAGATTACTCTATCTAACTATAACAAGGCCTGAACTTTCTTATACTATACATTGTCTCAATTTGTATCTAATCCTACCTCTTTTCATTTAGCTGCAGCACACAGGGTCCTAAGATACCTCAAATCAAATCCAGGAAAAGGACTACTCTACCCCTCAGATTCTAGTCTTCAGCTAAAAGGTTATTGTGATGCAGATTGGGGCAGGTGTCCTGACACAAGGAGGAGTGTCACAAGTTATGCCATCTACATTGGAAATTCTTTAATTTCTTGGAAATCCAAGAAACAACAAACAATAAGCAGATCATCAACTGAAGCAGAATACAGAGTTATTGCATCCATAACCTGTGAGATTCAATGGATTACTTACTTGCTTCAAGACATTCAGCTGCAACATTCAGGACCATCTCTCATTTACACAGACAACAAGTCTGCCTACCACATTGCTTTCATAATCCCCTCGTCATCATGAAAGAACTAAACACATACAAATTGATCACACTTTGTTAGAGAAAAGGTTGAGTCTGGATTAATCAAAATCATACATATACCTTCCAGTCATCAAACCGCAGATATTCTCACAAAGCCTCAAACTCCACAGGCTTTCCAACACTTTATACTCAAGTTGGGCATGATTGACATACATGCTCCACTTGGGGGGTGTAAAGATGCACCTAGTCAAATTAAAAAATTAGAAGAAAGAAAACAAAAGAGTTAGTTATTATCAATTTGTTATGTTAGTTACAAATAAGCGAGTTAGAATTTTACATGTATAAAAAGCTACACAATGAACATTCTTTATCATTCAATTTACTTGAATAAATCAATATACTTCATCTTCTTCAAAAAGCATTCTCTTCATTTCTTTCTACAACATATATGAATTACGATATAATCAACGATTGTTGCGGGATAGCATTTAATCCCGCAATCAAAAATCTGCTTCATGTGATATACATACGCATCATTGGAATAAGCAAATTGGAATCAAGTTTTGAAGTTTTTTTACACAATGGAATTTAGAATGTGCACATATATGTTAGAGTGTCAAGTCCGCCCCATGGCAACCTCAAGTCGCTTTCACATCACAACCACCATAATTTGGCTCCACTTTCTACACAAATCATCCTTAATTGATCATCACTTTGCCGCAAATCAACCCGATTCAGTTTGTTGGTTCCGCCTATTAAAATTGGAAGTTATTTGGAAGAAGGATTTAAATTGATCTTCACCGTTTTCCGGTTTGCTCGTTAATCTTATTTTGATCGTATCATCATTGATACATATTGGTTTCCTACTTCTAAGAAGATAATCGGGAGATGAACGGGAGGGATGAAATGGGATTTGGGGCACCACATAAATTGGGGTGAAAACTAAAATGACCAATTTGCCTTATTTGAATTAAAAATAAATTAAAAAGGCCATTAATTTGGAAAAATCCCAACCATCTAAAATTTGAGATTTGTGGTCAGGATTAGTCCACACTGTCTCACTCTAATTATCTGGTCTCATTTGATCCAATCCCTATATATATATATATATATATATATATATATATATGTGTGTGTGTGTGTGTGTGTGTGTGTGTGTGTGTGTGTGTGTGTGCATATATAGGGGGTTATATAGGACCCCCTATTACATGAGTACATAGAACCAAATTCAGACCATAGATCTACCTATTTCAATGGCTATTATTAATTCTGATTAATATTAATAAAATATATGGTAAAGTCAAAATGGGGGCAAATTAGTCCACATAAAAAATAGGGGGGTTGGATAAATCTAGTAAATCCAATGAAAATAGGGGAGTTACCCACAATTGGTGGCATCCTTGATTCAACGTTGTAATCACAATCCTATAAGCAAAATCGAATCAGTCTTCTATTCTCCTTCTCCACCGAATCTGTTGCATAGAAAATCATCTCCCACAAAATACAAGTCGATAGTTTGAGAATACAAGCAACAAATAAAAAATGGATGACACATACGAAGAATGTTTCAACACTCATGAACAACAAGGTAACCATTTTCTCGCATTTCAATTGATCCAATCCCTATATATATATATATATATATGTGTGTGTGTGTGTGTGTGTGTATGCATATATAGGGGGTTATATAGGACCCCCTATTACATGAGTACATAGAACCAAATTCAGACCATAGATCTACCTATTTCAATGGCTATTATTAATTCTGATTAATATTAATAAAATATATGGTAAAGTCAAAATGGGGGCAAATTAGTCCACATAAAAAATAGGGGGGTTGGATAAATCTAGTAAATCCAATGAAAATAGGGGAGTTACCCACAATTGGTGGCATCCTTGATTCAACGTTGTAATCACAATCCTATAAGCAAAATCGAATCAGTCTTCTATTCTCCTTCTCCATCGAATCTGTTGCATAGAAAATCATCTCCCACAAAATACAAGTCGATAGTTTGAGAATACAAGTAACAAATAAAAAATGGATGACACATACGAAGAATGTTTCAACACTCATGAACAACAAGGTAACCATTTTCTCGCGTTTCAATTGATCCAATCCATATATATATATATATATATATATATATATATATATATGTGTGTGTGTGTGTGTGTGTGTGTGTGTGTGTGTGTATGCATATATAGGGGGTTATATAGGACCCCCTATTACATGAGTACATAGAACCAAATTCAGACCATAGATCTACCTATTTCAATGGCTATTATTAATTCTGATTAATATTAATAAAATATATGGTAAAGTCAAAATGGGGGCAAATTAGTCCACATAAAAAATAGGGGGGTTGGATAAATCTAGTAAATCCAATGAAAATAGGGGAGTTACCCACAATTGGTGGCATCCTTGATTCAACGTTGTAATCACAATCCTATAAGCAAAATCGAATCAGTCATCTATTCTCCTTCTCCACCGAATCTGTTGCATAGAAAATCATCTCCCACAAAATACAAGTCGATAGTTTGAGAATACAAGCAACAAACAAAAAATGGATGACACATACGAAGAATGTTTCAACACTCATGAACAACAAGGTAACCATTTTCTCGCGTTTCAATTGATTAGGTTGTCCATTTTTACTGAATCCATTAAAAGTTTGATTCGCAATTTTTTAAACCAAGCATCGATTCATCATTCCAATTTTTTCTTTACCCAGAACTTTGCTTCTAAATGATTAACATTTTGCTTATTTGTGCTTATGTACATGCTTGTAATTATGCACAAGCTTGCGAATATGCAGAAACTGTCATGTTATGCAGAAATTCATTCGTCATTCCCATTTTTTTTTTAAAAAAAAATTGCTTGATATGGCCAGAATGTTGCTTATATGTGCTTAAATACTTGCTCTCACGTATGCAAAATGTTGCTTAATTTTTACTGTGTTTTAAACTCTCACATTAATAATAATTTGTTTGATAAGAACTATCTTGTTATGCAAAAATCAAAAACTTATATTTATATGGACTCCCATTCATTCAATCGTTGACAATTTTTTTAACCCAGAAATTTGCTTGGGTAATACTAAAATGTTGCTAGATATGCACGAATACTTGCTTGTACGTATTCAAAATTTTGATTATGTCCCCAATTTTTTTAACTCAGTACTTTGCTTAGTTATGGCTAGAATTTTGCTTACATGTGCATAAATATATGCTTATGTATATTCTAAATGTTGCTTAATTATTTATTTTGTTTGAATCAGGTGGGATTGCACATGTGCCGCAGCAACAGATTGAAAGGATTCAACCCCGAACTGGATACCGGAATGTGACGAAAATATGACTACAAAAGAAGGAATGAATTTTGACCAAAATTTTTACTGCTTAATGACGTACTATGTAATGCTTATTTGTGACTGTTGTAATGATTTTCGAGCAAATAATTCAACATTCGGGCAAAAATTAGTTTTTGCAATCCCATATGTTTAATTGCTTATTGGTGTGTAAAGAATTGTTTGTGTACGGATGATATAGTGCTTTTTGATCAAGTTTTTCGTTGAAAAAAATAAGTAAAAAATATAAGATATCCATGTACCCGTTTATCACATAGCATATTTATACCAAACAAATTACTTACAAAGCAATTGAATTTTGCTTACAGTATCCAAAAACCATGAAATAAATACGGCACTAACTAGAAAACATTCGTATATCGACTACGCATGTACGTCAATACCAACCAGCTTTAAAATGGCTATAAAATACTACAATATTCAACAATTTGATAAAAGGTATGAAACAACAACGTTTCGTTGTGATCCTAACTCGTTTTAGCAAACTCAGTCGCCCGTCCCAAAATCAACTCACTAGTTGCGGCCTTCCTTTTCATACTCTCTTTTTGCCATTACCAACGTAAAATATATCCAAAAAAAGGACACTAGTCAATTATATAAAGCATTCATTAACAATCAATCATTTATAAGCATAAAAAATAACCAATCATACGGATAATATAACATATATATAAGCATAAAACAAACCATAGATAAGTGTAATTATCAACAACAATAAGCAGTTGAAAAACATCAATAAGCAATCCCCCAGACTTAGAAAAAATATGGCAATACTAATTACCCTATGTTTTGTAAGCTTAATATAAAATATACATAAGCATATTGCAAACCATACATAAGAAGAATTATCAACAACAATAAGCAGTTGAAACCCTCAATAAGCAATCCCCCCAAATTTAGAAAAAATATGGCAGTCCTAATTACCCCCTGTCTGCCAACTTTGTTTTTTCAACTAAAAATCTTATTCATTCATAAAAGACATTAGCAACATCCTAATAACTACAACAATATACCTACAAAATCCAGTAAAATCGAAAAAAAAAACACATCAGATTCTAATTATGCATTTAGAAGAACATAAATAAACAAAAGATACGAAAAATCAATAAGCATTTGTTCTCGCTTTTTCGGAAATTATATGTGAAAGCCATGGATGGGGGAATGTGGAATTTTTAAGTTTTTTTGTTCTCGATAATCTTGTTCTTTCAAATCTGAACCACTGAAAATAGAGAAAGATAGAACTTCATAATCCTTGTTTTAATTTTGAGGGGGATGAAAATTTGGAAATAAAAATCCAAAAAGAAAAAAATCGCTAAACCCAGTTTTTTTTTTTTTTTTTTTTCTTACCTGATTGGAAATCAACAGAGTCTGGGCTATTGATGGAGACAACGGGCTACTTGAGCAAATACTTTTGGAGATGGATATTCTTCTCATAGTTGCGAAAAACTCACGAGTGTTGTGAATATGGATTTTTGCTGAGTGAGGAGATTGAAAAGATTTAGAAGAGAATCAGATGTGAAACCGTCCCTTAATTGTAGCAATGTGAAAAGCCACTACCAAATATAACTTCCTTCCTAAAAATTGATATAACTTAGAATTACAAAAAAAATCATTTTCTCCAATAAGTTAACCATTAAAAATGACAAAAAATTGATTAATCCATACCATTTAAAAAATAAATCAATCCTGCAGATTTGGTCTCACATACTCATATAACTAATGTGGACTCACCAGATCCAAACCCTATATATATATATATATATATATATATGTGTGTGTGTGTGTCCCAAAAATTTTTGGGGGTTAAGGGGATTGTTTCATGAAGATTCAAGTCAAGTCTAAGCCATGAATAAATGTCAAATACTAAAAAATGCAAAGCTTAATTGCACATTAAACTTGAGATTGACTAGAGAAGGAAATAAATCATGACTAAGAAAATAAATATCATAATAAAATGGATGTGAAATATTAATGTTTCTTATGATGCCAATGCAAGATAAAGTTTTAGAAGAGTCTAGTCTTGGAATTATTGAGATTATTTATTCCATTTAGTGTTTTATTATATACTCGCGTGAACTTGTAAATATTACTTCATGATATTTATTAATTGATATCATTAAAATATAAGATAAAATAGTAAATGAAAAGGCGAATCTCAATTGTGTGCCAAAAAATGCACAATAAACATATATAGAAGGAAATTAATTTTTTTTATTGATATCGATGTTTCATATTCACATATGACTAGTCCTCGAGAAAACAGCACGGCCCCCTCATAAAATTAAATTTTCTTGTTACTGGCAAGATAAGAGGGGATTAATGTGGGGTTAGGATTATATCTTAGCATGAATATTCCAATTCATTGGCCCAATAGCAACCAAATTGCCTACCCAACACGTCTCCGTAGCCGCAGAATCTTTCAGCTTTCACATCAACCATTTGATATTTATTTTTGGATAAATGTTAGGAAACCATGAGCTTTTTAAATAATTTCATACCATTATATTTAAAATTATAAACATGATTTTCTGATATAATGTTTAAATTTGATTCAATTTTGTGAAATGTTATATTTCAATAATATATAAATAATTATTCATTGAATGTGTGTAATATCAATAAAAAAATTCATTTGATATGTCAAAAATGGTTCATTCCAACCTAAGTTAATGATACTCGACTTGAGATTTATCACTAGCAGAAATTTATTTGAGCTCGATTTGTTAATACAATGAACTTATTTTATTCAATAAGATATAGGCTTGACTTGAGCTCAATTCAATTAGTGAAAATAATAAAATATGAGTAAAAATATTGAGTTTCTCAAGCTCATTCATATTCGACTAGATTAAAGCTCGTTCAAGCTTGATTTCATTGTAAAATCAAAGCAAATTCAAACACAATTTTTGAAACTTGCCAAATTCAAACAAACTTAAATATAACACGCCGACTCTACTCGATTCTTTTTACGACCCACCATTGTGTGAAGAGAAATTTAGGAGAAATCTTGGGTGTATTCACTTTGCAATAATTGTCCATTAATCTTATGGAATCTAATTTGAACTTGCAACTGTTGGGCTGCATGCTTTTTGTACCCTTTTTTTTTTCTCTTTCATAATTGAAATTCAACTTTATAATGCTTTTTTGTTTAACCTTTATATTATTATTATTATTATTAAATTTAATAATTGGAAAATATTGAAGTGTATGGTTACAATGAGGCTGGAGAGGCGCTGTCAAACCCAAAGAGAACAACTCACATTCGGTGGCATGTTTCGATGATTAATAGGATTAATTCAAAAATTGTCCATAAAATTTAGTTTAATTATAAAAAAGATTTGAGTTAATTTTTAAAGATATAAATATCACACTGATCTATATTTCTATTTACAAATTGTACCTAGCGAGGGGTGTAAATAAAACCCGAGGAATATTTGCAATTTTAAAAGAAAACTGTACTTTTTGATAATTAAACAAAACTTTAGAGTAATTTTTATAATTATTCCTAATAAATAAGCAAACTGAAATTACACCATGATCCTAATATTCACGCTCTCATAAAGATACACTCCAACCACTTTTTTCAATTTAAAAAACATAAGGTTCTAGGGACCAAAACTAGTCCTTAGGGATGATAATGGGTGGGACGGGGCATGTATCTAAATACCCAGGCCGGTCTTGTTCTTAGAACGAGACTGGGTGGTCGACCCCCCGATGGTTGCGGGTGGGCGGATCCACCATTCTTGACCCAAATTAAATAAAATTCAATACAAAAAAAAGGAAATATATATATTTATAAAATATTCTTTACAAATTTGTCATTACCAATTTATAAATGTTAGATATAATATACATAAAAATTATATTAAAATATATTAATACATTCAAAATATATATTAAATGTATTAAAATAAATAATTTGATAGGTGGGGCGGAGCAGGTATCGTGGGACGGAAGCGGTATTCCAGACCCCCTCGTCGCGGCTCACGGGGGCAGGGCCCCAAACGGGACAGGGTGGGCGGGTCAAATGAAGCCACTAGCCTGAAACATAAAAATAATAAATAATAAAATAGCAAACTTGCAGAATAGAATTTGCAAAAAAAAAAAGAAAGAAAACACAGTAACGGTGAAATTCACTTTCACAGATAAAAGGCCAAAAAAATAGAAGCAACGTGGAGTGGCAAATGGCAATGGTAGGCAAGTTAAAAGTGCCAGCAAAAATAGTAGGACCACTTTTGGTGTTCTCACATTTAAACACAATAATTATACACTCTCCAAACTATTACTTTCATAACGGCTATCTATATAAAGTTGTGGGCTTTAATTCCCCTACAACACCAATCCCTACTACACATGCTTTGGGAATTTGTACATTTGAGACACATGTGTCCTTTAACAATTAATGGTGACCTTTGGACTTTCTTTGGAGAGGTCAAGAGTTCGATCCACCGGAGTATAATGATAGAACAATTAATATTGAGGACTTCAAACGTTATTGTGAGAGACTGTAACTCGATGAAAACCTGCGGCTGGATAGAGGGGAGGCCAACATGGAGCAATCACCTGGGGAATGCCTCCTTGTGCGCTGTAGTTAAAGATATTAGGGACATGAGAATCATTGTGCATTTCTCGTAGTTTACATAGGGGCAATATTTTAGGGACCGGGGCTGTTTCCCCGAAGAAAAGAAAAAAAAATGGAATTTTGTAATTGACCCAATATTATAATTGATATGAGCCCAAAAAATATTTTCTCAAGAAAAAACATAATATCTCCCTAGCAATGCTCGTCATTCTATGCAATCGATAAGAAATATGATATTTGTGTTAGGAATTATTTCATTCCTAATATGTGGGCAACATATTTAATTACAATTATATTTGTCATTTAATTATTAATGGACTAATTAAGTGATCTAAACCCGGTGGAGTCCTAAGACTACTGAAATTGATATGGAAACAAAGAGTAGATACCTAATAGGAATCAACTTAGGGGATTATGGGAACCCTAATTTGATACGTATATAAAGAACTTTATGGTTTTGGTCCCCAAGATACTAAATCGCACATAGTTTTCTATTCTCCCCATCAAGATGGAAAATGAAGGTCACATAAGGAATCCGAAGATTTAGTTGAGGAAGGCCATAAAACCAAACCCCATCCGTGATCGGTTCGTGATCGTGAGATGCTTGTGCTCGTCTTCGTAGGAGATCCACAATTGAGGTATTTCGTATACAGATCTTGCGATGTATACATGTATTTCAATTATTCCATTAATTTTTTACGATTATAGCATGATGTTTTATTCTAAAATTATTCCGTATGTTCTAGGATATTAATGAATTTTATATTTGTTAATTGTAAAATTCCAACAATTTGTCGTACAATATGTTTTATCTCATACGTTGTATTACAAAATGCATGCCAAATGCATAAATTCTTCGCTAAAATATTTACAAGAATGATGTATAATTAATGTAAATCATAAAACAAAATATGATATAGAGCATCAACATTAAAATAAAGGGATGATTACAATAAACATCTAAATGTTCGGATTAATTACCAAAAATATCCAGAAATTTTCAAAAAATACAAAAATCCTTTGAGATTTAATTTTATCTTATACTTAAGGGGATAATTGTATTGTTTCAATAGAAAAATGGGGGGTTTTAAAATGCTAATTGCTTATGAAGTGGAAAAATGTTAGACGAAATCAATCAAACCTCGAGGAATTTTTGTAATTTTAAAAAATCTTAGGGTTTTTTTGTCATTAGCCTAAAACTTAGTTTCCTTTTTTTTTTTTAATTATCCCAAAATAAAATTGATCAAACAATAAGAAGTTAAACCTAAAGGTGGCAATTCGGGTTAGCGAATCGTGTTCGTTAGAGCTGGCAAACTACAGTCCGACCAATCCGAGGTTTTGGGTTGGGCTACGCCATGATTTTTTTAGGCCCAAAAAAGGTCGAGCCTATTTGGCCCGTCCTGATTTGCCTCTTGGCCGTGGTTAGCTCAACTTTTAGCCCGACTGATAGTTTTTGTGTACAAAATGCACACATGAGTTGGATCAGAACTGGACCATGCATTTTCGCGACCTAACCCGAACTTTTTCCAAAAGCCTGATAGACTCGGGCTAAGCCATGCCAACTTTAGTGTTCGTGTTCAACTTTGGGTCAATTTGAGGTTATGTTCGAAATACATTAAAAATTAAGTAAAATATAGGGGAAATTACATAAAATACCCTATTTTTGGTAAACATACCATAAAATACACTCCTATAACTTTTGTACCTATTTTTTTTTCTTTTGTTCTTACTTTTTTTTATGCTCCTGCATATTTTTTGATTATTTTTATTTTTTTTGCTCTTTTTTTTGTTCATGTATTGCTTTATATGTTACATATGTTGTTTTGATGTTATTTAAATTTGTTTCTTTGTTGTTTCTATGTTGTTTCTTTGTTGTTTCGATGTTTCAAAATAATACCTATTTTTATGTTGTTTTTTGTTCATGTATTATTTTGTATATTATTTCTATTGTTTCGGTGTTGTTCTATAATATTTTTAATGTTGTTCTAATAACTTGTTTCCATGTGGTGTTTAATGTGTAAATACAATTTTTACCTATTTTTAAGCTTTTTTTATTCATGTGGTATTTTTAATATTTTTGTGTTGTTTTGGGTTGTTTCCATACCATTTTTAATATTGTTATGATGTTTCTTTGTTGTTTCCATGTAGTTTTCGATGTTATGAAAACAATTTTTACCTATTTTTACCTATTTTTGCTCATATTGTTACATTGTTTTTGGTTTTTTCTATATTCTTCTCATTGTTTTAGTGTTTTTTTTTATGTTTTCATGTATTGGATCAAAAATCGAATTGTGTTTTTTATTCATGTTGTTTCTATAATATTTTTAATTTGTTTGGTTTTAATATGTGTTGTTTTAAGTGTATATTTCTTAATTTTTTTATAAGACTTCGAGTATAAAATGGATTATTTAACGAGGACAAATTTATTTTTCACTGAAAATTTATTGAAAGAAACATGTTAGAGACAATCTTGATACAAAGCGTAAAAAAGTTCAGAAATTTTAAATTGTGTAAAAAAAAGGGACGGGAGCGTAAATTTAGGCAAAATTGTATCGAAAAGCGTAAACGGCTGACATTGTCTCCAAAAAGTGGGGCATTTATGTCAATTGTCCTAAAATATAAGATAACTATGTTTTAAGGCATATGTTTTAAGACAAACGTTAAGATCGTGTCAGATTCGTATTAGTCGTGTTTGTGCCGGATTTTTCATATTTGGATTCGAATTTTCTCAATATTTTAGATCGGGTTCGTGTTGAGTTGGTCGTGTCGTGTTATGAATTGCCACCGTAGTTAAAGTTACCCTAGTTTTATTGCTATATTTATTATATTTCTTATGTATCAATTTCTTTTCTTCTACATCTAAAATTCATATAAAAAATTAAGTGGGCCAGGTGATGGTGTGCCAACTCACAATAGGTCGAACACATTTATCTGCATCAATCATCCACCTCCCCTTCTTTTTTTTTTTTTTTTTCTCTCTGTCAATCCCAAGCGACACTTACCTTCCTTCAACCAACAACTCATACTCATTTCTCTCTCACACACAACACACACTCAATTATATCTCATACCTCTATATAATTTCCCACTATTTTCATTTCGTCCTTTCCTTCTTCAAACTCTCTGCTAAAGCACTCACTCAGCAAAGATAGCTAAGTTTTCTGAGGTCATGGCGGAGGAGGAAGCCAAAAAAGTCGAGCCAGAGGCTTGTTCCGAGACCCCGCCCCCGCCGCCGTCGGATCCTCCGGCGGAGAAGCCGGTCGAAGCTCCGAAAGACGTGGCTGAGGAGAAAACCGTCATTCCGCCTCCTGCTGAGGAGAAAGCTGACGACAGCAAAGCAATCGTCGTAGTTGAAAGTAATTTTTTACCTTTAACAATTTTTGTTACTGCTTGTAGTTGAAGGAGAAGTTTATTTTTATTTTTTAATTTTACTTTTTTGTGCGAAAAATTATTGAGTGGAAAAATTCAATTTCTGTGTATGAGTATATGTATATATGTCAAGAGTATCATGTATGTGATGATTATTTCCAGGTGTTTTTTTTTTTTGGTCTTGTTATGTAAAGTAAAAAAAGGTGCTCTTCGGTTTTGCCAAAATAAAAAAAAATTTAAAATTGTTTCTTGAATTGGAAATCATTAAGGCTCTCTGTTTAACTAAGTTTGTTGTTACAGAACCAGAAGCAGCTGAGGAGAAGAAACCTGAGGGTTCTATAGACAGAGGTATTCAATCATGTATTTCATTTCATTTTGGTGAAACTGCTTTTATATTTTGGATAATTACAAAAACTACCTGAGGTTTAGCCATATTGCAAAAAAACTCGAATTATCTTTCAAAATTACAAATATATATTGAGGTTTATATTTACCTAATAAATATTGTCATCTTGAGGATGCAATTTTGTAAGCTAAAAACAAATTTTACGGGGTTATTTGTAATTTTAAAAATAACTGGGTTTTTTTGTAATTTTGCTTAACCTCGGGGGTGGTTTTTGTAGTTAACCCTTGTATTAAGTGAATGAATCCAATAAAAATAACTTTGAATTCCTTGAAAATTTTGGTAGATGCTGTGCTTGCCCGGGTAGCAACAGAAAAGAGGTTGTCTTTAATAAAAGCATGGGAGGAAAGCGAGAAGTCAAAAGCTGAAAACAAGTAAGTGCTTTTTTTTTTTTCCCTTGAGCATGCATGTTCATTTAAGTTAATTTATTTATTTAAATTAAATTGCACCAAGGCCAAGGATCCTTAAAGATATTTAATTATCTTAGGATTCTAACATGAGTGATTGTGTTCTGTAAAATTGGATAAAGACAGAGAACAAAAAGTGTTGTAAAGATAAAGCTGAAAGTTCTCAATGAACAGGTCTTTGGGGTATGAGTGTGAGCAACTTTATGTTGGAATATGGACTCGAACTCTTTTCATCTTTATATTATTTTTTTATAACCGAAATTCCATGTTCCCATGTAACTAGTTCTCGGGGAAACAGTCCAGCCCCTAAGGAAGCTTGATCTGTCGTACATAGTTTATCATTGTTTTGTTCTCGGGGAAACAGTCCAGCCCCTAAGGAAGCTTGATCTGTCGTACATAGTTTATCATTGTTTTGTTAATCGAGTCTTACTCGAGCTGAGCTTTTGATTGAGAAATAATTACTAGTACTACTCCATCTTTTACTTTTAATTAGAGGTAAAGCATGTAAAAAACCTAAGAACTGTGTTGTTGGCTCTGGTTGCTTTAAGGAGGATATTATCATATTGGTGTGGCTCATTGTTAGTAATTTATTACAGGGCCCAGAAGAAAATGTCTGCTATTGGAGCTTGGGAGAACAGCAAGAAGGCCAATTTAGAAGCTGAGCTGAAGAAGATTGAGGTAACAAAGTCCTTTCTCTTGGTATATTGTTATCATTTTCAATAATATTTTGGATTAACGACAAGGAGTACCCTTGAGGTTTAGCCTAATTACAAAAAGACCCATTTATCTTTCAAAATTACAAATTTCCCGAATTACACCTATTGAGAGGAGTAATTCGTAAATTAAAAAAAAGACAAATCTGAAGGAGATATTTGTAGAACCCCAAGAGAGTATTTATAACTTTAAAGGATAACATAATGTTTATGCAATTAAGTTAAACCTCAGCAGTAGTTTCTGTAAGTATACCTAAAATTTACAAAAACTACCCCTTAGGTTTGGAGTAATTACAAAGAAACCCATAGAAGTTTTAAAATTTCAAAAAAATTCCCTGAGATTTGATTTTGTCTTAAATGTAAGTGAGTAACTGTAACATTTTTCAAATGTAAATGTGGAGGTTGAATGTTTTTGCTTATGAAGGGGGGGTACTAATTGTAATTTTCAAAAACCTCTGTTTTGTTTTCTTTTTGTTATTAGCTCAAACATTGTGATAGTTTTTGTAATTATCCCCCCTTTTTTATGCACTGAATGCAACATGTTTTGTACCCTTTAAAATCGATTACCAAATCCCAATATGCTATATATTCTTGTTCTGTAGGAGCAATTGGAGAAAAAGAAAGCAGAATATATAGAGAAAATGAAGAACAAGGTTGCTCTAGTCCACAAGGCCGCAGAAGAAAAACGAGCAATGGTTGAAGCTAAAAAAGGCGAAGATCTTCTAAAGGCGGAGGAGATAGCAGCAAAATATCGCGCCACTGGAACTGCTCCGAAAAAACTACTTGGCTGTTTTTGAAAAAAAGCTGAAATTATATATCTGGTCTGATTTGAAACAGAAGTTGCATTTTTTTTTTCACATTCTTCCATTTGGATGTCTATTTATTTTGCAGATGTATTGATTGTGTGGTGATTTAGTGTAGAATTAATATTTGTTTTTCATTAGCATGTGTGCATAAAGTGTTGTATTTGTTTCATAGATGGAGAAAAAGTACTCTCATTACTGTATGTATTTTGTGAAAACAAAAAAGTTCAAGTTTGGAAGTTGCAAGAGTTATTGATAAGTTTTATGTTGCATGAAATTAGTGTAAATGGTATGTTTCACTTCACTGCATATTTAATTTTGACCCCTACTCCTCGAGATAGATTATGCCCATTAATGCACATAATTTAGCAGTTTGAAAAATGAAATGATTTAGCAGAGAGAATTTACTCTAGTGACTAAAGGAATTGCCCTAATTGCAAGAAAGCAAAATTTGGATTTTTTAACAAACCAGACACAAAGGAATCCGATAGTAGTCTAATCGTCATCAAGAGTCTTATTCTCAAACCAGAGGTATGGGGTTCGATTCCTACCAATCATTCCCTGTCATGATTTGTACTCCAAAAAACAAACAAGACACACGGTAAAACTACTCATGTTATAACTAAAGAAAGCTAAAACCAGACATGGATTAAAAACAAGCTTCAATTGAAGAAAAGAAATTAAAACAGATATGGATTATCTGAAAAGTAAAACAAGTGTTTGAGAAAATATCCCAACAAAGAAATTAGCTTTCTATTGTAATAATGGATTAACAAACTTCAATTCAAGATAAGAATGAATCTTTTCAAAGCAATAATTCTTTTTCACTATCTCCACAACTATACAAACTAGGTTACAAGGCAATTAAATAAAGAATTAAAGTAAACCTTGCCAACTATGTAGATTGTACAGACTAGCGATTTAATTGCTGTTGGTAGGGTGGTTTACTGTTTTCAAGAAATGACTAAGTGTTTAGGAAATTTAGGCTAGTCGAGGCCTATATTTGATACAGTCTCTGCAAGGCGAAAATGCCCCGTATTCGAAGTGCTTACAATTCAGACGCTCGTCCCTAAGATACAACGACTTTTATCTGTTTCGATTTAACAACACTTGCAAAAGTCGAATCTACAACGAACGTAAAGTGTTTAAGGCTTTCAAGCTTTGAACGGGAAGAATGTTAATATGCAGATGCAATGACTAAATTATTAGGCTGATTATTTTCGTATATTATTTCATCCGCAGGGGGTTCGTATACATAGGCATCAAGATGCCCGATGGAAAAGACATGTCTTTTAGTTCGAAAAGACATGTCTACAGCCAAAAAATGCACATAATTGCTCAAACAGGTGCAACGTGCGCGTCCGCGCACACCTGCGCTTGCGAACAATTATGCTCATTGTCCCCGGTGCGCGGAGAGCACTGCGCGCTGCGACTTGTGCGCGCCCGCGCACCTCAAGTTGGAAAATTAATTAATTAATTAAAAATAATTAATTAATTTTAAAGGGTTTTAAATAAATTTGGTCCAAAAAATATAATGGGCCTTGAAGCCCAAACCGCGACACTCGAGGATCGGGCAAAGCCAAGCCGGCGGCGCACGCGTGTTTTGAACCAAATCCACAAGCATGTAGGTCCTCATCCCTTTAAACACTTGGATGCCCCCAAGGGCCCAAATCCATATATGTCCAACTTGGGATTTATAAAGTGGCAAACTTTGGCTATCTACTCTATGTGGGATGGAGCATTTCTCCTTCCCAACATTTTCTATTTTCCATATCATTTTCTAGTTTTAAGTGGCTAACTTCTATAATTTTGCATTCACCCATAATTGGTTTTGAGAAATTCCAAATGCTATTCTCATCTAC
Source organism: Rehmannia glutinosa (assembly GCA_016081115.2). NCBI lineage: Eukaryota > Viridiplantae > Streptophyta > Magnoliopsida > Lamiales > Orobanchaceae > Rehmannia > Rehmannia glutinosa. The sequence continues at coordinate 71,505 of JABTTQ020003426.1, read as the reverse complement.
TCACTTAGTAGAATTTTTACAAATAATTCAATTCCATTTTTCACTAACGAAAATCACTTAAATATTTGATGAAAATCAAAATCGGGTCAACACCCATTTTACAGAACCAAATTCCAACAATTGCAACTAAGGAATAATTACAAACAAAACCCCTTGAGATTTCATCTAATTACGAGAAAAACTCTGATTATCTTTGAAAATTACAATTTACAATACTCCCCTAAAATATTAAGCACACCCAGGAGTCCAGGACCATATTTGTATTTTCTTAACAATTAAGATAAAAACAAATATCATGGACTATTTGTAATTTTGTAATATAGCCTTTTTTTTTTTGTAATTAGACTAAACTTCAGGGGCATAATTTGTAATTAGCCCTGCAACTGATGTTGTATATCGATAGATCGATTATCAATGGGACCTTGAAGAAATTTCATCGCCACTCACTGGGAAATCTAATAATAGCTCCAGCATTGCATCTGAGGAATCATCTGGTCCGTTGGATTTTGAGGAGTCTGAATAAGCTGCCACGTCTAGGGTTTTGGATTTGTAACCCGATTCATTAAACTTTGTAAACGACGACGTTTGTGAAGCTGGGCTATGAGATGCATCTCCACCCCATTCATTTGTACGGTCATGGCCGTCGGATTTACTATCCGACGGTGGAGATTCACGTTTCGTGTCATCTTCTACTGATTTATGAGAGGAAGATGATTGGTCGATGATTTTGGTGGTTAAGCGCTTCCTCAAATGTGAGTTCCAGAAGTTCTTGATATCATTATCTGTTCTTCCAGGTAAATGGGAGGCTATGGCTGCCCATCTGAAACAAATTTATCAGTAATTCAGAACAGAGCCGAAGCAAATGTGAGTTCCAGAAATTCTTGATAACATTATCCGTTCGCATAGTTTTAGATTAGATGTCAATAGTTAGACGATCCAAATTTATCGGATCTACCCAAACCGCAAACCCAACGACCCAATTCCCAGTCCAACCCCAGCTATCCAGCGAAATGTCTAATACTTTTTTAGGGGACCTACTAATATTGTTCAATATGACTACTAGAGCTATCAAAAAAAGCCCCGCCCGATAATAGGGTTGGGCTGGGCTGCGATTTTGCAAGCTCGAAAAGATTTGGCCCGACCCATTAGGCCCGAAACACTGGGTCGGTCCGAAGCAGATCAAGTATATTTTTAATACATGGTTGAGTGGGCTCCCCAAAATAGCGGCTCGAAGAAATTCCGAGCCGGCCCGACTGCCCCGATTTCCCCACTTGGCCCGATGGGCTAGCACCGGCCCGGACAAATTGACAGCTCTAATGACTACTAATGAATTACAAAAAATCTTTTAGGCAGAAAATTAATATTTTTCAGGAGAACGACAAACACATTTTACGGGTACGATTGATACTTTTGACGAAAAAAACTATTACTTTTTAGAAGAACTATTAAATAACTTTTTAGATGGACTAGTTGTACTTTTAAGATAAAAAAAACAATACTTTTTAGTGCTTTCGTGATACTATATCAATGCATAATATTACAAAACTAATACTTCAAGTGAATTATGTACAAATACTTTTCAGTTCCCAGATATTACAAAAACGTCATTGCTATTTCAGAAAAATGTCATTCGGTCGGCTTTGGGATCCATCTAATGAATTTGTCCAGTTAAACCATCTAACATGAGCTTTTATCATTGCGAAATAATTGTTGTTAGGATTAATTACTAAAATTACTCTTGATGTTTGGCTTAATTACAAACAAAAAACCTAAATATTTTTCAAAATCTCAAATACTCCCATGTGGTATTACAAACACTTACTCGGGGTTTGTATTTTCTTAATAAATACACTTATTAAGGGTATAATTTATAAAATAGAAACAAATATTAAAGGGACATTTGAGATTTTTGAGAGATAACCGAGTTTTTCTGGTAACTAGACTAAGCCTCTTGATGGTATTTTCTGTAACTAACGTTGATATAAGACTTAGAGGTGTCAATTTTAGCTCGTTTGTTTTAGCGGAATGGGCTACATTTTTCTAGGCCCGAAGAAAGTCGGGCCTATTTGGCACGAAAAACCAGGCCGGCCGGTAGGCCCGAATTATCCAGTTCATTTTCACGGGTTGGGCCATGAATTTGGTGTCCCGATTACTGTTTGGCCCAACCCAGACAGGGCCGACTTTTCCTCTTGGACCTGCGGGTCAGCACAAACAGAGCCCGTTTGACAGCTCTAAATTAAAGACTACAGTGACGGAAACAAATAATTACTTGTTACCGAGGGTGGCTTGGAGATGAATAATTGTATTTTCTTCATCAGGACCAAAAGGACCACGTTTAATGTCAGGTCGAAGATAGTTAGTCCAGCGAAGCCGACAGCTCTTTCCACACCGAAGGAGACCTGTTATTGTTTGACATGAACAAAAGGTCTATCTTTAGTTTCCTAACAGACAGAAACTTGAGTACCCTAAGTGTTGTCCTCATTGGATATGTAAATAAGGGATAATTACAAAAAGACCCCTGGGGTTTGGGTTAATTACAAAATCCAGAAATTTTCGAAAACTATAAAAAAAACCTCTTAAAGTTTGATTTGTCTTAGACTTATTTAAAACATCTTATAAGCTCCTACATCTGATAAGTTATTTTAGGAGCTTATAAGATGTTAGATCTTATTTTAAAAATAAAGTTCGTCGAGTATTTGGATAAAATAAGATAGTTGAGAACTTTATAAAATTTGTTTTTATATCTTATAAAATTATTAAGTATATTTTTGTCCTTTGAATGTTTAAAATAAGGAACTTATAAGCTCTTTTAAAAAAAGTTGGGGTGGAGGTACTTTTCTTTTAGGAGCTTATAAACTCTCTGACAGCTTTTTTTTAGAGCTTATAAGCTCTTTTGGAAAAAAATTACCAAACACATTTTAAGAGCTTATAAGCTCTTAAACATCTTATAAGTTGTTTTTAAGAGCTTATAAGCTCAGCCAAACACCCTCTTAAGCGGGTGAAAGGGATTTTGTAATTTTCAAAAATCTATGAGTTTTTTTGTAATTAGCCCAAACCTCAGGGGTCTTTTTGTAATTATTTCTACAAATAACTCAAAGGGCATAAAAAGTCTTTTATGAACAGGAAAGAATTAACTCAATTATGTAGTCTAGACATGCCTAAATTACGATTCATTCCCCAGTTAAATACAATTTCAAGAATTGTGATTTGGTTAACTTAAGAAAATAAATAAATAGATAAGAGCAGCAAAAGAAAAGAAGAAAAAGAGAATCCACAAATTTGTGGAGCTGGAATTATTCTTAGGGATAATTACAAAAGCCCCCTACGGTTTGGGTTAATTACAAGGAAACCAAGAGGTTTTTGAAAGTTACAAAAAAAATTTTGAGGTTTGATTTTCTTTAAGATTAAAAATGTAATTGTAATATTCTAATAAATGTAAGGGGAGCTTTTGAAATGTTTTGGTATATAAATAGGAAAAATGTAAAACTGATCAAACTTAGAATTTTTCTTTTGTAATTTTTGAAAACTTTTGGGTTTTTTGTAATTAGACCAACCTCAAGTTTTTTTGCTCTCGTAATTATCCCTTATTCGTATGTATCTTTGTCTCGAAATTAGAAGATTACTTCTTTTAGTAATGGTGGAGGGCAATTTTGAGGATAATTAAAATTTTCATCTACCGAGCAATCATGTTTTTACGTGAGTGTTTGCAAAAATATATGCTTTAAAAGAAGTGATTTATTGTATCAAAAGTGAAACAATAGTTTTAAATTAAAAGTTGATAGAAAATGAAAGTCAATTAAGTGAAAATATAATATTTAATTGGGGAATACGTTGTAAAAGTACTTTAACCGTTTTACATATTTCAAATTGAAACCAAAAGTAAAATTAGAAATCTAATCTAAATTGAGTTCTTAAAAAAAATGATTCTCATCTTATAGATGAGAAAAAAAAAATCTAAAAGCTACTAATTACTTTTTTTAAAGCCGCAAACACTCCCAAAGTATCTCTCCTCCTACTTTAGGAGCTTATAATATATAAGGAGCCCATAAGTTGGTGTGTGTCCATTGTTAGAAATCGAAATCACAAAGGGCATGCTTTAATTCACAAAACCCAAAAGCATGCTTGACCGATCTACCATGATAATCCGAGAAAGAGAAGAAATAAATCCTAATCGCGAGCGCTTTGAATCCATTAGTAAATTAGGGCTTGAGAATTGCGGATCTAGATCTGGTTTTGGTCTTCCGGGGCGAGCTTCTTCTTGAGAATCTTGAGAGTTCGTATCTGCTTAGATTCGCCTATTGAAGGAGAACAGACGTTTCTCTTATTTAAGAACCGTCGCCCGGGGACCATAACCATTTTGGATAAGTATCCCTTTTATTTTCTATTTGGTCCCTCAACAAATAGAAAATCTCCTAATAGTATCTACACATTTAATCCCATAACAATTTGATACCCTTTTAATCCAAAATTAAAACCTTATTAGATCACTTTAATTGGATTAAACCGTAAGACAGCTATGCACATTTAATTAACATATGTTAGTCCAAATTAAATGTTTCCAACAATCTCCCACTTGGACTACATATGTTACCAAACAAATGTGCAATACCTTATGAGCTCAAACCTTGCTTTGTCATATATAAGAGTATCCCTTAACAATCTCGTCCATTGATTGTACTAATACAGACCAAAGAGGCTTTCATCACTTTATGCGTGAATAAACCCATCAATAATCACATATACCAAAGACAATCAAATGACATAGATCAATCATGGGTGCGTAGCATGGAAATTACATGTAATGTGATCTAACATGTCTATTTCCAACCGTCCACCTTATTCCTTAGTGAGATCAATCATAACCAAAATGACAGAGTGCAATAAATCGAATACTTTATATCTACGAAATATCCAAATACACAAAATGTGTCCAAAATAATGTATAAATAAAAAATTACAGACTCTCACTAAACCAAAGTATCCTGGAACTCAGTATTACACCCATACGAAAGCGGTGTGCTCGCGAAAGACCCTGGTGTTAATCCTTTAGTAAGCGGATCCGCAATCATTGAGTCTGTCCCGATATGCTCTATAGTTATCTCGACCACTCTGCACCCTTTCCTTCACAACCAGGAACTTTATGTCAATGTGTTTTGACTTAGTAGAGCTCTGTTGTTATTAGAATATAAGCATCGCCGAGTTATTGTCACAATACAACTTTAGTGGTCTTTCTATATTCCCAATAATGCGCAGCCCAGTGACAAAATTTCGCAGCCATATTCCATGATTGGATGCCTCATAGCATGCTACAAATTCAGCTGCCATGGTAGAAGATGCTACAAGTGTCTGCTTAGCACTTCTCCATAAAATGGCTCCCAATAAGAAAATGTAGCCCGAAGTGGATCTCCCTCTTGTCTTGGCATCCCGCAAAATCGAATCGTAATACCCTATGATCTCCAACTGATCGATTTTACGTATGTGAGCATGTAATCTTTTGTTCTCTGTAAATACCTCATCACCCGTTTGGTCAGCTTTCCGGTGATCCATGCCAGGGTTACTTAAATATCCGCCAACATACCAACAACAACGCTATATCGGGTCTTGTGCGGACTGAGCATACATTAGACTCCCAACAAACCAAGCATGGGAATCTTCTCGCATTTCCTTAATTTCAGATTTCCTTTAGGGCATTGTTCGAGACTAAACTTGTCTCCCTTAGCTATAGGGGTGTCTCCTGGTTTGCGATTCGCATGCCAAATCTTTGCAACACTTTCTCTATGTAGCTCTTTTGTGATAATCCAAGAATACCCCGAGAACGATCCCTGTATCCGGATCCCCTGCAAAAAAGAAGCTTCCCAAGATCTTTCATCTCAAATTTCTTTGATAGAAATTTCTTGGTATCGTCGGCAACAATCCCGAGTCATTAGTGGCAAGCGAGAATGTCATCCACATACAAGACCAGAAAAATACACTTACTCCCATCGAACTTGTGATACACACAATCATCAACGATTAGTCTCAAAACCGAACGAGACTACTACTTGATGAAACTTGTGATACCACCGACGAAGAAGCTTGCTTGAGCCCATAGATGGATTTCTTTAATTTACAAACCATAGACTTTGGGTCTCCGGACACAAAGTTTTCTCGTTGCACCATATATATCGTCTCATCAATGTCTCCATTGAGAAACGCCGTTTTACATCCATCGATGTAACTCAAGGTCAAAATGTGCAACTAATGCCATAATTATCCCGAAAGAGTCTTTCGTGGAAACCGGAGAGAAAGTCTCTTTAAAATCAATGCCTTCTTTCGAGTAAAGCCTTTAGCTACAAGACGAGCCTTATATCTTTCCACATTACCCTTCGAATCCCTTTTGGTCTTAAAAATCCATTTGCAACCAATAGGTTTCGCACCTTCGTAATGGGACAAGATCCCAAACTTGATTGTCTTGCATTGACTTATACTCTTCGTTCATGGCATCAATCCACTTTTGAGAGTTTGGATCTGCATGGCTTGACGGAAATTGATAGGATCATTTTCCATCAATCCATTATTATCCTCATTTTCTTGGAGAAATACCACATAATCATCCTAATAGCATTTCTCTTCTCTCTAGTGGACCTCCTTAATGGCACTAGTTCTTGAGGTTGTTGAGTTTGTTCTTCCCGAATAGTTTCAACCTGAGTGGGGAGTTCTTCAACATTATCCTGTTAAGGTTCGATCTACTTCTGGCTAATGACAGAATAGAAACCGAACATCATCGAAAGCGAGAGGTGTCGAGATCGACTCCTCCTCAAAGGTAATGTCTCTAACCTTATTTCTCCCCCCAAACTCAACATCCTCAAAGAATACTGCATTTCCCGTCTCAAAAATAGACCTTCTAGTGGGATCATAAAACTTAAAACCCCTTGATTTTTCTGAGTAACCAATAAAGTAGCTGCTAACTGTTTTGGAGTCCAATTTCTTTTCATTTGGCCTATAAGGCCTAGCTTCAGCTGGACATCCCCATATGTGAAAGTGGTTTAGACTCGGCTTTCGCCTACCCAAAGCTCAAAAGGTGTTTTAGCAAATGCTTTAGTTGGTACTGCTGAGAATATAAGCCGATCTTTAGTGCATCTCCCCGCAGTGATTCTCGCAAAGAGAATGACTAATCATACTCCGCACCATATCCTTTAGAGTCCTGTTTCGTCTTTCAAAGAACACCATTCATGCTTTGGCGTCCCCGCATGGTGTATCTTGTGGGACGATTCCACATTGCTCTAGGAAGATAGCAAAAGGCCCTGGACGTTGTTCTCCTGAACCATCATATCTGCCGTAGTACTCACCTCCACGGCCAGATCTGACAGCTTTAATTCTTTTTCTTTGAGTTGATTCTCAACTTCACCTTTAAAAACCTTGAACATGTCCAATCTCTCGATTTTCATGAATTAGATATAGGTACCCATAGCGTGAGTAGTCGTCTATGAATGATACGAAATATTGTTGACCATTCCAAGCAGTTCTTTAGAAATGGCCCACAAATGTCCGTATGTATCAATTCTAAGACGTCGAAGTCCTGTTGGCACCTAATCTCTTTATTTTGGTCTGTTTTCCTTTAATACACTCAACACAAATATCAAGATCTGAAAAGTCAAGTGTATCTAAAATACCGTCTGACACAAGTCTCTCAATTCTGGTTTTTGAGATATGACCTAAACGCTTGTGCCATAATTTAGCCGAATTTTCTTTATTTATTTTTCGCTTAGTACCTCTTGATTCAACATGCAGGGATTCATTATACGAAACGATAGTATCAAGCATATATAGATTGTCATAAGCACTTAACGAACCGGTACCAACAATATTGGAATTAAATGAAAGACTAAACTGACAATTTCTAAATGAACAAGTAAAACCAAATTTGTCCAGTAAGGAAATAGAAACCAAATTCCGTCTAAACGACGGTACAATAAAAGTGTCTTTCAAATCCAAAAAGAAACTGGTTCCTAATAACAACCTAAAATGCCCTATTGCCTCCACTTCCACCGATTTGCCATCACCCACAAAGATGTATCTTTCACCATCAGTTGGCTTTCGGTAGCTCAGGCAACCCTTTCTTCACACGCCAAGCGCGATACTTAGTACAATCCTTCTTTTTGTGTCAGGTTTGCCACAAAAGAAATGCGACCATCCCGAGTTTCACCTTTACTTTTCTTTTGTCCGGACCCTTATCATTAGCAGACTTTCTCAACATCATTTTTCCTTTTGCCCTTATCCTCGGAAATCGCCGTTGAGCAATCTCGATTCTTTTCTCGCTTCAACCTTTCTTCCTCTTGCACACAATATGAAATGAGCTCATTAAGAGTCCACTTCTCCCTTTGACATTATAAATCGACCTTAAATTGATCGAATTGTGCGGAAGCGATATTAACACTAAATGCACGAGTAAGTCCTCGGACACCTCTAGCTTTAGTGCCCTTAACTTTGAAGCAAGATGAGACATCTCCATGATGTACTCCTTATATTTCCTTGCCCTTATACTTTAGTGAGATCAAGTTAGCCAAAAGCGTTTTGTCTCGGCCTTATCGTTTTTAACAAAACGCTTTTCAATTTCCGCAAGGTACTCACTGCGATGAGTTACTTCCTCGGAAGGCTTGTGCCTCGAAAGGCTTCTGGAATTCCGCGCTTAATGATCATCAGACTAACACGATTTGAGCGCTCCCACTTCTCAAAGTTCCGCTTTTCCTCTGCGCAGAACTTGCATCCGTAGAGAAGGGGGGTTGCTCAACCCTTAGCACATAGTCCGGATCCATGCAGCCCAAAATGATCGAATGTTTTCTTTCCAATCCTTAAAGTTCGACCCATTGAGCATGGGGATGTTGTTGGTGTTAGCGAGAAATAAAGTAGCGATACATCATAAAATGAATAGAGAACAAAACCAAAATTAACCGTCATGCTCACATTAAACCGAATAATCAATCATTAAATTTAAATAAGTTGGTAACATCTCGAGGCACCTAGCACAACATTAATATCAAGTCTTTGGACAGTAATATTAACTTGTAAGTGGCTACCTCTTGAAGCGATCAAACATCGACAATAAATAACTGTCAAAGCAATATTGTCTTCCTTTGGGCCGACAAATCACTTACATGGATAACCTTATAATTGCCACGTATTTACCACCACATGTGTTTGTGCATTTCGGGCCAAGTATTAACCTTCCTTTGGGCCGGTTAATACCGCATGATTATGCACAAACACAAACATCTAATATTCTCAATGAATAAATCTACACAAGAGAGGTCACTTTGGCGACTTCTTGTTTCAATAAATTCATTTTAAATATCAGACAAAATAAATTGGGACATGAGATGCACCAAACAAATTTAAAATAAAATAATTGCACACAATACAAATATTCCTTATTTATTTGAGGCCAATATAAAAATACTATTAAGTTGAGTTGAGCCCCAAACACAATCTGAAAGCCATCAGACTTTTCAAACTCTAAATGGGCCTAAGAAAATTGATTTATTCTATTGAAGCCCAAATCAAGAAAGAAGGATGAAAGAATGCCTTCTACAACAAAACGCCTTCTGTATCCATTTCGTACAATTCATAGAGCAACAATATTGAATGTTGAATTCATAACTGCACGTCATCAACATATGCAATACATGCAAAAGAGTTGCTGTTTCTAGTTTCAAGATTTCCATCATGTATAATATGCAAAAGTTCCTTAAAAGAAAAATCAAGAAATTTCAACAGCACCAATATCAGATACGAATAGACAAAATCCAAAATTTTGTGAAACCGCCGTCTTCGATTCCAATTTTACTGAATATCTAAAACTGATTCGATATAACCGGTACGGGTTGCCAAATAACTTACGAATCATCATTCCATAACATGAAAAATCAGAATCAATCGGAAAAACAGAAACCCTAATTTATTATCACAAAGAACCGTATAACTATCCCGAAAATCTTCGCAATTCTCAGAGAATCATGAGTAAACCTGTCTCTGATACCACTTGTTAGAAATCGAAATCACAAAGGGCATGCTTTAATTCACAAAACCCAAAAGCATGCTTGACCGATCTACCATGATAATCCGAGAAAGAGAAGAAATAAATCCTAATCGCGGAAGCGCACCTGAATCCATTAGTAAATTAGGGCTTGAGAATTCTGGATCTAGATCTGGTTTTGGTCTTCCAGACGAGCGGTTCTTCTTGAGAATCTTGAGAGTTCTGTATCTGTTCTGTATTACGTCTATTGAAGGAGAACAGACGTTTCTCTTATTTAAGAACCGTCGCCCGGGGACCATAACCGTTTTGGATAAGTATCCCTTTTATTTTCTATTTGGTCCCTCAACAAATAGAAAATCTCCTAATAGTATCTACACATTTAATCCCATAACAATTTGATACCCTTTTAATCCAAAATTAAAACCTTATTAGATCACTTTAATTGGATTAAACCGTAAGACAGCTATGCACATTTAATTAACATATGTTAGTCCAAATTAAATGTTTCCAACATCCATGTCACCCACTTGGGTGGCACCCAAGTGGGTGGATCCACCCTTAAATCTACACACACCCATGTAGGTGTGTGTGTGTGTGTATGTGTGTAAATCAGGGTGGATCCACCCACTTGGGTGGCACCCAAGTGGGTGGCATGGACAAGACCCATAAGTTGTTTTCACAAAATGTAGGGGGCTCCGAACTTGTTTTTTAAAAAATATAATATTTAATAATTGTCGGTGGTTAAGTCTCACTTCTTACGAGAATGATAATAATTATTTTAATTTATAAGAAATGAGATACTTGTATAATACACCTATGTAAGTTCATCCAAACATCGTCTTAAGTTAAAAAGAGGCCATATGCTTTTATTACTCAAAAAATATTGATTTTTTTTCTTCCAAGGATTAAAATAAAAAGTAGAATAAAAACGAACCAGCAAGTTTAGGCAAATTTCGCCAAAGTCCCATGGCCATTTTGAGTGATAAAATCAACAAGAATTTTGTCCTCTTCAGCAGTCCACGCCCCTCTTCTCATTCCATCTTTTTCACAAAATGCCATTAATCGACCCTTTTTCTTCTTGATCATCTTCTCCCCCTTCATCTCTCTCTTTTTCCCCATTTTTCAATTACATTAATCCACAATTAATGAACTGCAATGAAAAAGAAAAGAGCACTTGAAAAACATAGTAAAGCATAGAGTTGTCAAAACCAGTCCGATCTTGTCCTTATAACAAGGCGGGACAGGGCGACTCGTCGCGAGTCACGGGGCAAACTATATATTGAATATATTTATAAAAAACATATTCTAAGTGGGGTGGGACGGATATCCGCTGGGCAAAAGTGCATGATACCTAGACCCGCCACAGGTCACGCTCGTAATTCCATATCTTTTGACCAGCACCACCTCACATATATAACTTGTTCCAGCATAATCCGAAAAAAGGAAAAAAAAGAAAAGAAAGAAAAATTATGGGATCGCAATTTTAGTCATATATCTATAGGGAATTGACACTAATAGTTATGCAGAAATCACGATTTACCAAAAAAATCCCGTAATATTTAGAACAGCTCTCAATTACGGTCATTTTGGTCACTGAATAATTTTCCGGCTTTGTGTTCACACTTCCGACCAATCCCCTAACGTGAAACCATTTTTTCTTATGTGAACATTCCTCGGGTGACTTTTTTTTTATGAATTTTTGTCCTAATTATCAATATGCCAACTAGGATATCACATAAGCAAAATTAGTCTCCACGTTAGCCGAAAATGTTTTCCATCAAAATTTTCAATTTTCGGGAACCAAACGACTTAAATCGAGATTTTTTGAAAGTTAATGAGGCTTTTGAAATTCACAATTTTACCACTAAAATTGCAATTTAGCTAGAAAAGGCTGGAATCTCTCAGCTCACATACTCAAGATTTTACACACACACACACAAACATGAATATTATTGTCTCTCTGTGTGTGTGTTTACATGCATGCATAGATCGTATAAACACACATAGACATGAACATAAATTGTAGAGATAGAATTAAAAAAAGGTGCTTATACCTGAAAATAAAGAGTGAGAGATAGAGAAGTGTGAACGATGCATTTCTTTCATATGTTGTTTTGATCTTTGGTTTTAGCTAATTTCATGGGTTTTTGTTGTTTCGTGTACTTTTTTGCAAGATGACAAAAGATTGTGAAGCAGAAACTGAAGAAAATAATATTTGAATGTGGTGAACATTAAATATGATAAGATTACCATAATCCGCCTCGTTTTCCATGCAACCTACCAATTTCCATATTTTATGTAACACGTGTTGTGGACATATTGTAAGTACCAAATTTCTCTAATTCCTTTTTCTTATTTTCCTATTTTTTGTGGGGTAAAATGCAAAATTGGTACTGTTATGTGACAAATTCGACTTTTCTCAATTACTTATTATTTTATTTATGTTACACGTTAAATGTCTAATATTATTAATTATTATTGGATCACAGATGGAATTATCAAGCCATACGGGTTATCAACTCAAGTATGAAAATGTCTCTCCTTATTATTTGTAGGTATATATATTCACAGTTCATTAATCTCAATCGATGTACTTGTTTTGGATTTTCTCTCCAACTTGTACTGATTTGAGCGTTGGAAGGGGTCTCACTGACACAATCTCGTGGCCCTTTTAACATTTGTTCATGCATTCATGCAAGTTCCTGTACGAATAACTTCTAGCTCCAAAGAATAAATTGGATCATAAATCTTAACTTGGAGTGATCAGCAAATTTAAGCGGCATCAATACATCATGTTTATTTTTAAATGTTATTCCTTCATTATATATTTAACTTTTTAAGTAAGCACGTAATTCACCAAGAAATTTCTTTACATATCTAATTTCTAATTAAATCAAGATAGCCATTTGTTCTTGCATAAATAATAGTTTTTATGATCTATCTTCTACCATACGAAAGCTGATTAATCAATATTCGATTGATAGGTATGAGGTTATTGTCAAAAAGATTTGTCTAGATCTGTTTTCATTTGAGAAACATATCATTTCAATTTTGTGTAATCCTAATCTAAAACTTATCTATTATTCTTTCCTTATTTCAATTCAAATTATTGTTTAAATGGTACTTGCCAGTACTAACTATTACTCATATTGCTACTTTCAAACTATATAATCCCAATTGGACCAACCACCTATTAATTTTCTTAATAAAATATCACAGTCAAGATGGAATTACACTATCAATTTTATCTAATTATTTATATTATTAAATTCAAACTCCATATTTCAATGGGGCTCATCACTTTTAAATTGTTAAAATAGTTTAGTATATATAAATTAAATGTAAGTAAATCCCACCACTACTCACATATTTGGTATTATTATTTTCGGAATCCCCAAAATGCCCTCGAGCAAAATTGACTCAAAACTTGTCCTACATAGGGTCTTGTAGATGCTACACGAAGTGTGCTGCACTTAGTGGGTGGATGTATAACAAGTGTCTCACTAGTTATAAATTTAAATAGTTATCATTCAATATAAAAAACGAGCTCACGAGTTATTCATTCATCCATCCACCAAATGTAGTACACCAGTTATACCATAGATATCATACCCGGATGTAGTCATAGTCAATAGTCATACATTACTTGAAGGTCTTTGAATAAAACCACGCTTCATAAAATATTAAATACTAATCAACTTTGTTTCATCATATCCATTTTCTTCACTTGTTAGCAAGTTGAAATTTTTCCAAACACGGACTTTATGTACCTTCAACTTCTTCATTTAGATTAATCAATATAATATTAAATTCATGATGAACCCAAATTAAATGAAGGAAATAATGCTCGAGACCCCTTGTCACGTATCAATTGAGAAATTAAAGTACGATTAGTGATAAATTAGTGATCTTGTATCCTAATTTCAATCTTGCATAACAAGTTTGTGTTGTCTTATATTTCACATTACATACATACTTCTGTTCTGTGCATATAATCAATTCCAAGTTTTTAGATTTAACAAGATATTTTAGATAAGTAACATATATATATGATAATACAATACAAAATGCAACATAAAATTGTAATCGAAGATTCAATAAATCGAACAGTCCGATTCTTCGGGGTGATGCTATTCTAAAGAAACATATTCTAATTAGAGCATACCATATTAAATCAAGTGATGCAATGGTAAATAAAGATTATAGTTAACGCCTTAACGATAGTGGTGTCAAAAACAGCCTCGCCTGACCCGATCCTTTATTTTGGCCAGGCAGACTATCATAGGCTAACCCGGCCCGGCCTATTTGACAACTATAGTTAACGGATGGAGAAAAAAAAAGGAATTTATATTAGGAATTTATAAGTTATTTTAAAAAAAAAAGTAGAGGAAACCAACTTATTTTCAAAATAAATCTTATATAACCCCCTTTGATTTTGACCATTTTATTTTAAAAACTATAATTATGGACATCATATAATCTCCACCATCAAATTTTCTTCAAACATTTTAATACCTTATTTTCAAAGTAAGATCTAACATCTTATGAGCTATTATAACATCTAATAAAATATTGGAGCTTATAAAATCTTTAAAACAAGCATAGCCAAACACCCTCTTAGTATTACAATTCTTCAACTACTCTCAGTATTACATGTACAAGGGCTTAAATTTGGCCATGGCAGAACAGTTACAAAAATCTGACAACCCCGTGGCTTAAACAACCCTCAACTTTTACATTGCATCCCATACAATCACTAATTTTTTTTTGATCGGATACAATCGCTAATTTGTCTCCATGAATGGTTGAAAAACAGAAAAAGGACTTCTTAGAAACACAACAACAAACACAAGTCAGTCGTCAAACAAAACTACAGCTACATATAGGACCCGACTCATACGAGGAAAATCACGAATTTAATCAACAAGGTTAAAATTCCCCAAAAAAACAAAAGAAAAAAGGACACAGATGTAAGTTCGGACTATTCTTGAAATGTATCAAGTTATCAAAGCAGAGTTTGAATTCTCGTCCTGAAAATTTGCAAATTGTGACATGGCAAACAAACCAAATCAAGATCGGTAAGAGTTCTAGAGGACCCCTTACCAATCTATGGATGAACCATGTTGAATTGCAACTTGGATAACTGCTGCGGGATGGTAGATATAACAGGTCCATATCTCTGAGATAGATCAAAAGAAGTGTATGAGTACCGTATAAAGATGAAGCCAAGTTCAAAAGAATGAAACATTCATAAAACTCAACAATAAAAATAAGAGATAATTACATTTTGCCCCCCAAACTATAGGCATTTTTTGAGTTTACCACCTAAACTTTTTCGAGTTCCATTTTACCCCCTGAACTCCTGGATTTTTTGCTCGGTGCCATATATTGGCCTTCGCCGGCGGAATATTCCTAGAATATTCCGTCACATGAGGGCAAAATCGTCATTGTCTCAAAGTTGTTGTATTTTGCCACTTGAACTATGTTTGACTATTACTTTACCCCCCTAAACTTCGCATTATTTCACTTTGCCACATAAAATTTAAAAAAATTTATATATTTATACATGTATTTTATTTCTTTTTTTCCTTCTAATTCTTTATCCACAAAAAATAAATAATTATTTTAGTTATGTATATTATCAACAAAATTACACTAAATTCTTCATTTTAAACTTTCTTATAAACTCATAGCTTATTTTCCTTTTATTGAGTTAATTTTTACATTATAATTAAAAATATAAATTATTCTTTTCATTTTCCAGGTGAATAGAATTGTATATATTCACCAAAGTCAATTCGAACATAATACAATGCATTTAACTTTCTTTTGTAAGTAAAATTATTAAAAGATAAAAGTATTACAAATTTATTATCATATTGTTTTATAATCTATTATATTTAAATTTATGGAAGAATATTCCTTTCGTCAATTTAATTTTTTAGTTTTATAATTAAAAATTATGAAAATTAATTTATTTTATTACAAATCTTATACACTACTTAAATGTAAAAATAATCAAATTCATTAAATTTGTAATACTTGTATCTTCTAGTAATTTTACTTACAAAAGAAAGTTAAATGCATCATATTATGTTCAAATTGACTTTGGTGAAAATTTATAATTTTATTCACTTAAAATCATGAAAAGGATAGTTTATATTGTTAATTATAATGTAAAAATTAATACGATAAAAGGAAAAATAAACTAAGGTTTTAAAAAAATGTTTAAAATGAAGAATTTATAGTATAATTTTATTGATAATATACTTAACCAAAGTAATTATTTATTTTTTGTGGATAAAAATTTAGAAAAAAAAGATATAAATTAAATGTATAAATATATGTTTTTTTTTTAAAAAAAATTATGTAGCAAAGTGTAATAACGCAAAGTTTAGGGGGTTAAAGAGCAAATCAAACAAAGTTGAGGTGGTAAAATGTAACGACTTTTTTAAAAATTTGAGACAATGACGATTTTGCCCTCACGTGCAAGGCACGTGCCGAAATATTCTGGGAATATTCCACCGCCGGTGGCCAATATATGGCATTGTGCAAAAATCACGAAGTTCAGGGGGTGAAGTACGACTCGGGAAAGTTTAGGTGGTAAACTCCAAAAACGCCTATAGTTTGGGGGGTAAAATGTAATTATCTCTAAAAATAAAGTATAGCTTGTTGAGAACTTTAGGCCTTGTTTGTTTATGTTTCCAAGAACCTACTTCCATTTTCCAACTATTTATAAAAGTGGAATCATGTTTGTCCATAAAATTTTCAATGGAAATCATCATTTTCATTTTCTATTTTTCACATAAAACAACATCTTCAACCTATAATTTCTATTCTCAAACCTATGCAATACCCTACATCACTCATCAATTACTATTCTCATATTTTAACCCAATTATACATATGGGACCCACCACTATCAATTTTATCTACTTAAAATATTACTATTTTAAAATTATATATATCTAATGGGACCCACCACCTACAATATTACAAATATAATATTATATATTCTAATTAAAATATTGAAAGTGGACCCCACCACCAACTTTTCAATTATTATATACATAAAATAATATTTCAAAACTACTCAACCAAACACAATCCCATTTCCAACCCTACATAAAATATATTTCAATTCATTCTTCCAAACATAATCCCAATTTCCACACGAAAACTAATAAATTCTCAAAATTTTGTTTCCAACTCCAGGAACTGGAAATACACCATGGAAAGCCCTTAGTTCAACAAACTCCAACATAATCAGTACATATCAGGGATGGCAATGGAGTAGGTCCAAACTTGACCTATAATGAGCTCAACTTGTTTGGTGCATGTCCAAACCTGGTTAAATGGATCTAAAAAAAGGAGTCTCGGGTTCACATTTTTAAAACTAGGGGTGATCATCAAGTTTTAAAAACCACCCGCACCGCACCACACCGCACTGTTTTATTGTGAATTTTCAATAAAACCGCGATTTAAAATATTGAATGAAAACCGCACCGCCAGGTTGGTTCGGTTATGGTTTTAGAAGGAAACCGCACCGCCAAAACCGCACCGCCAATCTATAATTATAGGGGTAAAATAAAAGATTTTTCTTACATATTTATGTGAATAATTAACGTTGGAAATCCAATATAGGTTTAGCAAGTTTACACCTTTAATGTAGAACAAAGTTGATTCTTTATAAATTAATAGTGGCCAGTAGTTCACATCCCAGATTTGATAAAAATTCATAAATATCTTAATAATACTCACTAAAACATCCAAAACCCATGAAGTAAAAGTGAATGTATTCTTCTCTGTAGCCATTTTTATATTCAATAAAGGTATTAAAAAATTCAAATTCCAGAATAAATCATCTAAAGGAAATTCAGAGAAAGAACAAGGACAGAAGCAAGGTTTCATGCTTCCATAATATTAATGAAACTCTTTTATCTTCTATATAATTGAGAGAGATCAATTGAGAGAGAGATGGTTGGATCTTAAGAGATCAATTGAGATAGACCCTTCACAAAACATCTTGTTCTTAAATAAATAACTTCCAACGTTTTACATTTTTGGGGATTTCTCTTAATGTTCTAAAAGAGAGATATTATTTTAATCTTACCATATTTTTATTTATTAAAACCGCCTTAAGGCCCGCAAACGCCCGCCACCGCCTAAAACCGCACTTTCGATTTTACTTAATAAAACCGCGATTCAAAATTATTTTTTATAAAAACTGCATAAGGCAATTCGGTTTGAAATTTGTTGAAAAAACCGCAAAACCGCACCGTGATCACCCCTATTTAAAACCCTTTTAGTTCGGGGCACCGGCGGAGCGGGGGGGACAAGGGGGGGCATTTCCCCCGAAAATTTTCAAAAGTTCATTTCCCCTCCCCAATTTTTCTTTTTGTCGTTAAAATAAATGAAATAATTTACAATTCCACCCCACCACCTCCCCCCCCAAAAAAAAATTGATAAAAACTTCAAATTGTCGTCTTTTACAATAGAAAAATCAAATTATGGTTAGTATATGAGTATTTTTTTCTCATTGTTTAAATTTATAAACTCGGTCCCTTTTTTGCCCCCCCCCCCAACCTGAAATCCTGCGTCCGCCATTGGTTCGAGGCACGTAACATGTCTTATTGGACCAACCATGGACCCGCCCTGCTCTATATTAATTTGAAAAATATATATAAATTATTTACTCAATATAACATTTTCATTTTTATTTAGTCACTTAATGAGTAATTAATTATCTTTCCTATTTCATAATATTGTATGTTTGTGTTGCATATATAGACATTTTTAAGCTAAAGTATTTTATAAGCATGTTATATTTTTGTTATTGGTATAATAATATATGAATTTAAATGGGTCTTAATATCGTGGCGGCGTGGGAAGGTCTCGGTTCCAAATGTTCTCTTGGTCGGGTCGGGTCGGGTCTCGGGTTTGGCCAAATCCGTCCCAAGCCCACCCGTTACCATCCATAGCCCATATAGGAACTATTTCGCTTAAAAGAAAAGGTTACATGAACTACTTCAGTTATTATGCATACATGTGTGTGTGTGTGTTAATTATAAGAAGTTAGGAAGTACTGAATCATTTCGCACCTGGATATTGTCATATAATTCAAACAATGGAACAGCAAGAAGTTTCAAGTTCTTTGGCACGGCAAAATACTCTCGTTCAGACAGGTGGACAAGGAAGAGCTTCTTGCACTCCTGCATTAGCAAAATTAAACTGTGAGCATCATTTCATGCAAATGATGATACGATGTTCTATTCATGTATGTGTGTTGTAATTTTACCTTAGGCTTTGTTATGTGTGGGGGACAGTAGGGATACATGATTGTTTCAAAGTTCGGTCTCCACCAGATTGCCACACACTCACCAATCTGCACGAAATTTTGATTCTCACATAATAAGCATCTCCAAAGCAGAATCTTAAACCTAATCAATGCCTAGATGATGGCCATGAAACAAGGCGTGTTTTGAAAGATCATGGAATCCCTCAGCTATATACCAAATCAAGTCAATAAACACGGAACTCGATTTTCTTTAGACAGATATATAAAGCAACCACTAGATAAGTTTCAAGTGTCTGTTGCTAGAAAAAAATCAAAGAATACTGAACTGGACTCCAATTTTCAGAAAGGATTACTGAAAACTTTAATAACTTCAATTAAGAACTGTTTGTTGAATATTACCTGCCAATCTGGCTGAAGAGATGGAGAATTAGCTGCAAGTTTGCTAGAGAGTTTCCTCTTCAAGCCTTCAACTTCTGTGAGAAGTAATGAGAAGGTGGGGGGAAAAAACAGAAAACAAGAACTCAAGAAGTAAGATTAATGGAATAAGCAAACTCCGATGCGTGAAACAGAAGTTGTTTTTGGCGCTCATATCTTTCGTTCTATGTTTCCCTTTTCTTTAAAAACAGAAAGATACAAAAAAAAAAACACAAACAATTATAGTTCAAACTTCATAGCATGCAACAATGGGCAATAAACAAGAAGCGATTATCATACCATTCTCTCCTGGCTTCAATCTACCACCTGGAAGTTTACAGAAAGTATTTCCAATTTGCAAAAGGAGAATATGAGGGTGATTATGCTCTTGTACCTGTAAGTTCAGGCATTGTTCCATATTAGACAAATATAAATATGGGCAACTATTAGCAACATTATTTGTTACAATCATGCTGACACAGAATAAGAGAGGAGGAGGCAACAATTATAATAAGGTTGATATTCTCATCCAATTATTGAACTCAAGTGACAAATTTCGCCATTGATAAATGAGAAAACTCCAATACTGCAATGAGAATTCTTAATCCAGTCTCTAACTAGAAGACCGCACAATATGTAGGTCAAAGTCCCCTCACACAAAGCTGCACGTCCTTATTGTATATTGTGCATTTAACAAAACAGCCTTTTTTAACAATTCTCAAACAGAAAAGCTGTAGTTGTAAACGGATCACAATTAATAGAAAAATTGTCACAGAGTTTAGTGAACATTTTCCCAAATCCGGTTTGTACAGGAGTCAAGACAAAACCAGAGTTTAGTCATGATTGGAAATTGGCACAGAATTTAGTCATGATTAGATCTGGTAGGGAAAGTACATGATAAAATGAAGGACAACACTCTGACTTTGTCTCCTCGTGATAATAGAAGATATACAGCACTACTTAATATGTCTTCACGAGGGTATACTTGCTAAACACCAAGGGTCCAGCCATCCTTGTTTTTGTATCAAACTGAATTAAGACATCTGTGAATCAAGTTTCCAACATGACCAAAACGGGATATAAGCCGATTTTATTGTTTTTCCAATATATATAAGGACTTCATACAACTACACTCCGAGCTAAAAAAAGGATGGTCTAAAGACTAAACAGATAAGCATGTATCCTCATCAAAACAAAAGTGGTGTCATCAAGAAAGCATCTTCATGGACACAAATGACAAAGTAGAAATTAATGACACATAAAAGCAAGATGGCACGCCACCTTGCCGCTTTGGATATGCCTACATAAGAATATTGTCTAAGCATTGAACCCAACATCTCAGGGGAGGAACTTGAAGATGGTAATGAGAATATCCGATTAATAAAAAATCACACTTTTTGCTCACTTAAATTCGTCTCACTATAGCAACATAGTTTCACTTTAAGAGTGAACATAACCCATGGTCAACAGATGAAACCTAATTCAATGTAATCAAATGAGAGTCCACATTGCTCTCATGCCATTCTCATATATAAAAAAACTCAAATATACTAGTAAAAACAGTTCTATGCAAGCACAATGTTTAGATGTTCATGCTAGCAGTGATACTAAGGGAAACATTGAAGATGGTTTTAAAAGAAACCATGAACGGTATGCTTGCGCAAACAAAATTATGTCAAAATATAGTTGATCAATATTATTGCATTTCTTTTTTCTAGTACTGATCAATTGCATTTTGAAAACTCAACATGAATCCGTTTTTCGGTTGGGATGTGAAATGGGAGAAGATCCAGTTCTCCTTGATTTTTGGCTTCCCTTTCCACTGTCCTCTAATTGATTATTAGTTCCAAATATACTGAAAGAATATATTAACACGTTTCCATAATGCCCGAATCAAATACAGCTGTTTCAGAATAAGCTTGCTTTTTTTTTATTTGAGTAACACTGCTGTCTCAAAGAAACCTAGTTTTCTAAAGTTTGAATTTTTAAAAACAATCTCACAAAGGTCGATCGGGACTAATATCAGAATCATACTAAATACATATGAAACAAATTGAAGAGAAAAATGCATACCAGTAAAATACCCTCGACGCTAGTCCTCATGCCTTCCTTCATGTAACTGAAACTCAAAAACCCCAAAATTCAGTCAAATCCACCACAAACTAGCGCTCAAGCAGTAAAACCCTAGATTCAATTAATTAGTCTGATCTAGGGTTTAACTAAAACAATAAAACGCCACAAGGCGACAAAAAAAAAATGATAAACAGAAATACGAACTTGACTTTCATGCGCGCAAGGCGATCGGCGACGGAGGTGTCTTTCTCCATCTTCGGCTCTTTGGTGCCGAAAGTGTAGCTTGACAGAGGATATGTATTTACCACCGGTGAAGTAACCATTTCTTCCTCTTTCTTTATTTATTGCTGCTTTTTTGTTCCTTGTGATTTACAGCAGATTGGTGCGAATGGAGTTTCTCAAGCTTCTGCAGAATTTGCAGGTAGCCGAGCGGGAGGAAAATGAAAAACTTCAGCTACTAGTTTTGTCCTGCACACTAATAGTGACAAAGTGATATTGCCTAAGAGCAACTCCAGCCCTGCACTACTTTAGAGTAGTGCAGGCACAAAATTGCTCCAACACAGCGCCAATCTAAGCGCTATTTTGCTGATATGAACAGTGCAGCGCCACAAATGGCGTTGCACTGTTCATGCGCTACTTTTTTTTTTTTTTTTTTTTTTTTTTGCTTAATTTTAATTCTCTTTTCTTAATTTAAAACTAGTAGAAAATAATATTAAAATTAATTTAATAACATGTGATCATAATTTTAAATAATAAGGTGTGTAATTGAATAATACTATGATATTTAAAATACTACACACAAAATTATAAATTTTACATAAAATACATAAAAATTACTGGAACAATTAAATTTTCTATTTTTTTATCAATTTGATTAATTTTGAGATGAAAAATTAATAAATTTCATATTAAATAAAATTACTTATATAATATTTTTATCAATTATTAAGTAATAAAAAGTAAAATAAAAGAAAGAATCTTATGGAATATTCTTTTTTTTTGAGTGCAAAAAATAGTGCAGACTGCTGGAGATAAAATGTAGATTTTGCGCCAAAGTAATGCAAACTCTACACCAAAGTAGTGCAGAGTGCTGGAGATGGTCTAAGTAGTGATATTGTTCAGGCAAAACGAACCAAACTACTTGTTCTCGATTCGAAATTGATATTAAAATTCGTTTGAGTTCGGTCCATTAATATAACGAACCAAATTTGAACATATTCTTTTGTCTAATAATATGTAAAGCTTAGTTTGAAATTGACTCGATTAGTAAAAATAGTATGAAATATGTGTAAAAATATCAAGTTATCCGAGCTCGATTTGTATTCGGTTCGATTAAAGCTCATTCGAGCTCGATTCAATTAATAATAAAATAAGCTTAAACACAATTTTGAATCTTAATTAAAATTTAAATATGCTCAAACAATACCATGTTGATTTCGATTTGATTCATTGATACCCAGTGCTATTCCTAAAAATGCAAGTTTAGTTCGGATTAGACAAATTGAGTGACAAATAACAGTAGGGATTTTTCTATTCTCTCTTAAATGTACAATATTTGAATAATCTTCTCAAAAAAAAACAATATTTGAATAATAAATCGAAAGTACTCTTTAACTATTAGGTTTCTGTTTGAACTGGATTTTTTTTATTTTAATTAATCGAGCCAAAAATTAAATTACAAATATATTTATATAAAATACTCTATACTTACGTTTTTTACCATATGTTTTTCTTACCAAACTAAAAAAATATAAAGTATGTTTATAGTTTTATAGCTTAAGTTTTTTTTCTTTGTTTTATTTTTCATTTTTAAATAAAAATCAAACTGAAAAAACTGAAAAGATTCAATTATAACTAAATCAACTTATTATTTCAGTTCAGTTTCAATTTGTGATTTCAGTTAATTGAGATTTTGGATCGATTTAGTTAAGTCAGATAGGGATAGCGGAATAGGAGATCTGGTGCCATGTGCGCCTCTATTCTTTGTTTGAAATTTATATTTGTATACAGTTGCTACTATAATTTTAAAATTTTATTATTATTGTTATTATTATTATAATATATAAGTGTGACTGTCTATTTAGGACTCTCTTTGAGTGAATATAAAATAATTTATGTTAAATAACTTGTTTGGCTTTTGATTATAGGAGAACGCCAAAAATAAGATTACGAATTTATTTTAGTATTTTCACCAAAATTATACTAAAATAACTTGTTTTTTTATTTTTTCCACTAAAATTATAAATCCAAATATTTTTTCTTTTTCCCCCTACGAGGCTGGAGGTGGATTGAAACCTTTTTTGTGGGTATTGTGGATGTGTGGTGGGATTGGTTAGGTTATGGTCCAAAACATATTGGGTCTAATTGGTTCTATTATCAGGCTTAACATCTTCGGCCTTGTTCCAGTTCGGCCCATTAAAAATTTCTTATGATAAAAAATTTGGCCTTGGAAAAATTAAATATGTTATTTTTTAAGATAAAAGGAGTAGGTGTTGCTCAATTAGCTCGTATAAGTTAGGGATGACAATTTCCTCCGAACCCGACGGAGGATCTGATACCCGACCCTAACGGAGGAGGGTATGGAGGGTAATTTTTTACCCGATTAAATAAATGGGTACGTGGGTATGGGGATTTTCAGGTATGGGTATGGAGGTGGGTCTAGGTACATCCTACCCATACCCTACCCGATATCTGATTAAATAATAATATTATATATATATACATATATAATATCTACATATATATTTATAATATTTTACATATATATATATATATATTTTATACAACTCTATTTATTTATATTTAAAAAAAAATCCTCAAGTCTCAACCTAAATCTACTAACCCATTAACACTTTTGTTTAATCCTTTTTAATGTTTTGCTATATTTTTATAATATTTAGTTTGCTAATTCTTATCTTTATTCTTTTTTCCTTATTGTTTCCTTAAGAATTTAGTAAATATCTATATCTTTATTTATATAACTCAAATTTCTCTTTAAAAAAAAGTAACTTAAATTTAAAAAATACAATTGTAAGTGGTAATAGGGTGTGGGTAGGGTATGAATACCTGATCCTCCGATGGATGGGGATGGGTATGAAAATTGAGTACACGATGGGTATGGATATGGGGATGGGTATGAGTATAATAAATGGGGATGGGGATGGAGGATATAGAATCCTACCCGAATCCTACCCATTGCCATCCCTACTATAAGTATTGTTTAACCTAGCTAACAAACGTAATCACCAGTTTCTACTAGAAATGTCAATAAGGGCCGACTCATTCCAGTCCTTGCCCGGAAGTCATAAAAGCTTGAAAAACCTGGGCCCAACCCGAGCCCTACAGGTCAGGGCTAGGGCGACCTTACATTTTATTTTTATGAAGTCCTACCCTTATAAGTTTAATATTCCTAACCATACCAAATACAAATATAACATAATTTAATAAAAAAATAAATAACAAATAAATGAGGTTTCTTCTTAATAATTTTATGAATTAATAAAAAAAAAAACCAGCAATCTAATGTTCTAACAATGGAATCATGTATCATAATATAATGTTTCATGTCTTCATTAACTATAATTTGCTAAAATTAAATGATATTTGATAAAAGAGACCGAATTGGCCGGTAGTACTATAGGTATACATTTATAAAATACAAAAAAGAAATATTGAGAAAAGCCCTAAGGGCTGATTCTGCCCTTACCCTAGCCGACTTTGGGTCAATTAGAGTCGGGCTAAAAAAACTTCACGTTAAAAGGGCCTGTAAAATATAGGTTCAATCCTCAAATTTGTAGGATACGACCGGATCTTTATTGATATCTTAATGTCTACTCTAAATGTGTATAAGTTTTGACCACATCAACTTACCTAATTGATGGAAGGATGCTCAACCCTAAAATTAGTCGGGCTTCCTCAAAAATCTGAATAACTAAAAAAATAAAAAGGAAAAAGGAAGAATATTTTGAATGACGAAGTATGTTGCCACAGAACCATTCAAGACTCTTGGATTGTGGGCTGAACGGTAAAATTAATTACCCACAGTAATGCAAGAAAATGGTAGATTTAATGTGCCCAATTTCTTTTAGTTATACATAATTTGTTGGCTCAACTGCCTGCAAGCAAAATGTGAAGGAAAAATGGACAATACACGGGCTTGTTAGTTATATCAAGACAACAATTATTGTGGTCTTAAAGGTCATTAATGTTACCCATATATAGTCATAGCCCCATAGATGTTCACCTCTAACAGATTTTGTGATCCCCAAGTTACCACGTACAATCAACATACACTACCTTTTTTATCCTTTTTTCTTCTTGTTCTCTTATTCATTTTCTCTTAATTAATAATAATAATAATAATAATAATAATAATAATAATAATAATAATAATAATAATAATAATAATAATAATTTAGTATCAAGAAGCTTTAGTTATATACAGACAAAACTCCATATTTATTAATAGGATTGTTTGAAGCTCTATAAATCGTTCTAAGATTTTTATCTACACGACGTATATATATGCACTTGCAAGGTTGATCATGACGTTTTAGGGGCCGATGGCGAAAAGGAAGAAAAAGGCCCCTATAAAAAAAGAATAAATATAAATAAATATTTTATACACGTAAACTTTGATTATAATTAAATAAGAACTCTAAAAAAATTGTATTGTATATTTTTTTTTACTAAAACATATGTATATATTATATATATAAAGGTTTACGTAAAATTGGGCTCCTCAAAATTGGGGGCCTTAGGCCGTCGCCCTCGTGTAACTACTCTCAGGGTATACTCATCTATCGTACACGTGTCCTATTTTTTTATATAAGATATGTCATTTGTCATTTATCCACACACCAATATATAGCATAAATAATACCGATTTTTCCTTGAATTCCATGAGGTCCATTTTTATCCACATGGTCCATTCGAGGAACGGATCAAGAACTCTTAGCTAGATCCATTTGGTTTCAATTTCAGGAAGATTATTTTCATTTTTAACACTAAAAAACATGACAAATGCATTTGGTTCACTCATTTCATCATAAATAACACTTATTTATATTTTTCAAAATTTCAAAAACCTATTAATTATTAAACCTATATAGCCTACATAAAAATAAAATTTAGTTCAAACATATACTCATTTTCACACGAATATAATATATATATATATATATATATATATATATTCATGAGATCCAAACTACTTGTGCTTCATCTTTATTAGTAAGGGTATAATAGTATTTTCATAATTGTGTGTTGCCCTATGTATTTTATCTTCTTTCTGTCATTATAAGACTACACTCTTTACATTATATTGTGTTTTTATCCAAAAATTCTACATATGAAGTTGTCTTCATCTTCCTTCTCTTGTTTTTTTCTTTTTTAACATTTGGCCTATGTCCAAATATGATTAATCTAACAAGATATTCATACCAAGTTCACAACTGTCAGAAGGGATCAATATCAACTATCAAGCTTCAGACTATCCATAAGATGCAAAAAAAAAAAAAAAAAAAAAAAGCAGTCATGCATAAAAAATCATAAAATGTAAGTTTGAAATGTTATTTGCTTGTGAATGTGAAAAATGTAAGACCAAATTGAATATCAATAATTTTTTTTTGTAATTTTCAAAACTATGTACATTTTTTTTTAAATTGGTGTGAAACTCAGGGGGGATTTTTGTAATTATATCCCATATATAATTATAATATGTGTGTGTGTGTTGTCCTTCCACCAACCAGTTGCTGCATGGAGAGGGTCTCCAAGTTGGTTATTTGAGAGTTTGTGACATTTTGCGAAACTGGGTGGGTTGGGGAGGTTTTGATATATTATGTGTAGGCGCCACTCTCAAGGGCGTCTACTGTAGTGTTTTTTTCTTTTTGTGTATTCTGACAGAGTACTGGCGCCTACTCCCTATTTTTCTTTTTTTCTTTTTTTAATCTAAATAAATACACAATTTTTTGGATTACATAATAAAGTGTACAACACATAATTAAAAAAAAATTACACATTAAAATACTGGAATATATATATATATATATATAATAGCAGAAGTCTGAAAAAAAACATTTCCCACTCTTTTTTGCTTATTATATTAGGAAACATTTGTAAAAATTATAAATGGTAATTATTATAATTTCTTATATTAGGAATGTAATATAAGAAGATCAAGCTAATTATATAAATTAGGAAAATATTGAATAGTATCAATGCTATCTATATATAATATATATAAATTTTAAAATTTATAAATGATATTCACCATTATTGTTGATAAAGCAAAACATTATGTTCTTCAAAAACTCTTCTTCAATTTTATTGTTTCGGCAAACTTTAGTTGTAAAATTATATATATTTACCTTATTATCGTATTTGTTTTAATTGAAAAACGAATTCGCGCCATATTGATATTGTTTATATATATAATTATATATATATATATATACATAATAGCGAGAAACGGAACTTTTATTTTTCCGCTCTTTTTGCTTATTATATTAGAAAACAATTGTAAAAATTATAAATGGTAATTAGTATAAATTATTATATTAGGAATGTATTATAAGAAAATCATTGTAATTATATAAATTAGGAAAATATTAAATAGTATCAATTCTATCTATACATAATATATAGATTTTAAATAGTATTTCACCATAATTGATATTGTATACGTCAGTTCTTCTTAAACATAGAAACATATCTTCATTAATTATATTATTTATTTATTTAAACGGATAAAATATATTTAGCTTATTATTTTATTTGTTTCAATGGAGAAACATATCTTTCACGCAAATTATATTTAGCTTCTTATTTATGCTAAATCATCTCATATTTATATTACATAAATTACAATGGAGAAACACGTTCATATTGTTGATCCTAAATTCGAAGCATAAACACCAAATATGGCTTCATCTTCACGTTCCCCTCTATTTTAGTTTTCATCAAGTGTCCCGCCAACACCGACAGTATTGAACTTGAATAATACAATAAAGAATATTTTTATATACGCTATATTGTATATTTGTACGGGACAAAATTTGGTAAGTTTCTTTTTTGATTATTCTTGATAGTTTTATTATATTTTTTGAAGTTATTTTTCATACTCTTTTGTATGATTTTTTTTCCCATTATTCCTTATACTAACATATTTTCTGTCAATATATTTTGTGTCAATATATATTTTATATTCAAATATATAAACTTATATCCCTACCAACATTTTTTTTGTTATTAGTTTTATATTTTTGATTCGGCAAATATAGTTTTGTTTTAATTCGACAACATTTTTTTTTGTTATTAGTTTTATAGTTTTGATTTGACAATAAACTTCTATCAACTTATTGTAATGACTTCTTATATTGTTCAATTAGAAATTCATTACAAATTGTAATTATATTAAATTTTTTGTGTCAACGTCTTCCATGTATATTCGGCAGTCAATTTAATGGTCTTACACCATTAAATTATGACATGCATAATGTGAAGGGACATACTTGGACGGTCAAAATGGCCAGCCACTATAGCGCATTCTATTTTACAGATGGATGGAGCAAATTCGTCCATGATAACGGAATTGTGTGTGATGGATTGTACTGGAAATGCTCTTTTTCTTTGTTGGTACAAGGATAGTGTTGATTTGATTGGCAAGAAAGCATATGAGATCAAAGCAATTATTGTGAGTTTTGTTATTGGTTACCAAATTTTTATTATAATTTTTGACTTAATTATTTTATAATATGTATCTTAAAATTAACTAATATCTTATCAATCAATCTTAAGCAGGACATTGATCCTCAATATGTTCCAACTGAGATTAAGGATTGTTATACAAGAAGGTCCTATTCAAAGTGCCGAGTAAAAGAGATCCAATTAACAATTTTAGAATGTTTTTACAGTCATAAAGTTGACTATGGATTCAGAGTTCACGTCAAGATTTGAGTCAACTTTTAATGACAGTCAGGTACGAACAGTTCATTAATTTGCAATGGTTCGTTCATTAATTTGCGATTGATTATAATAAGCAGGAAATTTATATTCAAATAGGTATCTTTTATTTTTATTATTTTGTCACAGGACTTGGAACTTAACTCTAGAGCCATTCATTCTGAATCAGTTGGAGATAAGGTATTAATTTATATTGTTGATTGGATTTTAATACATTTTTTTTCTTTTATTTGAAATTTTTCTAGATAGCAAATTAATGACGTAGTACTTTAACAAGACCATCTTATTTATCCGAGGAGGAAGTTTCTTCTCCAGACAAATCCAAACTAAAGAATGTTGACTCTTTTATGGATTTTGATGATGGCAATAATGTTATTAGAAAGCTTGAGGCAGAATTCTCCAATATCGGCTCTTTGAAGAAAACCAAGGCGGTTATCAAGAAAAAAAATGATTGGAATGATATATGATTGATGTTTTTCAACTACTTCTAGACTTTATTTATATTTTAATATTTTTTATGTCATTTTTTATGGAGTGTTTCTATGAACAATATATTATTATTAATGAATTTTTTGTTTCTTATATCATGCTCTAGAACAAATATCTGAATATTTGTTTTGTACTGGTTCAATTACAATTAGTATAATTCTGTTAAATTACTATTCTCGATTACATTTGTTTTTGGATTATACTTTTACTATATGTTCATTACAAATATAATTGATATTATAATTTTTGAATAAAAAGTCTTATAACTTTTGGATAGTAAAAAGCCTTATATCTTTCAATAAACAAGTCATATTCAATGCCAAATTGACATCAAACAATATCAAAAGAGTTTACTCGAATGGTGAAGCCCAAAAAGCCATAATACAAGTCAAACAGTTAAATTACATAATATTTTGTTTTCTTCTCTTTTGGAAATTCAACTTTGAACAATATTATTTGCCAACATAAATAGTGTAGGTATTAACTTTGTTGGTAATATTCTCCTACAATGATTTTAACTACTCTTTAAAATAATTTTAAATAATATTAATAAATGATCACTTAAGAAAAAAAAGGGAAAAACGAAATTAAATAAAGAAATAAAAAAAAAAGAAAACCGAAATTAAATAAAGAAAAAAATCCCGCTCATTTTACTTCGTATATTCGGAAATACTTTATTGTACGATTCTAACCATTGATCTTATTTTGTTAAAGTATTTTATATATATATATTAGAAAAATATTGTAAATTGTATTACTATTTATAATTTTACCAAAAGTTACCAAATAATAGGATTTTGGAATAATTAATTAATATTATAAATGATATTTCAACTTATTATTATACAAAAAGTTAACAAATGTTAGGATTTTGCAACAATTATTTAGGAAGAAAGATATGTTACCGATCTTACATTTATAAATCAGCGGCTCTAAAATTCAAAGTTTACCAAAAGATATGCTACTCATAATAATATATATGCATCATTATCAATATTCATATTATTTTAGACAACTATATACGTTAAGATTTTAAAAAATTCGTCATCATTATCAATATTTCTATGCATCATCATCATCAGGATTTTAAAAAAGAAACATAAAGATCAAATACTATATATAGTTTTTAATAGAAGTGAGCGTAT
Source organism: Rehmannia glutinosa (assembly GCA_016081115.2). Taxonomy (NCBI): domain Eukaryota; kingdom Viridiplantae; phylum Streptophyta; class Magnoliopsida; order Lamiales; family Orobanchaceae; genus Rehmannia; species Rehmannia glutinosa. The sequence goes on along the minus strand of JABTTQ020003426.1, from coordinate 40,112 downwards.
ATAGTTTTTAAAAGCTATATATAGTCTTTGATTTTTATGTTTCAATTGGATGTTGACTTTTTTTTGTATTCCTAAATGGTATTCTTATTTTATTTTATATATATATTTATAAAATTTGGACTCCGAAACAAAAAAATTGCCGCTATTTTTAATTCTTATATTCGGTAATATTTTAGATTAGGAAAATATTGTAAATGGTATGTAAATTAGGGTCAATTTAAACTTTCCATATTACTCAATAATAGTTAAAATATACGAATTATATTCGACGAAATATAGGAATATTTTATGTATCTTTTACCATTGATTTTTATGGAGATATTGCATGTTGACTTTTTTGTATTCAATTCAATTAATCAAGTTTTATAGTACTAATTGCTTTTTTCTCTTAACTGCTCAAAGCATAATTATTTCTTTAATCTATACAACTTTGCAACAACTTTACAATCTATTTTGATTGATTAGTGATTCACATTGTTGATCAAAATGACAAAACTCACGGGGTCTACAAATATTGGAAATAAACGACCGAGAACAAACATAGAGGGCAATGATACGATTTATATTCTCTATTTCAGTAGTATCATGTTTATATTAATAAATTTTTAATTGTATTTATTGTTGTCTAATATAAGTTGTTTATCAAACCAACTTAAATATTGTATAAGATAGTCTCTTTTGTATGTCCCGTGAAATAATTACCGTAAAAAATCACTGAGCAATTGTGATCATTGGTCAATTGGCTAACCGAGAGCAAATTACAATTCAAGGTTGGCGCAAAGTAAATATTTTTTAATATGACTTTTAATCGGTTAACGTAATCTGCATGTCACTTAATAGTTTTACATTATAACCGAGAGCAAATTACATTTTTCAATATGACATTATGCATATTATATTTTTCATTATTATTTCATTTGATATGCACGATATATGACCTGGCGTGTTCATTACAATTTTTTCCAGGAGCTTCTAAATTTTGTTAATGCTTTTCTCAATATATAATGCTTCTCGAGCATATCAATTCAAAAAATTAAGAATTGGGGCCTGTATTTTATTTGTAGACTTTTCTTATTGTTAGTTTCTTTATCATTGCTTTTTATTACGGGGGTTTAATAGAAATTGCTTAGTGGGTTTTCTTATAATAGATTACATTCTAATTAAAACTATGTGCATATTTTGGAATATTTGGAATGAAGTCTTTTAGGAAGTTTTGCTAATAATGGTCAATTATTTGGTACATATGTTAAAGTTTTGACATGCGCAAATTGCATCTTTTGAAATGAATTTTCAGAAAAGTGATTCATTTTAAAATTTTGTTAAAAAATAAAATACTAGCAAACACAATATTTTCATGTCTGAACTTTCATATCTCGAATGGGACCTAATTTTTTCGTGTATGAAATTTCATATCTTGACAGTTAATTAAATTATTGATATCACAATAAGAACTATTAATAATTGAATGTATTTCATTTAGTTATTATTTTTGTCTTTTATATCATCTGTAAAGTGTTGATATTTTGTATGTGTAAATTTGGATTATCAAGATCCACATCTACAGATCACGAACATACAAATAGTGAAAATTTTGAATTGAACACTGTAACCTATCCATTTTCAAGAACGTCTTTCCGTGATATTTGAAATGATAATTTTTATAAGCAGAACCTTTGAGTTATTTGTAATTATTTAAATTTATTTTGAAGTTCATATTTTTTCATCTACATTTCTTACACATTACAGTATCCGTACCAAAGAATACGGTTCCAATTTTTGCTGAGTTTAAATGAAAAAAATGCGTCTACATCTTATCCATGTACACAAACAAGGACTGTAGTTGGAATCTGGTATACTACAGAAAACACCATTCAGAAAAAGGACAACTGCAGCATATAATGTTCATAATGACGTGTATAAATACAAACTCATTGTTAATAAATAGTTTCATTACAAATTATAATGTTAAAATACTAATACACGTGCAACGCACGGGTGGAATTACTAGTAAGTTATTAAAACATAAGTACGACTACACTAAATTATATTTGTGGGGGTATTTGTAAAACCCGATTACACTAATTTTTTTTAATTTCAATTTTTTAATAAATTACAAAATGCATATTATCATTTCGGATAAGTGAAACTCATTTTTGGCTAATTTGACTAAACATCCCCACAAAATTACATTTGTGGGGTAATTGAGTTAGACAAGTTTCGGTTGTTCGTGTACCAGTATAGAGGGTATAATTGAAAAATTTGCAGACCTACTCCTCTTTTTATTCTTATTTGTAATATATTCAAATATGTATTTTTGTAGTAAACTAAAATTGAAAAAAATCAAGAAAACACATTATCTTTCAACAATAAAGATAGATTAGAATTTTGAATACAAATATTCAAACACAAATGCTTACATGAGACCGTCTCATGTGAGACGGTCAACATGAGACGGTCAACTTTCATAAGTAGCTTAAGAAATACTTAGCGGATAATTGCTTCACATAAACGTCATTGTGGCTTAGTGGCTTGAAGTGTTGGGCCAACACCTAACAACTTGAGTTCAAATCCTTTTTTCCGCATTTTTATTTTGTCAATTTTCAATTCAATCATTTCTGGCAAAAAAAATTTCTTGAGGTAATCTTTTAGTTAATTTTTAATTCAAGCATTTTATTGCAAAATACTTATTTAAGCGTGTTTAGTTTTTTACCACTTTTTCTGACTATTAAAATAGGTTATTAGTGATTAATTTTAAAGGAAAAAGTGATACTTTATGCTTTCCAAGTATTATTTATAGTCTAATTTAAGAGTATCACTTTTTACACGAAAAGTGTCACTTTTACTTTGAAGAGTATTAGTTTTAAAGTGATACTTTTAAAGTAAAAATTGATACTTTTAAAGTAAAAACCGATACTCAGTAACTACAAAGTCATATTTATAATTTGGTATCAGAGTATCACTTTTTATTCGAAATGTAACACTTTTATTTTGTAAAGTATTCGTATATACTTGAAAAGCAAATCAACTAATATATAAGAATGTACCAATTGGAATACTAAAAGTAACACTTCTTATCATCGATAGGTACACATTTGCATTAATAAAAAAATATGGCTAAAATAATTGAGGATTAATCAGCAAGTATCATCACCAAATAATATTATATCTGAACTCATTATCACTTTTAATTCGAAAAATATATCATTTACCCTAAAAATATTACTTTTCAAAGTGATACTTTATAAAGCAAAAAATGATAGTTTTTAATAGAAAAATATTACTTTATATTTCTTATAGAATAATTTTATTTCAATAAAAAACAATATTACAAGTATCACTTTTTAGTAAAAAAGTATCACATTCTAATAGAAAAATATGACTTTCTATTTCTTGTAGAATAATTTTATTTTAATAGAAAAATATCATAAGTATCATTTTTTAGTAGGAAAGTATCACTTTTTACAAGAAAAGTATCACTTTTAAAAAGAAAAATATTACTTTTTATTCCTTGTAGAATAATTTCTTCTTGTTAGAAAAGTATTATAAGTACATCACAAGATTAGGAAAAAAAATACACCACTAGATATCACGTGAACCGCTTGGAATCAATTTAATACTTTTGACATGAATCATTACAATATTAAGTCAAAATTTACAACTAAAACAATATTGTATTAGGAGCCTTGGAACCAAACTTCTTAGGTTGATGTGAGTTTGGTGTATCAGAGAATGTCTTCTTCTTTGTCTTCATTCGTTTATGGAGGATAATATATTAGAAACATGTAGGATCTACAAATAAAGGTGATACTTTTAACTAAAAAAACAATACATTTGTCAGAAAAAAGTAATACTTTCAAAGCTAAAGCAAAACGAAATGAATAATTCTTTGTCTTCACCTTCATTCAACATTATATCACTGCCATACACTTTGACATTGTCAGTTTTGCCTTAAATTTCCATTGTTGTTCATTAACAATTATATAAGCACCTGAAAAAAAAAATAGTTCACACAAATCTCATATATTTTGCAAAACATAGTACTTAATCTCTATAAGCTGCAAAGTACCATCCTATATTCAACTATCACCAGTTTTCAAGAAACAAAATTAAGACCAACAATAACCAAAGTGTAGCATAAAATTTATCCATTAAATGGTCCTGCGAAAAAAATAATTTACATTCAAAAAATCTAATATATATCAATTGCCTTATTTCTTTAAGGCGTTCCTTCTTTCATTGAATCTGCTTTTGTAATTTGATTTCTAATGCAAAGGCATAATGAAGGACACACCATTAGATGCTCTTTAAGAAGAATTCTGGTTGACTAAACTAAGTTGGCGTTGCAACGTTAGCTTGCGGCATCAATTCGATAATGTTGCGGGAGTGAGAGAGAGAGATGAGGCTTGGTGGCACACGTAGGGGAGGGGAGAGAGAGAAAGCATTCTGCCGAATCAATACGTTGATTTTTTCTCTTTCCTTTTCTTTGTTTTTTTAGGGTTTGGATTTGGGTATGGATATAAGATCCGTCTCACCGGTCTAAAGCATTCTGCCGAATCAATACGTCGATTTTTTCTCTTTCCTTTTCTTTGCTTTTTTAGGGTTTGGATTTGGGTATGGATACAAGACCCGTCTCACGGATCTAAATCCGTGAGACGGTCTCACAAGAGACTTGCCCCTATTCAAATTGATTCATATATATTCGAATATATTACAAATAAGAATAAAAATTTTCCCAATTATACCCTTTATACCGGTACGCAAACAAACGGAACTTGTCCAACTCAAATACCCCACAAATGTAATTTTGTGGGAATATTTAGTCAAATTAGCCAAAAAATGAGTTTTACTTATCCGAAATGATAGTATGCATTTTGTAATTTATAAAAAAATCTGAAATTAAAAAAAAATAGTGTAATCGTGTAACGATCCAATTTATGAAATTAAAGTATTATAAAAATATTTTTAAGAAAACACAAATTTATAAAAATAAAGTGATCACAATAATGATGTAATACCCGACATTAAATTTTGAATCTCGGAATTTTAGGGTAAATTTTTCGCAATTTTAAGGTATTAGATTAGTAACTTTTTGGGAGTTATAGCTAATTAAGATTATTATCTAAATTATATGATTCGGGTAGGAAAATTATAAATTTAATTACGGGGCTTCCTATTATTTTCAATTCAAAACCGAATTATTTCAAGTCCAATTACGATGCAATTAAGCCGGTAAAGTTAAAATTTCGAAATCTTTGACTCTAGATCTATGGAGATTCAACCGTTAGATTTTCACAAACCTAACGTTTTAGAAAGCCCATTCTATGACGTTTCTAACTCCACCTCCCACGCTAAGATCGGATATCTGGATCACAGGTATGTGTATTTGTATGTGTATGTGCAGGTGTTGTTTGATACATGTTTTTATCTTAATTTTGATGATTTTGTTTTGCACCAAAACAATGTTTTTAATTGTTGTCCAAATACTCCTAAATGATTTAAAAGGGTTTTAATATTTTCCGGAGTATTTCTTCAAGTTTATTTTCGTCTAAATTGGACAACGCTTTTAATGATTTTACGTTATCGGTTTTCACTCTCAAACGATGTTTCTAAATGTTGTCCTAATACTCCCGATCGGTTTAAAATGTTTTTACTAAATTTTCTGAGTATTTCTTGAGTTTTATTTTTGACAAAAATTGGACAATATTTAAATCTCGTGGTCGACCGGCCGCTCTATAGGCAACCCGTGCCAAGATGTTTTTAGAAACAGAAAATGAGACGGAAGCAAAACAAGCAGTCGACCGGCCGCTCGGCGTCGATCGGTCGGTCGACCGGCCGCCAGTGCGACCGTACTGCAAGTTTCTTTTTGAAAGAACTTAACCCCTTCGTTTTTTTATTTAGGGGACCGGTTGAGACAGGGTCGACCGGTCAAGCCTACGTCGACCGGCCGCCTGTTGTATTTTTCAAAGTGTTCTTATTTTCTCTTATTTCGTGCGGCCAAATCGCCTGTGTATTGGGACAAAGAAAAATATGACCGTTTGACAAAGAAACACATTTCCTTAAAATGTGGGATTGATTTCTAACACTATATTCTTGATTTTAATTGTAATTTTCTCAGTAGATTTTCAATCCCCAAGAGAGCCTATGCTTGATCAATCATCTCCTATAAATAGAGGAAGTTTTGGAGCAACCAATACAACAATTGAGATACAACACAACAAGATACACTTCAAGCAAACACTTGGTCTTTCATTGTTATTATTCTTGTTGTAAAATTGCCTAGCTTATCACTTTCACATCTTTGAGGTCTAGGCTATTCTTGATTACACTTTGCACTCAAATTGTAATATTCATTATTGAGTTGTAATCTTGATTTTTGTTATCATTCAAACACAAGATATCCTTGTGAGTGTTCTTGTGGTAAGAGCACACTTGGATGATCTAGGTGATAGGTACAAGTAGATTGTGGTAATCTTCTTATTGAGGTGTTGAAGAATTTGGTATTCTTCAAGGTTGAAGATTGTGGTAATCTTCACAAGTGTGCGTTGAAGGAAGATTGTGGTAATCTTCAAAGGGAGATTGTGGTAATCTCCAAAGGTGGTGTTGAAGAAGAGTGTGGTGCTCTTCAAGGTGTTGTAAGTTGAATTTGTATTAATTTTGGTAATTAATAAAATTCTTTTTCTTTTCGAAATCCATCCCTGATATCTTTGGGGTGGTAGAGGATTAGGCCCTGGTGGGTTGAACCTCTTTAAATCGTCGTGTGTTGCTTACATTCCGCACCTTTGTTATTATCTTTGAGCATTCGGTTGAAAAAGAGGGCGAAATTGAAAAGATGGAGATAATCTATTCACCCCCCCTCTAGATTATCGTAGCCGCTTGGACTTACAGGTGTGTGCATGTGTGTGCGCATGCGTATATGACTGTGTATTTGTGCGTGTGTGCGTGTGTGTGTGTGTGATTTTTGGTGTGGGTGAGGTGCTAAGGTGGCCGAGAGGTCATCGCCGCCAGCCACGAGCGGTGTAGGTGATGGGAAAGGGGTGGAGGTGGTGTAGAGGAGGTTGAAGGTGAGGAGTAATGGAGTTTTGGGGAGACCACTTAGAATTTGAAATTCTTTTGGACTTGGTTGAAATTTCCAAAAACTTCATTTTGACCCACTTAAGTTTCAGTTTAGTCCCCCTCATATTAACTCTTCCACAATTAGGATTTGACCCCAATTAGCTTATTGAAATTCGAAATTGACCTCAGATTTTTGGAACCAATTTTCAGATTTTACAAAACTACCCCAAACCTTTTTAATTAAAATTCCTTAAGTCCTAACTTTCTCATTTTCGACCCGAAAGGGGTCATACGAACTCCGATTGACTTCATATTTGAACCATAGTCTTGTTATACCCTTCTCATACGCAAGGTCTATTCAAAATTACCAAATTGCCCCTCAATCTTCCAACTTCAAGAAAATGAGACCCGAACATCCTTATTATTCCGTTTCGCTCCTAATTTCTTCATTTCACATCCAAATGCCCCCAAATTTTAAGGATAGGTTTATATAGCATATTTAAATTATTATATTTCTATTCCAGGCTTCTAATACATATTATGCTATATTGTCTAGGAGACGAGTTTGAGCCTGGGAACTAGGACTTGCATCCTGCACAATCATATTGCACATCAAAAAGGTGGGTTTACCTTTACACTTAACCGTGTACTATTGCTATTCAATGCAAGTTGACTGTTTAATTAATCATGATTAGTATATTTTGCATGAATCCCATGTTGCGGTTGTACCGTACATGTTACATATTTATGTGTTGTGGTGACGATCACTTCACATTATGAGCTCATACATATTACAAAGTTACGGCTTGTCCGTACAAATGCCACGTATGATGGATCTCTGCTAGTTGTAATTAATTACGCATTCGCTTAAGTGTGCCCCACTAAGCGTAGTGCAAAACACTCACCCCACTATTTAACATTTTCAGATACAGTGCAAAGTATATATGGCGACCTGGGCTGCACCATTTCTTAATAATTTCAAGATCCCCATTCTCTTTTATTTATGATGTAAGAAGTTAATTTTTATGTTTAAATTAAATGTGGGCTTATTTACATTTTGTAAAAAGTAATGTGTCGAGTTGTGAGTCAAAACTTGTGTTGAAATTATTTCCGCTGCTTATTTATGATAAAATTGCGTCTGTGAGCGCGGAGTATATGTGAATTATTGGTTGTTGGTGTTAAGATCTTAAAGGAATATTAAATGTCGGTTTGGAGAAACACTACAAGAATATCGATTAATAATGATGGAAATTTAATGAGGGTATGCAAAAATCATCACTAAAGGCATGATTTGTGAAGTTTTGATGAGGGTAAAAAAAATCGTCATTAAAAAGTTGAATTTTTAATGAGAAAATCCTAGTTTCCTAGTTATTGATATCTAATCCCGTCATTAATTGTGATAAAAAAAATTCCCCTCATTATAGGCTACAAAATTGATTCTCACTATTTAAATATAGAAAAATCATTTTACTAAATAAATACCTTTTACTAAAAATTCCAAATGAAATAACCTTCTCATCTCTCATTTTACCGATTGTGGTGGTCTTTCTTTTCTCCTATTTCAGACCCCCTCGTCCGTCCTGCCCCTTCTATCGCTCAGCCTGCTCTTGTCGTCGTTGGCTCAAGCCGCCTGTAGCCGCCGCCAACAGTTCCTTGAAGGTTCTTGTGACTAGGTCTGTAGTTGTAGTTTTGTACTTATGGAATTTCTTCTCTTTAATTTCTTTTTTATGTTTTGTTGTTGTCCTACTTAAATTGATATAGAAATTTGATCATTATAGGGTTAGAAGATGCCGATTCTCGTGGAGTTCAGCCGATCAATAACTCAGAGGTTAGGGTTTTCTTAATTGTGAAATTCTGGAATTTGAGATTGGAGACTAGGGTTCTTTTTGTTGTTTTTTGGATTTTCTGTTGTTTGGATAATGTTATTGCTATTTATTCAACTGATCACTGCAATATTAAATAACTATTGATAAGGCAGTGAGATCTTGAAGCCATACAATGAGGTCTCCAAATAGGGTCTGGAGCTCCATATCCGACCCGGAATGAGGGAATGGGTATTACCCGAGATTGTGGTCCATTGATTTCCCTGACACTCAAGTACAACTCCACCCTTCAGATGATGACACATGGCGCATTCTTCATTGGCCAGGAATATCTATAAATACTCTGATACAGTAACTTGATGGGACATAATTCACTCTGACACATTTACTACTCACTTTTACATTTACTGTTCCCACACCCCCGTACCTCTCGAACCCGATCTGACTTAAGCATCGGAGGGTCTTAGCCGGGACCACCCCCCGGCTAGCCTAACGTGTGTTCGTCTATTTCAGGTCGCACAAGAACTCGAACCCGGTTACCCGAAAGTCTGAGACCCGAAGGTAACACGCTGATCTAAATCAGTTGGCGCCGTCTGTGGGAAACATCTTTTTCCCTTTTACTGGAAAGGAGGTACGGAACGATGGAGACCCCATTGAAACATGTTCAAAAGGGGGTGCTGCAGACCCCCAGGAAGGATAAGGAGATGCAACAATCAGAGTTCTCTTCGTCCCAGTCAATATCGGACCTTCCGGATACAGGGAGGGAAGACCCCGACCAAATGATCTCAATGAGGAAGGAGGATTTCGATAAACTAGTCATGGAGAGAAGTCAACAACTAGCAAAGAGGAGAGACAGGGAGAGGGTAGTACCCGACCCCGACCCCATGACAGGTCCGGGCAAAGACCATGAAGGTCGCAAGCGCTTGGGAAAGAAGAGTATCCAGGGAGGTATTGAGCAAGAAGACGAAGCTGAAAGCAGGACCCCTCCCCCGAGACCCAGATCTCCTGAGAAAGCGGGATTAGGGGTCGAAGGTTTAGGGGTGCCAGTGACGCGAACACCATTAGGCGACAACCTACAAGAGCTTAGTGAGCAAATTGAACTCGCCACTAAGAAGTTGGAAGAGATGAAGAGGAGAGGGGCAGTTACCTCCGCTCTGCAAAAGAGGGGGTCCCCTTTTTGTGAAGAGATCTTGATGGAAGTAGTGACCCCGAATTTCAAGCTCCCAGACCTACCTCGATATGATGGAAGCAAGGACCCTCAAGAACACCTAACGGCATTTGAACACGTGATGCAACTATATGGGCAATCAGACGCCATTAACGCCCGCGTTTTCATCACGACGTTGCTGGGTCGAGCTCAAGAGTGGTTCACAAGCCTACTGCCGGGTACCGTGGTGACTTATGAGCAGCTAGTAAGGAAATTTCTTTTTCACTTCGCTAGCAAGAAGAAAGCTAAGAGATCAGCCACATACCTCTTTACTATTCGGCAGGGGGAGGAAGAGCCTCTTCGAGACTTCATTAACCGATTCAACAATGAGGTTTTGGAGGTAGATGAACTAAGGATTGATATGATGATCAGTATCATGATTCATGCTCTGAAAAAGGGACCTTTCGCATCAGCTTTAGCCCGAGACCCCCCGGGCGATGTCGAGAACTTGATGGAGATGGCACAAAGATATATACATGAGGAAGAAATGAACTCCCTGAAAGATCGCGAGTGGTCCCAAAACGCGAGAACTAGGGACAAGAGAGAGTCCAGGAGGTGAGCCGCATGATCGAGAAAGATCGGGATGGAAATCCACCAAAGTCGGGACGGACCAAAATTCCAAACCTATACTCCATTGAACGGGCCTAGGTTGCGCGCCTTGATGGCCATCGAGAACTCAAGATTGGTGAGGTGGCCAAAGAAAATGAGATCCACTCCTAATAGGCGTAATTCGGACAAATATTGTTATTTCCACAAGGACCATGGGCATGACACGGAGGATTGTTTCCAATTGAAAGACGAGATTGAGAGGCTCATTCGACAAGGGTACCTCCAAAGACTTTAAGGCTCAACGCGAACCACCTCACGAGCAAGACCCGGCCGAGAGGTCTCGCAGTCACCGGAGCGTAATAGGCAGGGTCCAGACAAAGGAAAGAGACCCGCAGACCAAGCACCCCCTCACGCGCAAGATAATTTACCTCGGAAGGGAGTAATACACGTGATAGCTGGGGGACCGACTAATGGGGACTCACAAAGAGCTCGAAAAAGGTACGCCAGAGCCCACAAGCCGGAGGCGGTGAGAGGTCATCAGGTCAACACGATCCAAGGTCCTTCGATCACCTTCGATCAAACAGATCTTCAAGGATTGGACCTAGAGCATAATGACCCCATGGTTATTACAATGGATGTGGCAAACTTCGCCGTGCGAAAGTGTTGGTGGACGGTGGCGGCTCGGTGGATGTTATAGCCCTAAGTGTGTTGAGAAAGATGGACCTCGGGATAACCTCAATCAAGCCGGTGGCGACGCCACTCACGGGATTCGGAGGTCATGAGGTCGACTTGCCTACCTCTCTCTCGGAGAGAGCCATGTAGAAGAACTTTCATGGTTAAGTATCCGGTGGTGCGGTGCCTTTTGCCTATAATATGATATTGGGCGGGCCAGATGAACCTATTCCAAGTCATGGTGTCCACCTACCATCCGAAAATGAAATTCCCGCAAAGTTTGGAGTAGGAGAAGTCAGGGGGAACCAGCAGATGGCTAGGGAATGCTACAATTTGTCTCTGAAAAAGAGTGAAGTGAAGAGGGCCACCCCGGAACCAATAAAACAAGTATGCGTGGGGGAGCCGAGTTTCAGCAAGAAATCTAAACCGGAAGATTACCGGATGGAACCGGTGGAAGAGTACCTCGTAGTTCAGTTGGACCCGGACGACCCAACAAAGACCACGAGGATCGGGTCGCAAATGACCCCGACCCAAGAGCTCATGATGATCGAATTTCTGAAAAAGAATTATGATGTGTTTGCTTGGGAACCGGCAGACCTGGAGGGAGTAGACCCAGAGGTCATTGTTCATCGCCTTAACATTGATCCCGCTATAAAGCCGGTAAAACAGAAGAAAAGAAGTTTCGGGGCAGAAAGGAACAAGATCATAGAGGTGGAGGTCGACAAGCTACTCCAAGCAGGGTACATCGTTGAGGTGCAATTCACGGATTGGCTCTCTAATGTCGTAGTCGTACCAAAACGGACGGGAGATGGAGGATGTGTACGGACTTCACGGATCCAACAAAGCTTGTCCCAAAGACCCATACCCACTTCCCCTGGATCGACCCTCTTTGGTGGACTCGACCACGGATGTGCATTACTAAGTATGATGGATGCGTACCAAGTTATCATCGATATCAATGGCGAGAGGAAGACAGAGAAAAGACCTCGTTTGTAATAGATACCGGGGGTCTCTTGCTATAAGGTCATGCCGTTCGGGCTCAAAAATGCGGGCGCCACCTACCAAAGACTTGTCAATATGATGTTCAAAGATCTCATCGGAGTAACTATGGAAGTGTACGTGGATGACATGCTAGTGAAAAGCGAGCAAGAGAATGATCACTTAAACCATTTGGCGGAGTCTTTCGCGGTATTGAGAAGGTACAAAATGAAACTCAATCCGGCAAAATGCACCTTTGGAGTCAAAGGTGGCAAGTTCTTGGGTTACCTCGTCAATGAACGCGAATAGAAGCAAATCCCGAAAAAATTAAGGCGGTGATCCGGATGGCATCGCCAAGAAGCGTCGAGGAGGTGCGAGTTGGCCAGGGAATGGTAGCATCCCCAACCGTTTCATTTCCAGTCCCGAGATCGTAGCTTGCCCTTCTTCGCTACTCTCAAAAATGTGAAAAATTTCGAGTGGACGGATCAGTGTGAGAAGTCTTTTCAGGAGCTCAAGACGTACCTGACCTCACCCCCTTTGCTCGCGAAGCCAATTAAGGGAGAACCCCTTTACTCAGTATCTCGCAGTCTCACCCCAAAGCGGTGAGCTCGGTGTAAAGGAGAACAAGGAGTCCACCAACCGGTTTATTATGTCGATGGAGGTCCTCCGGGGCGGAAGAACGATACTGCGAGGTCGAGAAGCTAGCTCTAGCCACGTGACCTCGGCTCGGAAGCTCCGGCCCTATTTTCAATCGCACATGATTATCGTCTTAACCAACCAGCCGCTAAAAAAGCGATCTTGGGTAAACCGGACTGGCAGTCGTTTGGTTAAATGGGCGAAGAGAGTTAGGGAATTACATCGTGTACCGGTAAGGACAACCATAAAGGCCCAGGTCCTTGCTGATTTTCTCGATAGAGATGTCAAACCCGATCGAACCCATCTCGAGAAAATTGGATGCTCCACGTCGATGGCTCGGAATATCGAAAGGGGCGGAGCGGGATCCTTCGCAAGGTCCGAATGACCTAGAGCCGAAATCGCATTGAAACTTGAGTTTGGGGTAACTAATAATGAGGCGGAGTATGAAGCCTTAATAAAGCGAGGCATAAAATTAGCTCAAAAGTGCCAGCGAAGAAGCTAGTAGCATACACGATTCACGATTGGTAGCTATGCAGTCCAAGGAGAGTCGAAGCCAAAGAAAAAAACCATGGTAGCGTACCTGGGCGAGTGAGGCAATTAATTGGAAGCTTCGAGCGGTTCAACTTCACCAAGTCCCAAGGACGGAGAATCGAAGAGCGACGCATTGGCTAAGTTTGCAAGCGGTATCACCGGAGTTAGTTCTAGAAAAGTGGTTGTCCTAACAACCAAGAGCCTGAAATGGATCCGGAAAAGACCCGATTGATTTATGCTCCACGACGGGTCTCGTGCTCAAGATCTCATGTCCCGAGACCTGGATGGAAGGCATAAAAAATTACCTCCAGCAAGGTCACTTACCAGAAGACCCGTTAGAAGCAAAGCGCCTCCGGGTAAGAGCATCCCGTTTTTGCATGATCAACGAAAACCTCTATAAGAAATCGGTAGCTGGAGTCATGCTCAAGTGCCTAGCTCCAGAAAGGGCTGCATACGTGATGCAAGAGATACATGAAGGATGTTGTGGGAATCATTCCGGAGGAAGATCACTAGCTTTAAAGGTCATGCGCCAGGGTTATTTTTGGCCAACATTGCTGCAAGATGCCGCCGAGTTTGTCAAAAAATGCGAGAAGTGTCAGCTACACTCGAACCTGCCGCACCAACCAGCTACACCAATGACCTCAATACCCATCGCGTGCCCTTTCGACCAGTGGGGGATTGACATTTTGGGGCCATTCCCATTAGCCCGTGCGCAAAAGAAATTTATCATTGTTGCTGTTGAATACTTTTCGAAATGGATAGAGGCGGAGGCCGTGGCAAAGATCACAGAAACCGAGGTCATGAACTTTCTGTGGAAGAATATAGTGTGTAGATTTGGAGTACCACAGATATTGATCTCAGATAACGGAACTCAGTTTCAGGGAAAAAAGATAATAGAATGGTGCAAAGAAATGAAGATCCAGCAGAACTTCACCTCAGTTGGAAACCCACAAGCCAATGGGCAAACAGAGGTAGCAAATCGTATAATCCTACAACACTTAAAAACGCGCCTGGAGCAAATGAAGACCTATTGGGTTGATGAGCTCCCAGGAGTACTGTGGGCTTATAGAACGACCCCGAAGACGGCTACGGGCGAGACACCTTTCTGCTTAATCTACGGTTCCGAAGCCATAATACCAGCTGAAATCGGTGAGCCCACCCATAGAGTTGAAAATTTTGATGGAGAGCTGAATCAGGAGAACCGGGCAGCCGACTTAGACCTCATTGAGGAAAGGAGAGAACGCGCTTATGGAAGGATCCTACTGGCTAAAGCAAGAATGATGAATGAGTACAACAAGAGGGTGAGGAGGAGAAATTTCCAGGTGGGAGATCTCGTCCTGAAAAAGGTCGAAGTGTCAAAGCACGTGGGAAAGTTAGATCCCAATTGGGAAGGCCCGTACAAAGTAGTTCGCGTCTCTGGCAAGGGAGCTTACCGCCTGGAAGACCTACAAGGCAACGAGCTCCCCAGGCCTTGGAACGCCCAGAATCTACGAAGGTTCTACGTGTAGAACGGGTATCTTGCTATTTGACGATTTGTTATCTCGCTAAAATTAGGGGAAATTTTATAACCCCATGTTTTTGTTAAAAGATGTAGAGGTCATGAAGTATAAGACCTAAACCTATATAGCTCTTTTTGAGCATTTTGTTTTTGTTAAAGAGGGTAGGGGTTATGTCCCTTGAACCCGTATTTTGTTGAATGTGGTGGAGACCAAGTTAATGGCTCCCTTAGTTGGAAATGGAAATGATGTACATAGTTATGGTAAATATCGCTCATCAAAAGGCTCATCACAGAGAACTCGAGTTCAGGAACCCAAGAGATCCCCCCACCTCGCAAGTGAGACCTCGAGATCTCAATAACTTGCGCCAAAAAGAGTAAAAGAGGGGTCCCAAGAGACCCCCCACCTCGCAAGTGAGACCTCGAGATCTCAATACCTTGCGCCAAAAAGTGTAAAAGAGGGTCCCAAGAGATCCCCCACCTCGCAAGTGAGACCTCGAGATCTCAATAACTTGCGCCAAAAGAAAAAAGAGGGGTCCCAAGAGACCCCCACCTCATAAGTGAGACCTCGAGATCTCAATACCTTGCGCCAAAAAAGAGTAAAGGGATCCCAAGAGATCCCCCCCTGCAAAGTGAGACCTCGATATCTCAATAACTTGCGCCAAAAAGAGTAAAAAAGAGGATCCCAAGAGATCCCCCACCTCGCAAGTGAGACCTCGAGATCTCAATACCTTGCGCCAAAAAGAGTAAAAGAGGGATCCCAAGAGATCCCCCACCTCGCAAGTGAGACCTCGATATCTCAATAACTTGCGCCAAAAAGAATAAAGAGGGAGAGAGATCTCCCGCCAAAAGAGTCATCCCAAGAGATCCCCACCTCGCAAGTGAGACCTCGAGATCTCAATAATAACTTGCGCCAAAAAGAGTAAAAAGAGAGGTCCCAAGAGACCCCCACCTCGCAAGTGAGACCTCGAGATCTCAATAACTTGCGCCAAAAAGAAAAAGAGGGGTCCCAAGACCCCCCCACCTCGCAAGTGAGACCTCGAGATCTCAATACCTTGCGCGAAAAAGTAAAAGAGAGGGATCCCAATAGATCCCCCACCTCGCAAGTGAGACCTCGAGATCTCAATACCTTGCGCCAAAAAGATCTCAATAGTAAAGGAGGTATCCCAAGAGATCCCCACCTCGTGGGGTCGTGGAGGACCCCAACAACCTCAAATTACAAGGAGTCCTAAGAGACCCCAATACTTGTATTAAGATGTGAAAGGCCAGAAAAAAAAAACGCAAATAAAAATAAGAAATACATTAAAAAGAGAAGGCAAAATGTAAGGGACCTCGAGATCGAAAACGATTAAGTGAGGCGAAATACCCATTAATGAGAAAAAGGTAGCGAAGTCTTAAGTTGTGCCCAAATACATCGATTAAAGCAATTAAATTCGTACAACCACAACGATAAAGGCGATCGAGTTCAGGGTCCATGCCCATTACAAAACAACCCTATTAATCTAATTAAAGAGGGCCAAAAAGGTTTGAGCGGAAGGAACTCATGTGGTTGCCCCCAAGAGGAAACAACATCAAGCGGTCATCCCTTCCGCGACCCCAACACATTCCTCTTGGGAAGGATTTCGCCAGCAGGTCCGGGTCTTGGAGGAGAAACCCGAACTCGTGGTCTTCTAAATTCTCTTCTTCCACTCCTTCAAGGGAGGTCTTTTCACCGTTGCCATCAAGTTCCGGATCAAGCTTGCTTGGATCGAAATTGGGTTTAAAACCGCCGAATTTCTGAAGTTGAGATTGACACTTATAGAAACCCAAGACCTCAAACTCAGCTGCCTTCTCCACCACAAGTCGGTCAAAAACAGGCGAAGTTTTGAAGTCTTGCGCCCCTTTACGGCGTGCTTCGAGGAGTCGGTTCGCGAACGCGGGAGAGTTGAGAGCCTCCCGCTTCCCGGCCTCTTGCCCGGCGCTGAAATTCTCTTGCCCTTCCCGGGCTAAACGGACGACCTCCTCGCGTTCCCGGTTTCAGGGACGCTTGATTCTCGCGCGTGTTTCGAGCTCGGATAGCTTAGACTCAAGCGTCTTAAGACGGGTCTCGTATTTGGATCTCATCTCCGCCTCAATAGCAACTTTTTCTTTCTCAAGGCGTGTGGCGTGGGCCTCCGCCTCCATAAAACGGATTCTCCAATGATGACCTCGAAGGGTCAAGTTGTGCACAATGTTTGCGGCTAATGAAAAATATGACGAAATAAGATAAACCAAGGTGAATAAAGACAAAACAATTAAGTGGAGGTCAAGAAAGAAAAGTACTCGCATGAGGTCATGGGCCGCAATGTCCTCCAACCTAGTATCTGGCATTGCGCCCAGGGCAAACTGGTCGTGAGGAAGAATACAAGCTTGATAGAGCTCTAGGGAATCCTCACCCGTCCGGGTCTTCATGATGGAGCTCTCCGGGGAAATGTTCCAACTAGGGATCACGCGGGTGCCAGAAAACTCTCTTTGGGGTCGAGAAGTCTCGACTCGGGTTTGCTCTCGAGCCTCGTTCAATTTTTTCTGGCGAAGAGCTATCTCATGTAGTGCAGCAGAGATCTCCTCCTCACTGGGTTGCTCTTTCTCAATACGGGCCTTCTTTTTCTTTTGTTTATTGCCTCCCGAGCTCTTGCTTTTGCTCTTACTTCCGCTACGGCTTCGGTTCTTGTGCTTCTTGCTCTTCCCCTTGCCTTTACCTTGAGGGCGGAAGCGATCCCGGCCAATGGTAAGTATAGGTGGGGGTTGTCAAGGAAGGGATCGGGACCTCGAGCATGGGATCGACCTCGGGGAGAGAACTTGCTCATGAGCTCCACCAAGGAAACTTGATTAGCGGAGCATCCGAACCCGGTCACTGGGTGAACCGATGGAGAGGGTGGTATGTTGAGACCAGAGGACCTGGCTGCGGCGATGAGTTTCTCCTTTCTCTCCTTTATGACCTTGGCGACCGCGGAGGAGCGAACTGTCATACCTAAAAAAAAAAAAAAAAAAAAAAAACTCAATAAGTTTGGCATGATGAAACAAGTTAAAAGAAAAACGAAGACACAAATTACCAAGTGTTTGAGTTCGCGGAACAACAGCAGGACTAAGACCCGCCAGAGATAAGATCTCCTCTTTAGTAAGAACCCTTATGTCATAGTAATGGGAAGTAAGCTTTGCGAGACGAAATCCTCTTCCCAGTACACTCTCCTAAAGACGGGGGGGACTCGAGACCTGAGAACCGCCACACTCGAGGATTTTCCAAGGGCGGTTAGGAGGAGCCTCAATAAAAACGAATTTCTTGCGCCAATCGCCCGAGGAGAGGGAAGAGCATAAGAAATTTACAATTAGCTCTGCGATTAAGTAAAAGAAACCGTGATCGTTGGTCTTCGCGGAGGCGTGTCGAATACAAGGACCAGAAATGAGCTACCGAAGGCTCAACCTTGAAATACTTCATTAAAATAATAAAACCAATTATATGTCGATGGCATTAGGGGCAAATTGAGTAAGGCAAACATTTAAACGGATAAGTATCTCTCCATAGTCGGGTGTAGAGGAAGCGTAACCCGGCATCTAAGGAGGCAAGATGAAAAGTAAAACAATTAGGGGAGGATCATGCATACGATCATCTCGGCCAAGGGAATGATGACCTTGTATTCGGGCGGTATGAAGTAAGCGATGTCTAATGTGGGGAACGTCATCGTGACGCACTAAAGACCTTATGATCTCTCGAGAATCTCGTGCTGGGGATCTAAGAGGGCTTGTTCGGAGTCGGATTGAGGGACATTGCTAGTCCTATGGGCCACAATTGCGGACATAGGGACTGATCTTGCAGTCGGGCCCAAGAGGGCCTTGGTCTAGGCGGTATGGTCCCGTCACGTCCCGCTAGAGGAGCTCGAGCTAGAGCTCGAACCGAATCCGAACCGTGGAGCTCGAAAGAGCTACGTTTATTGGGTCATCACGGGGCGATTCGAGGAGTTCTAGAACCCATTTATTGAAAAAGAATGAAGCAAAGAAAATTCAGAAAAATAAAAAGAGAGCTACTACTACCTGAACTCGAAGTATACCCGAGGAGATGGGTTTTTAGAAGAAAGCTCGAAGAAGAGAGAATCCTTCGAGCGACGAGCGAGGACTCTGCGAGGTCGAGGACTTTAGGTCTCTTGGTCTTCTTCAAATCTCACTTTTTACTTTGAAGGGGAGAAATGATTTTACTTTTACCATGCCCCACTATATATATATGAGAAAGAAAGTCACCTCGTTGAGAAGGTGAACGGTCAAAAAAAAATATATATATATATATACATATTGATAATATATATATATATATTTATATATATACACCAACATGTATATGAAATAATAGAGTATTAGTAATAATGGTAAGAAAATTGTGATTAAGACACGAGGTCAATCACGACCTCATTGCACTTGGGACCATTAATGGCCTCGGGCTGGGAGACCACGTGAGATAGGGCATGAAGCTCACCTCGACTCGCGTGAGCATGCTGGACATGATGCTCACTGTCACCTCGAGGTCCTCAACGACCTCGGCCCGTGTGATCATGCGGCGGGCCACGATGATCATCTTATGACCCCGAGCCCCCGCTCGACCTCAATCTGCGCAGCCGGTAGCCACCTAGAAAGGTACGCGTGGCTCGTGGCCATGACCCACGGCCCGCGTGACAATAATGGGCTCCCTCATACCAACAGGGTTCAAGATGTAGCTCGCGGCCACGAGTCCCGAGAAAATGTCCCCGAGACCTTAGCTACTTCGTGAACCGGGGGAATAATGATAAGGCAGTGAGATCTTGAAGCCATACAGTGAGGTCTCCAAATAGGGTCTGGAGCTCCATATCCGACCCGGAATGAGGGAATGGGTATTACCCGAGATTGTGGTCCATTGATTTCCCTGACACTCAAGTACAACTCCACCCTTCAGATGATGACACGTGGCGCATTCTTCATTGGCCAGGAATATCTATAAATACTCTGATACAGTAACTTGATGGGACATAATTCACTCTGACACATTTACTACTCACTTTTACATTTACTGTTCCCACACCCCCGTACCTCTCGAACCCGATCTGACTTAAGCATCGGAGGGTCTTAGCCGGGACCACCCCCCGGCTAGCCTAACGTGTGTTCGTCTATTTCAGGTCGCACAAGAACTCGAACCCGGTTACCCGAAAGTCTGAGACCCGAAGGTAACACGCTGATCTAAATCAACTATATATGTTTCTTGCTTGTAGGCTTGCAAATTAATCACATTGGGTTGCTTTTCAACCCGTATTCTGAAATATTTCACTTGTTAATTTGGCAAATCAAAATTGCAATTATTTATCTTTTCTTAAAATTGAGGTGCTAAATGTTTTTGTCCTTTTATGTTGGGAAATGTGTTGCTTATGTTTGCTTCTTTTAGATTGCATTGGTTCCGAACTGATGATTTCTAGCTTTGGTTGGGTGAAAAATAAAATGGCATGCCTATTGCTACAATACTATGTTCATATCTAATAAGAGTTGATGATGTGTAGTAAATCTGGAAATCAAAGCGATTAAATTATGAAAAAGGATTCGGCCAAACAATAATCAGAGCAAAAGAGCATCAGCCCGCACACCAAGGATAAATGTCCCATTGTCTGCAGTCTTCAGCAGAGGCACCTAGAGCAACACACACAAATACACACAGAGAGAGAGAGAGAGAGAGAGAGAGAGAGAGAGAGAGAGAGAGAGAGAGAGATTGAGCAAAAGAGAGATTAAGTGAGAATGACTATTAGTGTAGCCAATAGAGTTGAAATATTTGCGGTGGAGATTCCGCTTCTAAATGACGTC
Organism: Rehmannia glutinosa; assembly: GCA_016081115.2. Classification (NCBI taxonomy): domain Eukaryota; kingdom Viridiplantae; phylum Streptophyta; class Magnoliopsida; order Lamiales; family Orobanchaceae; genus Rehmannia; species Rehmannia glutinosa. The sequence continues at coordinate 19,339 of JABTTQ020003426.1, read as the reverse complement.
GTGCTTGGCTCTATAAACTTCAAGGACAGGTCCTCCGTCCGATCAAAATTTGGCTGCCAGAAATCCGTTTCAATTCATCATAGGTATGGTTTAAATCAGACATATAAATGCAATCCTATCAGTTTCTTGTGTTGAATTACAGGGTCTTTATTTCTTATCTCTATCAGTTTCACTGCAAGAATAAGAAATGAAACTAGTATATTAGATAATCAATTTGGCTTCATGCCAGGAAGATCCACAATTGAAGCTATACACTTAATTAGACGATTATGTGAACAATATAATGAGAGAAAACAAGATTTACATATGGTTTTTATTGATCTTGAAAAGGCATACGATAGAGTCAACCGTGATATAATGTGGCGCGTATTGGAAAAAAGAGGAATAAAAATAGCCTACATAGATGCCATAAAAGATATGTATGATGGTATAACAACATGTATCAGGACACCAACAGGAATATCTAGTGAATTCCTAAACACTATAGGTTTGCATCAGGGATCTGCTCTAAGCCCGTACCTTTTTATCCTAATAATTGATGAAATCACTAAACACTTACAAAAATCCATCCCTGAATGTATGTTATTTGCGGACGATATAGTTTTAATTGATGAAACAAGGGAAGGAGTAAATGCAAAATTGGAAGTTTGGAGAGAAGCACTAGAATCAAAAGGTTTTTCTATAAGTAGGGCTAAAACAGAATACATGGAATGCCACTTTAGTAAAAACAACAGGAACAATGAGACGAAGGTTAAAATTGATGGACATGAAATGAGTATAACAAAGAGTTTTAAATACTTAAGATCTATAATTGAAGAGAACGGAGAAATCAATAAAGATGTCACACATAGGATCCAGGCGGGTTGGAATAAATGGAGGAGTGCATCTTCTATCCTTTGTGACCGTAAAATACCATTAAAATTGAAAGGAAAATTTTATAAAACGGCCATAAGGCCCGCAATGCTTTATGGAGCGGAATGTTGGGCGACTAAATATGAACACGAACAAAAAATGAGGGTAGCAGAGATGAGAATGCTAAGATGGATGTGCGGACACACTAAATTAGATAGAATAAGAAATGAACACATTAGAAACAAAGTGGGAGTAGCACCAATAGACGAGAAAATTACAGAAACACGATTAAGATGGTTTGGACATGTTTATAGGAGACCTTTAGATGCACCTGTGCGACGTTTAGAAGGTAGAGAATCACTCACACAAATCAAAAGAGGGAGAGGTAGGCCTAAAAAGACTTGGAAAGAAGCTATTAAACATGACATGTTATACCTAGAAATAAACGAAAATATGGCTCATGACCGTAAACGATGGCGCGATATGATCCGTATAGCCGACCCCACGTAGTGGGATTAAGGCTTTTTTTTTTCCAAAGAGCGATAGATTTATATATCAACTCACACCCAACTTACAAAGGCACACTTGCCTTAACAAAAAAGCGCCCTGGAGCACGATCGAGCAGAGAAACACCCCACAGGGGTAACAACAGATAACAAAACAAATGGGTTCTGCTAATAATTACAAGTAACAACACTTGGTGCCAAAAGCAAATTAAAGCAAATTAAAGCATCCCTTGTGCCAAAAGCAAATAAAAGCAATCAAAAAGCGGCGACAGATCCCTTACTCAAAAACATCCCACGCAAAAGACGCTTTCTTCTCACTGGGCAAACACCCCTGAACAAACCATCCGGCAATCAAGCAACATCAAATTCCAACCATTCAAAAGATGAGCCTGTGTAATCATCTCCTTCTCGAGACATCCTCACCTTTTGAAATTGCCAAGTATTTCTTGTTTTCCCGAGCCACCATAGAAGATAGGTAGAGAGATTAACACGCTCAATAAACGCCGGGTTCCAAGGCGGGAGGCTAACACACATCCACCATTCTTTAAAGGAAGTATCCTTGTGAATGATTCCTTCCCAATTGATCAGTGCGAGTTTCCAAACCAATTTTGCTCGTTCACGAGTGAACAACACATGCTCGAGTCTCTTCCCATCACCACACCACCCACAGTTCACATCCACCTTAATCCCTCTCCGCTTAATATTACTTAAAACCGCAAAGCATCATGGATACATTTCCAAAGGAAATGTTTAATTTTCAGCTTGATCTTCAATTTCCAAATCTTAGCCCAATACTTCCTTCTACACTCTCTATCTCCACTCCGTCTTTCATCATGCTCAAGAGCGATGTAGAGCACAAACTTGATAGGCGAGTGCACTTGAGTATTTTCCATGATCGATAAACCTCCAAAAGAACTGTCCCTATCCTGGTTCCAGACAAATTGGTGTCTTCAAAATAGCCGCCACTTCTGAGCATTGAACAAGCGATGAAGAAGCTCAATATTCCATCTCTTGCCATCATCACAAATCACCGACTAACCCACTTGAATGCCCCCATGATCCGATTGCAATCCACGAGGAATAGGGAATGAAAGTTCGGGATCCAAGGATGCTCCCAAACTCTCACCGACTTGCCATCTGCAATTTGGAACCGAAGACCCAACTCCAACACATATTTTGACTTCAAAAACTCTTCCACATCCAAGAATCAAAAGTAACTTTGATAGAAGAATTAAGCGAGGCCATTTTTAGCAAAGTATCTAGCCCTCAACACTTACCAACCAAGGAATTAGGTTGTATAATGATCCTCCAAAGTCGCTTAGCTAATAGAGCATCATTAAACAACCCAATGTTTTGGAATCCCATACCCCCATCCTCCTTGATCGAATCATTTTGTTCCAACCGATCCAATGCATTTTACTTTGCCCTTCCTCCTTAGTTCCCCACCAAAACTTAGCAATGGTCTTGTTTAATTCCCCATAAATACCCTTAGGAAGTTTATAACAAGACATAATATAATTAGGCAGCACTAATGACTGATTTAATCAACACTTCCTTACCCGAAGGCTTAAGAAATTGGATTTCCAATTCAAAATTCTCTTATTAGCCACCTCCACTGCATAATGGAATACCTACTTCTTGGCTCTCCCAATTGTTAAAGCGCAGCCCTAAGTGTTTGATTTTCTTTTGTTCCCGCATCACCGTTCAAAATCCCACAAATATCCCGTCTCACCTCCTCCTCCGATTCACTCCAAAAAAAGATCGAGGATTTCTCATAGTTAATTTTCGTCCAGGCGCGCTTGCAAGAACAATCCGAAGAAATCGTAGAAGTTTTTGCACCGCACACAATTAGCTTCACAAAAAGTAGAGCATCATCTCGCAAAAACAAATGATTAATTTAAAGGTGCATATCTTGAGATTCGAAGGCACGAGATCGGCTTGTTTCTTTTAGCTTGCACAATTAGGTTTGAGAAGGCTTCAAATATGATTAAAAAGAGGTAGGGGAGATAGGATCTCCCCGCCTAATTCCCCTAGAAGGACATAGATAACCCCCGACTCACCCCTAACCGAAAGGCAAATGAAGTGGTACTAATACACGCATAAATCCAAGACACAAAACAAGGAGAAAAACCCATCGATTCAACACATCCACAAGAAAGTTCCATTCCACACGATCATACGCCTTGGCCATATCGAGTTTAATGGCCATATACTTTTAGGACTCCTTCATTACAATTCAAGAAATGAAAGCACTCATGAGCAATAATAATATTATCCAAAATTTGTCTCCCAGGCACAAAAGCAGTTTGGAAGTCACTAATACAAGAATTAAGACAAGGTTTGATCCTATTAGCTAAGATTTTAGAGATGATTTTATAAACAAAGTGTTACACAGGCTAATAGGTCTATACTGAGAGATGGACTGAGGATTTTTAACTTTAGGAATAAGAGAGATCAATGTATGGTTCATACTTTTAAGCAATTTTGGAGACCCAAAGAATTTTCTAATTGCACGACATACATCTTTATGCACCACATTCCAATAAAATTGAAAGAAAAAAGGAGTCATACCATCGGGCGGAGCCTTATAAGGGCTGAGAGAGAAAAGAGCATCCTTGATTTCCAAATCCCCGACGGGACGAGATAGCCACAAGTTACTGCGTGTGTGAGATAGAGCATGGGATACCTTCCAACAATGTAGTATTAGTGGACGAAAGTGAAGAGGAAAACACTCCCCATAATAACCGGTGATTTCTTTCACAACATCCTCTCTAGACTCAAGCAACACCCCATTCGCGGACACCAACCTATCAATGCAATTCATTTTCTGTCTTTGAATAACACTTGCTTGAAAAAACTTGGTATTACGATCCCCTTCTCTCAACCATTGATTCCTCGATTTTTGCTTCCAAAAATCTCCTCATCACCGTAAGCTTTATTAAGGACGCCTTTTAATGATTCCCACCTCCTCCAATCCTTATTCACCCTTGGCGCTCAACACATTCAGTTTTGCATTAGTTTCAAGGATAATTTTTGCTGAATTCGAACTTCCGGTTCTATTCCATGCAAGAAGCTTCAATCTGCGATTTACGATCTTCGATGCACAAGAAACATGGGGGTACCAACGAATAAAGCTTCCAAGCCTCTCTTACAACATCATCGACTCTCTCCTCTCCACCCATCGCCTATCGAAGGAAAATCTTTTTTGGCTTTCAATCTATCCGCTCGAAATCGAATCATCATTAAATGATCGGAGGAATGGCGTACCACATGTTTCACCTCGGCCCGGGGGTATTTAAGCATCCAACCTGGGGACCCAAAGGCCCTATCTAACCGTTCTTCCACGAAACCTTCATTGGCCCTCAAATTAGACCAAGTATATCCGTATCCCGAAAACGGCACCGCACCCATGCCCATATTTGAACAAAATTTCAAAATCATTGAAACTAACTTCACTTGAACTCTGCCCCCTTTTCTCTTCCACACACAAGAGATATCATTGAAATCTCCTATAATCATCCACTTCTCACCCCATTTATCTCTGTTCCCACACAAATAGTTCCATTGATCTTTCCTTGCATCATGGTACACACTAGCATACACAAAAACCGCCCATTCATTGACATTTGAACCATGCATCTCAAATTCCACTTCAATACAAAAAGACTTGTATAGAATCTGCTTCACAATTACTCTAGCCGCCCAACATAAAAGCAAACCCCCACTTAAACCATTAGGCTCCACACAAAACCATCTGTCTTGGACCTTTAAATTTTTACAAACAGTAGCAACAAATTTTTTTGGTTTTTTTGTTTCACTAAAAAACATAAAGTCCGGAAGGTGGTGTCTCAGACTCTCCTTAATTTGGGAAACTGTAGAGGGTCCTCCCAGACCTCTACAATTCCACACCATAGCAATCATTGATGGGGTTGGGGCCAATCTAGGCTGGCTTCCTCCACCATAAATTCAGATGAATTGCAATCCTCCCCCATTTTCTGTTTTTTTCCCACTTCCTTGCAATTTCTACCTTCCAGATCATCATAGAACTCGTCAATCAAGGATCTATTTCTCTTGCCCCCAACCATCACATTTTCTTTATCCCCCTGATCACTCATCCTAGCTATGCCTGACATAGCTTTTAATCCTCTTCCCCGCCCGCCTGCCAGCCTCTTAATTCTCCTACCAATCTCAGCATTTTTCAATTCCTTCATCGGTGACCTTCCTCTTTGTAGAGAAATGCGCCCTGGGGCTAAAGAATCCACCAATCCTTCACAACAAAATTCCTCACATGGTTTAACACTCTTGCTCGGATCATTAATAACCGGAAGGCACACCTACCAGCTCACCCGCCTTGAATATCCATTACTGTTGGTATGCCCGATTCAAATTGTATATCCTTATCGCTATTGGTATCACTTTGCTCTTATCAATTATGTCCCCCTCATTAATATTCTTGTTGGTTTCACCTACCCTCACTTGAGCCTTTATTATTTCCACCCGATTCCCAGGACCCGACCCCTTCTTATTCCCAAATAACCCTTCTTCAGCCAACAACCAATCCCCGAACTGACCCTCGTTCAAGCTGCTGTTTTTTAAATCCTCTTTTCTCACCTGGCACCCTCTTTCATTATGTCCAATGATACCACAATAATAGCAAGTCAGTAATTAAATTTTCATACTTAAAGTCAACCCAAACTTTTTTATCCCCCAACTTAATATTTGTTCCTCTTAGAAGTGGTTTATACAGGTTAACATGAACAAGAACTTTAATGAATCTTCCTTTGATACTCCCAAATTCTGGTATCATCATGTCCCGAATCTCCTAAAATAGTTTGCCAATTTTCACCCCGTATCCGTAGATATCCAATGATTCGGAAGGTTCCAAAAGCTGTACCCATAAGTTCACCGTCACGAAAATCCTCCTCTTTGATATTCATTTCGTCTCCCCATTCTTTAAGCAATATGTATTGATTATCAAATGTCCAAACTCTACTTTTAAAAATCTTGTTTTTATCTTCTTCCGACTGGAACACAAACGGAACAAGTTAGTGCCCATTCGCGCATTTGAAACGATTTCTTCGTGAACCAAATCCCATTAAGGAAATTTTAAACCCAAAGAAAATTCGCCTTTTTCAAGCCATGAAGCTTACCAAACAGGCTTAACTTGCTTTCTTCCACCCCTTTAACTACATCCTTCTCATCAAGAGTAACTCCTACCAGCTCCTCTTCCATCAACGAGAATCTCTTCAAACTATCAACCACATCACTGTCCATCTTGGTCACCCCACACCCTATCTCACACTCGAACTTGAAGCACCAAACCCGCACGAGAGATAAGAAACCAAGAATGAATACAAAGGAAATCAAAAAAAGAAAAAAAGAAAAAACCCCTCGCCGTGAAGGAAGAGACAATGAAACAAACCACTGAAATGACGAAAACGAAAGGAAACAAGGAAAAGGCAAGGGAACACACACTCTCCTAGAGAGAACTCACACACTCTCCTAGAGAGAGAACACGTGGGATTAAGGCTTAGTTTGTTGTTGTTTGTATCAGTTTCCCTGCATTCATTCAACCCGTATAAATGCAATCCTGCAAAATAATACAACATGTTTCTCCAAATCGGTTTCAACTTATGTTTTTCTTTTTCTCATTGTAATAGCGGCATTAGCACAGAAGGGCTTACACCTTGTCTCAAGCTTTTGGGGCTAATCGGTTTGATGAGGAAGATGAAAATGAATGTAAAGCAAAAAGCTCATTATTCAATTGGTGGTATTATTTCGCTGTTGGAGGTATTTTCATTATATTTTTAGTGCCAAATGTTAGTCTCTTTGTCTAAATATTTTGGGGGCTATTGATTTGGTGGTATACTTAACTCCTGAGCTCATTCATTGTTTTTCATGAATGTTTGTAGTCTAAGATATTTGAATTTAATATACCTCTAGTCATAATGATTGTGGCTTATGGATTGAATTTATTATTTGCTTATTTTTTACTTGGCCTTTCCAGCTATATGTCATCATTCATCATTCTCATTCTTGAATTTTAATTTTTCCAACTTTGATATGTTGATTGTTACATTTCATTTTCTTTATATATATATATATATATATTTCACCTGTATCTGTTACCATTTGGTGACCATAATGTAGAATATGCTTTGTCTCTAATATTTCTTAATATTTTTAGTCTTTGAATATTATTATATGCTATTGGGATTAATCTTTTTCTTTTCTGACTTTTCTTATAGGTGATTCATAAAGAAGAACTCAAGCATTGATTAGGAATTGGTTCATGGTATTTGAAGCAACTATGATTCACCTTTATGGTGCTCAAATATTGTTGTACTCCATTAAATTAATACTAGATAGTCATTTATCTATCTATCGAGATGAAACTCATATGTTTGAACAATTTGCTATTGTATATATATTTTTTGAGTAAATGTATGAATATGGATGCAGTTGTTTAAATTATAATTTGTGGTTCATAAAAATTGTGTTCTAGAAATATTCAGCAATATTAAACTTTTTGATAGTAATGACGTGTTTTTATGCAATTGTCAATTCATTTGAATATAATAATTTTAAATTTCATAATAAAAATAACTTTTAATGAGGGTAACTAATGATTTATGTGGGTATATTTTGTTGCTAAATTAACTTTTAGTGACGGGCTAAAAACTAATAATGACGATAAATTTTATCAATAAAACAACATATAGTGAGGGGCAAATGACAATACAATGAGATGATATTTCGTCACTAAAGTAATCTTTAATGAGGGGAAATGATAATATTAATGATGAAATTTGTTCTCAAGGAAATTGATTTTTAATGACGGTAATCTCGTCATTAGTTATATCAAAGTAATAATGACGGGACCTATTTCCCATCATTATTCACTTTTAGCTAGTAGAGGCAATAATGAGGGGCCCATGACGGGAAATTTCCGTCATTAAAAGTCTTTAATGATGGATTTTGGACATATAATAATGAAATTTCTGTCATTATAAATCAATTTTCTTGTAGTGAAACTTGATTCCTATTTTTTATAAAAATATAATTTGGATTTTAATTAAGTAAATTTTCCAAAATAAGTAACGCCCTAAAGAAAAATAACTTTCAAATATATTTGCAAATCGGGCGTTACAAATGATCAAAAAGTTGATTTAGAATTTTAGTTCTTAAGAATAAAATATAATGATAATAATAATAATAATAATAATAATAATAATAATAATAATAATAATAATAATAATAATAATAATAATAATAATAATACTAACAATAATAATACATCTTCCAAATTAAATATCCAACAATTGTTCCAAGCATAAACCGGAAAAATTTAAGACATAAATCTAAAATTTAGTTCGATCACAATTATTTAAAATATAAATATAGCATGATTTATTCCACCATCCACAACATCATATCCTCAGCCGGATTCCTCAGCCTGAAAGTCATGATAATAATAGGGGTAAGCTTCATCTCACTCAGTAGGGATATATTTGTCAATATTTAATGTAACATGAAAAGCATTCACATAATTACAACAATAAATTCATTAATTTCCTCTTTTTCCTCTGACTAGCCAGTTACTGCATATAGCATTACGGGTTCACCCCGAAGATACGTTTGATCTCAGACCCTTTTCATGGCCCCTAGCTTATATGAATTTATTTCATCTTGACATAAATTGTAATCAATGAAATATAATCATGGAACATTAAATCAAGACAAATACTATAAAAATCCCTACCTTAATAACCGTACATACTTGATGTAGAAAAATTGAACGACAAAAGTCATAGTCCTCGATCCCCTCGTTTTCTATTATAGAGAATTTAGAAAGTTGTGAAAAAAATATGTGGGTTAATCATGTATTTATAGGCTAATTTTTATTTTTATTTTTATATTTTTTTTAAATCCTAAATTAACCCCTAATATAACCCCTAAATTAACCTATAAACTCACCCCTAAACTAACCCCTAAAATAACTCCTATATTAACCCCTATTTGTTTTTCTGTTATCACAAATCGGGTTTCACAAATACCCCACAAATATAATTTAGTGTAGTCGTACTTATATTTTTAATGGCATGTCGTATCTTATTCCGATATTTTAATGTGTAAAGTTCGTCTTGTTTTTTTAATTATGTATTGGAGACTTTATTATATAATCGCGTTTTCCTTCAGTAATATATCACATTCTAGTTATCCAATAAATTGTTTATTTATTTAATATTTAAAATTAATTTTCAAAAAATAAAAAATAAATAAAAATAGGGAGTAGACGCCAGTTCTGTCAGAACAGAAAAAAAATAGAATACTGTAGTAGGCGCCCTTGGGAGTGATGCATTCTTTGTATGGGCCAATTGTGGCATTTGCCACAAATCAAATAAGCCTCTCCAAGTTGATCCACCAGGTAAAGTGCCTTTATTTATGTTATCATAGTGGTCTGGGCATGAACAACTAGTATTGTTTGCTTAAAAAGCATATGACGCAAAGTAATGGGATTCCATACATACATATATGTATATATTGTTGGAAATTTTGGTTTTGATAAAGTGTGTGTCGATCCGACTTTGACCAAATTTTTGGTAGCTAAATATTTGATTACGGAGGAATTAAATTGTATAAATTAATCTACGTTTCGAGTAGATGTTAAGTAATATTTTTTATTTCTCAAACCGAATTTGGTGGTGAGAAATTAATACACGAATATAGCCACACAAATGAGCATTATGTAAATGTACATGAAAGGCTTTTGCCTTATCCCACATGGAATACAAAACATTGTTTATCCTAGTTTATTTACTAGAAGGTGTCTTTTATTGTATAAACTATAACACAAGTGGATGATTACAAGTGGGTCACACACGCGCATGCCCGACCCGACCCTTTGGGCCCCGGTCCATTAAAGTTTTGCCACACGAAAATGGATTGTGACTGTTGGACTGTTGGAGCCCAATGAATCTGGATATTGTAGGTGTCCAGATTCATGTGACTGTTGGAGTTAGTAACTCCTAAAGTAGTGGTCACCTGAAGAAAGTCCACAACTTGTCCGTTATGCGATAGTGGGTGTAACACCTGGTTATTCGATTGGATTAATGCACACTACTTATAGTTATCTCCTGTATGTGATGGTTGGCTATAAATTCATTGATGTGCATTGCAGATTTTACATAGAAAATTCATAGCATTATTCATACCTCAAAAAGCAATTTTTCTGCATTATGCACTTAAGTTCTGCAACCAATCTTCAATACATTACTGTCGGAGGAGCTTTGTGTTAGTCTTTTACTAGACAAAAGAAGTAAGCCATTTCATCTTTGAAAGCAATACGTCAAACCGTGAGCACTAGCCGGGCGTTATTGCTTTGCGAAAAGAGATTCTTCTCGACTCGACTTTCCGATTATTCTGTTTGAAGGAGTAATAGCTAGTTCTACTTTTTCGTAATGTTTTCCATTTTACTTTGTAAGTTTATCATCTCGAATGCATTCTAATTTATGTAGACTTGGAAACAACAATCACAAAGTAATTAGTTGATCTTCACGATGGCGGCGCAAGAAGAACCCCCGATCATCCTCCCGCTAGGAGAAATCCGAGAAGTTCATGGGTTTCGACTTTAAGAGGTGGCGAGCAAAAATGCTCTTTTACCTCACCATCGAGCTAGTAAAATATCGGCCGAGGACGCTCGGTGGTGGTGAAAATGAGACTAATCTTTGAAAAATGTGTTACGTTTGATGCATGGGCCCCGGGCAATTTCTGTCCGTAACTATATCCTAAACGGACTTAGTGATGCACTTTACAATGTGTATTGTGCGGTGAAATCCTTCAAAGAATTATGGAATCTTTGGAGAAGAAGTACAAAACCGAGGATACGAGGCACAAAGAAATTTGTTGTCGGTAATATTGGATTTTGTGATAGTTGATTCTAAAACCGTGATAGAACAAGTGCAGAAGTTCCAGTTAATCCTACATGAAATCTCTGCCGAGAGAATGACTTTCTTGGGAGGCATTTCAAGTGGCCGTTTTAATTGAGAAGTTACCCCCAAGTTGGAGGAATTTCAAGAATTATCTCAAACATAAGCAAAAGGAGATAGGACTAGATGATCTGATTGTCAAACTCATAATTGAGAAAGACAATAGGAGGATTGAATCTAAGTCCAAGCTTGTCCCTTTAGAGTAGAAAACCAACTTGATGGAGCACAATTCATCAAGTAATTCGAAGAAAAGGCCTAACAATAAAGGCAAGAAATCGGCAGCTGGAAAGTTCCAGGGAGCTTCCTACAACTGTGGCAAACCAAACCATATGGCAAAGGACTGTCGTCAGCCAAAGAAAAAGAAAACAAAACCGTTGTCCAATGCTAATGTGGTTGAAGAAAGGGAGCTGACAGACGTTGACATGTCGACGGTGGTGTTTGAAACCAATTTGGTGGATAACCCGAAAGAATGGTTTGTGGATACCGGTGCCACTTGCCATGTTTGTTCTGATCAGGATGCATTCTCTTCTTACATCCCATCGACCGAAAGGAAGCTCCATATGGGGAATCACGCCTCTCTAATGTTCTTGGCGTTGGAATGGTGGTGCTAAAGCTTACTTCGGGAAAAGATTTGAAGGCAAGGATGTCTTTGCATGTCCCGGACATCATCCGCAAAATTTGGTTTTTCGATTCATTCTTTTGGTCAACCATGGGTTTAGACTAGTTTTTGAGTTTGAAAAGTTTATATTTATCAAATTTGGACGCCTCCTTAGTAAAGTTATCTAGACAAAGCACTCGCTCAAAATGAATGTAATGACTATACACCGTTTTGGCGAGAATATGAATAAGAATGAATCTTCTTCTATTTATATTGCTAAGTGCTCTAATTTATGGCATATTAGATTAGGACATGTAAATCAATACTATAAAAAGATTGGTAAAGTTAGAATCAATTAATTTACACGAAGTAAACTCACAAAGAAAATGTGAAGTTTGTGGTGAAGCTAAAATTGTTTGAATTACCTTTTCACTTGGTTGAAAGGAGCAATCCACCTTTAGAGTTGATATACACTAATGTGTGTGATCTAATATTTGTGCAAACTAAAGGTGGTAAAATTATTTCATCACATTTATTGATGATTGCACAAGGTTTTGCTACTTATACTTGTTAAGAAACAATGATTAAACATTAAAATCTTTTTAAGAATTGTAAAAATGAAGTTAAAAATCAACTTGGAAGCCGATTAAAATAATTTGGAGTGATAGAGGTGGCGAATATGTTGCACCATTTGAAGAATTATGTACCCGATCGGGCACAATTCATCAAACAACAACACCATATTAATCACGATCTAACGGTGTCGTTGAGCGCAAAAATTCGATTCTAAAAGAGATGATGAATGCCATGTTGATAAGTTCCGGATTACTGTGTGGGGAGTTGTTTTAACAGCCAACCACATATTGAAAAAAATATCACTTAAAGGGAAAGATAAGATACCTTACGAGTTGTTGAAAAACCGTAAGCCTTCTTATAAATATCTTAAAGTGTGGGGGTGTTTGGCTAAGGTAGCAATACGAAACAAAACAAGTTAAAATTGGACCAAAGACGAGTTGATTGTGTCTTTGTGGGATATGCATACCAAAGTAGTGCATATCGGTTTATGATACATAAGTTAGAAATCCAGAAATGATTGAAGGTATCGTAATCGAATCAAGGAATATTGTATTCTTTGAGGATGTCTACCCTTGTAGAGAAAAATTAGGAGTGAATACTAATAAGAGAACTCGAGAAACGCAAGTGGTGCAACACCAAGTAGTGAAGAACGAGATGCGGTAAGAGGTCTAAGACGGCTAAATCTTTTGGACCTGATTACATAACATTCATGTTAGATGGTGAGCCAAACTAAATTAAAGAGGCTCTAAGTAGTCTAAATGCTCGATATGGCAAGCTATCAATAGTGAAATCGAGTCCATTCTCGAACCATACTTGGGAGTTAGTTGATCTCCTGGCGATCATAAACCTTTTGGATGTAATTGGATCCAAAAGAAGAAGTATAAAGTAGATGGAACTATTGATAATATAAAGCTCGGCTTGTGGCGAAGGCTTTAAGCAAAAAGAAAGATACGATTTTTTTGATACTTATTCTCTAATGCCAGGATTGCATCTATTGGTGCTTTTCGCGATTCTTTGCTTTGCACAATCTAGAGATTCATCGGATGGATGTCAAGACGGTGTTTTACGAACGGAGAGATGGATCTTTGAAATCTACATGGAATAACCCGGATAGGTTTATTGCACCCGTCAAGAAAAGAAGGTGTGCAAGTTAATAAGATCCTTATATGGTGAAACAAGTTCCAAAACATTGACATCTTAAGTTTGACAATACGATGTTGTCAAATAGATTCAAAATCAACGAGTGTGATAAATGTGTATATGTCAAAAGGACATTGGAAGCATTTGTCATAGTTTGTCTATACGTGGTCGATTTGTTAATCATGGGCGTGGTTATGATACTATCATGGAGACTAAAATAATATTAAAGAGGAACTTTGACATGAAGGATATGAGGATTAATTCTTTGATGTAATCATTGGGATAAAAATCATAGAACTCGATGGAATTATCTTGTCACAATCCCACTATGTGGAGAAAGTGCTCAAGAAATTCAACGCGATTCGCCGTCCAAAGACGCCAATTGATTTAAGTGTAAATTTGGTTGCCAATAAAAAGCGAGAACCGTGGCTAAGATGGAATACTCACGTATAAGAAGCGATCGATGTACATCACAAATTGTATACGTCCGGACTTGCCTACCTAAATATGTTGATAGGTTCACGAGCAATCCAAGCCGAGCATTGGAAAGCGTTAACCAGGGTGTTAAAATACTTGAAGTATACTCACGGATTATGGGTTGTACTACTCAAGATATCCAACCAGCACTTGAAGGGTATAGTGATGCTAGTTGAAATTCGGATTCGAAAGATTCTTATTCCACTAATGGATACATATTCTCCATTGGAGGTGGTGTGGTATCGTGGAAGTCCACGAAGAAAACGTGTATAGCTTGTCCACCATGAAATACGAGTTTATAGCTTTGGATAAAGTGGTGAAGAAAGCGAGTGGCTTGAAATTTTTGGAAAACATTCCATGTTGGAGGAAGCATGCGCTACGTGATGATTCATTGTGATAGTCAAACGGCTATAGGAGGGGCACAAAGCAATATGTATAACAGTAAGTCTTGACATATTCATCAGAGACACAATACCGTTAGACAGTTGATCTCAAATGGTGTGATGTCAATTGACTATGTAAAGTCAAAAGACAATTTGTCAGATCCTTTGATAAAAGGATTGAATCGAGGAATAAGCTTAAAGTCCACAAAGTAGAATAACCATCATAGTGGTAACTTTAACCATGATATTTGAAGATCCCAAGAACTTGGTTCAATGGGAAAACTAAATTGTGAATGTTATCTTTGTAACAACTTGGAGACAATGTTTCAACTCATCCGCAATAAATCTAAGTGTTGTAACACAAAGTTGTGATGTGGCTAAGTCATTTGACTTTTAATGATTCCTACACCTCGTTGAGGTTGAGTATTGCGGGGATACTTAGATAGGAGTTCACATATATAAGTGAGAAGTGCGGGCTCTCTTTAAAGTAACACTTATGAATCAAGACGTGTCCATAGGCGAAATGAACACAAAACCTCGGAGAACAAAGGTGTTGAGACTTTATTGTGTTAATATTGTTGATTCGGTATACCTTTGTGGAGGAATAGTTCAGCGTGCGTCCACTAAGCCGCGATGTACCCGATAGTATTGACTACGGAAGGTTCAAAGCCACAAGCTACCTTCCGAATCAATATTGTCTCCGAGGGGAGTTTGGTTTCGTGTCTACGTTGGGACATGCATTAATTTTCACTCATGTGGGGGGATTGTTGGAAATTTTGATTTTGATAAAGTGGGTGTCGACCCGACTTTGACCAAATTTTCGATGGCTAAATATTTAATTAGGAGGAATTAAATTATATATTATTAATATCGTTCAAGTAGATGTTCGTAGTATTTTTTATTTCTCAAAATCGAATTTAGGTGAGTGAAAAATTAATACATGAAGGTAGCCACATAAATGGGCATTATGTAAAGGGAGATGAAAGGTTTTTGCATTATCCCACATGGAATATGAATCATTATTTATCTGGTTTATTTACTAGAAAATGTTATTTGTTGTATAAACTATAACACAAATGGATGATCACAGTGGACCACGGCGCATGGCGCGCCTGCCCAACCCTCGACCTTGAGCCTTGGTCGGCGACCGCTGGGCCAGTGCAGAATGCGGATATTGTAGGTGTCCAGATTTGTGTGACTGTTGGAGTTAGCAACTCCTTAAGTAGTGGTCACTTGAAGAAAGCCCACTACTTATCTGTTATGCAGTAGTGGAGTGTAACACCTAGGATGTTGCAATTGAATTAATGCCCACTACTTATTATTATGTCCTGCAGTTGCTGGTTGACTATAAATTCATAGTTGTGCATTGCAAATTTTACACAGAAAATTCATAGCATTACTCATAGCTCAAAAAACAATTTTTGTATTCGCACTTAAGTTACGCAACAAGTCTTCAATAAATTACTTTGTTCGAATGAGCTTTTGTGTTAGTGGTGCTACTACATAAAAACATAAGCCGTTTCATCTTTGGAAGCAATACGTCAAACCGTGAGCACTAGTCGGGGCGTTATCGACTGCGGTAAAGATTAACTTCAGGCTTCCGACTTTACTGATTATTTTGTTTGAAGTTGTAATAGCTAGTTACTGCTTCGTAATATTTTCCGTTTTTCTTTGTAACTTTGCCATCTTGAAGGCATTTCGATTTACAGACACTTGTAAACAATATATATATATATATATATATATT
Organism: Rehmannia glutinosa; assembly: GCA_016081115.2. Taxonomy (NCBI): domain Eukaryota; kingdom Viridiplantae; phylum Streptophyta; class Magnoliopsida; order Lamiales; family Orobanchaceae; genus Rehmannia; species Rehmannia glutinosa. Next base: position 3,071 of record JABTTQ020003426.1, on the reverse strand, counting down.
TAATTATCTTTTTTAAATCTCAAATGTTCAAGTAAAGTTCCCAAATGGAATCGCATAGCTATTTAATAGAGTATTTTATCAAATTTTGATATACAACAACTGATTTAGGAAAGGCTGTAAATTGGATGTACGACCATACAGGGTCTGGGGGAGCGGGTGAGATACTTTGTTGAGGGAACATCAAAACGGATCAAACATTGGGTTAGCGGGGTGGTTCCGGCTAAAGCCATTGTTTAAGTCAGGTAATTGAGGTATTAAGAAACTAAAAACGAGGTAATTTATAATAATCACCTCATTCACGGACCACTAGGTCGGTACATCTAATTTATCTTCTAAAAACAGCGTGAATATCAAGTGTATAAATTGATGTTACTATTGTACACATGACATTTAATTATTTAGTGCATTCAACTTGCGGCTTTTTATCTAGCAAGCATGGCGTATCCTCACGAGCGTCCTCGCTCATTGCTCGAGTTTTAAAGCAAAATATTTTAATAATAGCACATTAATGGAAGCTTGACTCGACGCGACCTGTTGGACTTGGCGTAGCATCATTGAGTCAAAGGGTTCTTAAGCTCAGTGCCTCAGCGTATCTCTTGGTGTTAATAGTAAAATACGAGGAGATCCTTGGGTCCCAAACCACCTTTCATATTGATGCCTCACATCACTTCTTCCCGTCTGAGTTAATGATTTCATCCTCGTTGACTCGGATTCACATTTAGTGGAAATGGCCTCATTAATGAATTATTCCGGTAGGCGAAACAAAATCTGTTACGGTGATCCTCTCAATTTAGTGGTGTGCCCAGGCCGATGGTATTGGTTACAATAAAAATGACAAATTTTAAGTTAAATCGGCATACCATCTCATCATGGACAATCGCTTGTTTTGTGAAGCGGTGAGTCGAATCTTACTGTTTGGGGCATACTCCATTGTGGTCTCTTAGATTCGGCGTATTATCATTTTGGATGGAGGCTCTTACTGCACTCTTCCCTGTAGGATAATCTCGTTCTGAGCATCAACCCCTCGGTTTGTCGTTTGTGGTCACATAGTCTTTCTTATTTCAGCTCATTTCATTTTCATTAAGCCCAATTGCGACACGTATGGTCCCTCACCGGCTGGCAACTTCCAGAACCTGTGCGATGTTTAAGCGAGGAATGCAGGGACTGCGGGCAGGGATATCATCACTTGAAAGCGGCCGGAGATGAAAGTGCATTTGTGTTTACACATGCGGTGGTATATAGCAAGCTTTCACAAAAAACGTCTTGAGGACAACGTACGACTCCGTTGGCATTGTTTCATCCATTTGTAGCCATATCATGCACATTTCGGGCGCTCGTATATGGCGGAAAGACCTCGCATTCCTGCCATTTGCACACTCGTGAAAATTGCCCCAGGGGTATCCGTGTTTTTGCAATGTGCGATCTCCTGGCCGAGTATTTGTGTGGGAGTGAGGGCTTGCATTTGTTTCTGAGATGGCGGTTATTCAGGTTTTGCGAAGTGCTTCCCAGGAATCACACGAACCCGATGTGATGTAATAGAAGGCTGCTTTGCGCTCAGGGAGGCTATTTCGTTAGCCCATTTCAACCTCAAGCATCACCTCATTCATTCTTGGAACTCGGCATCATCTATCGTGCTTGCGGCTTGAGGATCTATTGAACCTCCTCGACATTGTGACTATTTTGGAGACATCAAGTTCTTATTGTCTCAGTTAAATTTTAGTGGTTTCTTTTGGATTCTAGATTAGAGAATTTTATAAGCCCACGAGTTCGCCCATTTTGCGAAATCTAATCTTTGTTCGGGGATCTCGTGGGACCATTCTCCCTAACTTTTTATCTCATCGGTCTTAGGCCCGGTTCCAGTAATTTTTAATATAGTTCCTTTTCTTTTCCAAAAAAAAAAAGTCACAACATTTTAAACTAAACCTCCTATTTGATAGAAAAGGATATGATAACTGCTGATGTTACGTAGAATTAATGGTATTTGCAGAAATTCTCATCCATAACTTTAATTGATGTTACATAGAATAGCATCTTCAAAGTTTAAATGCGGAGGATCTATTTGTATAATTTTATTTCGCAAGAATTTAGTAAGTGTAGAATTATTTCATCCACGTACATAGAATCTATGGTATAATATCTTCATCAGATACTTTTGATTGATTCCCAGAAAGGCATTTTAATTTGAATATTTTTTTGGGTTCCAATTTGATGTTTTTATATTCTATTTCACATTTTCACTCTATAAATATGTCTAATGCATATGATTCATCATTTTAATATTTAGCATGCACGTCGAATGATATAATTCACATTAAATATATTAAAAAAAACTTTTTATACACTTGTCCTATTTCCAAACGGTCCTTCTCATAAGGAAAATGTTTGCTCATCACCAAGAAGGTGACAATAGATATATGTGTATATGGATAAGATAGTAAGATAAGGTTAGCAAATAAAAAATAAAAGAAAGATAAAAATATGAAGCCAGTACATTACATTTATATCAACACCATGGCCCATACATCTATATTCATGGTATCCTCCTATTGGTCGTGCTGGTGGCTACATCACTAAACAATTTTAATTTGATTAAATCTCTAAACGTTATTATATAGATTAAGTACAAATTAAAAGTTAAAACACAAAAATAAATTATGCATGTATTTCGTAAAAAAGGTTGAGATGAAATCTGTTTTGTTTAAAATTATCATCAATTAATGTAGTTTATGGCCATGAGTTTAAAGAATGAACAAGTAGGCACGTATTACTTATATGTTTTATTAGGAAGGCTAAAACAATATATAAATGGAGCCAGAGACAACGTATAGAATACAGAATACACGCCATATATTTACGCCAAAAACACAAGTAAAGAAAAATTAATTTCAAGACTTTTGTAGATGTTGGCAGAATTTAATAATTTGGGATTCACTTTTTATCAGATAGAAATTAATGAAACTAAAGACCTTTTTAGCAAGAAAAAAATAAAAAAAATAAAGGATATTTTTTAATATATTCTCAAATTCGTTAGACATGTATCCGATTACTTGATGGATATAGCAATACGTAAC